>NW_010583070.1:106197-169615 GCF_000705375.1 Tinamus guttatus | reverse complement strand
AGTCAATGACTGATAATTTTCAAAATGGAGTTTGTGTGGCATGTAAGAATTTTCTGAGATTATAACTGGTAACTTCTACATAATGAAAATGAATCCTTTTTTCATTGTTGTCTTGTTTTCTTGCCAAACTGCATCTGCTTTCACAGTCAAATACATTTTCAGAGGGTAGACTGCAGTAGAGTCATGCTCTCTCACCTCTTCAGAATCTGATGAAGTTTCTAGATAATGTTCACACGTAGCTTTTCTTTTATGATCAGCTAGAACATTGTGCACATAATAAACATTGCCAGATGCATTAAATGTTTTATTTCTGTGCTTTGGAGAATGAAATTTGGCAGAAATATTCCCTAATTTAAATCCGGCTTTTGTCTGCCTCATTGCTTTGCACACCATGTAGTGAAAGAACTGGCTTCCCACACCACCAGTCCGTCTGACTTGCAGTTGCTCCAGTCTGTATTACATGGGAGGTCATGCAAGCGGTCCATTCTGCTCCTCCATCTCCACCAGCAGCTGGAACTGGACTCCGGGTAAATGCCAAGGGAATTTGCATGACAGTCCATTTGGATCATATACACTATCCATTCGCTGCCATCGCTGTAAAATAGCAAGACATAGACCTCATCTACATAGAAGTTACATAGAATTTAAATTAAAACCAATTCCGTTTAAACCAGAACAAAACTTCTGTGTGAGCCCTCATAAATCTTTGAAATTGTCTAACTTCAGTTTATCTACCACTGTTAATGTTTCCCTGCAGATGGTTAAACAAACAAAGGAGAAGCATAGAAAAGACTGTAATTAGTCATGTTAAAATACACCTTTAGCCCCTTTCCTGGTAGGTGCTCCACCAAGGAGGCTTTTGCCTCCTCAGAGCAGACAGAGCAGAGAGGACAGCATCTCCCATAGTCCTTATTTTCTTGTGTCTTCCTCCTCTTTGGAGGACTCCCAAGGTGGCATCAACACGTGGCCTAGCATTTGGTGGAGTCTGGCTCCTCAGAGCCGACCAGCCAAGGCTAGATGGTGGAGTGGCAAAAGCAACACATTCTCCAGCCATTGTGCAGGCCACTACCTTACCTCTGGGCATCGGCCCCCCGCCTGCACTGCCTCCCATTGCTCTTTTGTTCAAGAGGAAACTTGTCATTTAGAGGCTGATTATTAGTTTTCTTTTCTCTTCCTCCCTCAAGCCCCCCTTCAACTGGATCATCACCAGTTTTAGAAGAGCTGCCCCTTTCTAAAGAAAACAAAACAGAATAAACAACCTCTTCTCAGTCCCTGTCAGAGCTCTCTTCTTTTCACCAACATCCATTTTCTCCCCAGGAAAATGAAAGGACCGGGAGAAAAAGACAGCTCCTTCCCTCTCCCCACAATGCAGCAACAAAGAACACAAACAAAATTAAAATTAGGCATTTAAGCTGATTTTCACCACTTAACTTTTGACATGTTTTTGCAAATTTCCTTCAAGTCCCCTCTGAAGATTCAACCAATGAAACCCACTGTATCAAGTGTTTTTTCTAAGCCTGTTTGCATAACTTCTATGAAACAATCCACGTGCTGTTTTGAGCTGCAAAGGCACCTTTCTGTGAGTGGTGAAATGCAGATGCAACAGCAGAACAAGATATTTGTCCCTTTGGGGAGAAATCAGGAGTGAAAGAAGTAATTTTTCATCTTTATGTAACTCTGAAAATATTTTGGGTCTGAGACATCCAAACTAACTCTGCAGAAGAATCTCCAGGTGGGTGATTTATTATAAGTTAAAGCCACTGCCCAAAAGCTCTGTTCTTTTTTTATGCCCACGTAGCTTCAGTTCAACTTCATTGTCTTGCTTTGAGAAGTAATTGTTTTTCTCCCCAGAAATATATTTTTCTTCCAGTAAGTCTGCATCATATTCATCATCTGGAACGTATTGCGAGTGCTGCACTGGGCTGAGCTTGCAGCTGCTCCCAATCATAACCAGTGTGCTCAGAGCAGACCTGCAAAATCCTTGGAGAGCGCGGGTGAGAGCGCCTGCCCTGCGCGCTCCTCTTCCCCATGCGCTGCACCGGTGCTCCAGAGGCTCCTCCGCTTTCCACTTCATTTCCAGGTGTAATTCAAAATGGCATTTCTGATCCACAAAGCCATTCATGGTTTAAGAGCATGTATTTCTTCGAGACTGCTTCTCCATTTCAACATCGTGTTTCACCTGGCAGCCAAGATTGGCTGCAGTTGCAGGAGATGAATAGCAATGTTGACTCTGTAAAACACATAAGAGTTTCCAGAGTGACAGGCCGTTCTCAGCGGATACACGGCATGCAAGCAGTAGAAAGGCGGGGAGTGTCTCATTTCATGGAATAGAAAAGAAAGAAAGGATTATTTTCATTTATCAAAAAAAAAAGTACTTTCCATATTTGGTGAAAATGTCAAAAAACTGAACCAATCTCCTCAAAATACTCTGTAGTCCTGTAAAATTTTTAAGACTCTTATATATGATTTGTGCCCGTGTTTTATTATGGGCTATGCCAGCAGTAAAATCTTTCCCTCAGAAGCTACTAGGTGCTTTCATGGTCCTATTTAAATATGAAGTGACATTGGAAAATCTAGAAAAATATACATTATCATATATACATGAAAATTGTGAGATGCTACAAGCATAGGAAATCATGCAAATGCAACTTTGATTGCTGGAAGCGGACGAGGAGAATCTGCAGAAGAGTTCAATGAAGGAAAGTACTCAACCAAACAAAAAGAGAAGGGACAGTATGTGCCAGGCAGGTGGCTGCGTGTTTCTTTACTGAGTACTGTTCCCTAGGTCTATAAGAAACCTTCACACTTCAGTCTTTGTATACTGAATTACGTATAAATCCTTAGTTTTATAATAGAGGCAAAACATAACACCTGTCATATTACACTCAAGATTCCTTTTCCCATGTGACTCCCAGGACCTGCTGTCTCCAGCCAATATATTCTTTTTGCCTTTCCAAGGAGCACCAAGGCCTCCTCGGGTGCCCTCATTCTCTCTTCTCTTTCCGAAAGCACTCAGTTTGAGGTCTCTCATAATTTTTCATGGCAGCCAGATAAGGATCTTATTTTAATGAAACGTATGTTTTTGAGAGTTAACTTAGCCTAATTTAATAAATTATTAATTTAATACAACAGGCTGACCTATAACCTACACCATATTGCCAATGGTTGTGATTTTATTGAAGGTCTAGTAATACTTTGTGGTCTCGCTAAAGATGGATAGTCCATCTTTTTAAAATAAAAGGAAGTTTTTAATCCTTATGACTTCAGAGCATTTCAGAGATAGAAAACAAGTGGAAAATTAGGAGCCTTCCCTATTTTTTTAAACACTTTTAAAATCAAATTCCATACTCCTTAAGGTGTCAAGAAGCTTTCATATGAGTTTTATGTACTTGGGACGGGCAAAACTGCCCACAGTCCTGTAGAGGCTAAAGTTCAACCTCCTAAATCATGCAGTGAGCTGTGCTAACTACAATAGTTTTAGTTGCGTTAAGCCAACCAGTAAAAACAAATGAAGAAAACACCCTTTTCCTTAGTTTAGACAAGACTTGAGCGGGGAGGGATAGTGAGGGCTCTGCGTAATGTAGAGCACGAGGCTGGGAAAGAGCCTGCTCCACGGCTGCTGACTTTGGAGCCTGGGGACCTGAGAGATGCCCCAGGCTCCTCAGTAGCAGTTGCTAAGGAAACATTTTAGGGAACCTTTTTCATAAATTCATAGTAATCTCCATTTCTCAAATGTCAAGGCTAATGACTCACCCTTTGATTGCAAATGGGATTTACTACCACAGAATTGCTGGCAGCCTTCAAAGCTAAATTGTATTTGTCAGCATTTGAAGACTTTTAGTACTTTGGTTACAACTGCTCCCCTTGAGTGAGCAGAAAATATAGATATGTGAATACCTGGCAGAATTCCTGCAGAAATATTTCAACCCTTCCCTCTAAGTTTCCATGCAGGAAGGAAGCTGGATACTGGTTGGTTTGGATCAGTGCCACAGGAACGCATGGCAGCAGGACAGTGATCTCATGTGTCTCCGGGCATCCTTGTGCCATCCTCAGGCTCACCAGAGAGCCTTCACATCACCAAAAGCTGTGCTGGGGACAAAGCATAGGGACTTATGTCGCACCTTTCCCTCCAGAGATCATCTCAGCCCAAATTCACCCTAAACGCAGCCAGATGTACACATGGATTTTGTTGCAAGTTACACACGAATCAGTGCCATGGACTTTTTTCTGATTAATCTGAATGCAAGTCTAAAAAAACAGGTTTCCCACTCACACATTTGGGCTATCACCTGAAACCAGACCAAGCACCTGATATTCCATTTCTTTCTACCTTCACAATCTTTTTTCTGCCAAGTGCCAAGTTTGCAAATACACCCTGAGACTTCCTTCTTTAAAGTATTTGACAAGGTATCAACAAACCCAGACTTCAAGGATGATATCTATTGCTTTGAAGGCAATACATATTTAGAACAAGATTCTCTCTCAAGTAACACAGACCTCATTGCAGATGGATCTATTTCCAAGTTAAAAGCTTATAGTCAGAATACAATTTAAAGTGTGGATACTTTAACACCTACTGCTTTAAGAATACATAAAAGGACCTCAAAGAAATAAGAACTAACAACAAAGTTGCTTTAAATGATTTTACATCAAGTCTTCATATTTATATAAATGCATATTATAAATCCATTTAAATATTGATTCATACTATGTTTAATGTATTTCTGTTTAGTATAATATTTTCAAATATAAAGTATTTTAAATGGATTAATATTATAAACCAGTGTGGCTTGTGTCAAGACCTTCTCCTTGGAATTGCCTCTTGCTGGTACCCAGAGAACAGACAGCACTGAGGGAATGAAAACTTTGCTGCGGGTAACATGGTGTTATTGGCTGATGGGGGAGAGAAAAGCAGCATGTACCCACTGAGGAAAATGTACTTAAAACAAGTGGAAATGGCTGCAGAGGAACACTTACATGTTATTTTAAAACGTTTCCTGGTCACTTCAGATGCTATTATTGAAAATAGGCAAAAAGAGAAAACATCCAACTTTTGCTTTCTCCGTCTGTGGAAAACATAACTCTCAGTTATGCTTTGCACCAGTCTGTTTAGAAACAGACAATTTTGTTTTCCTGTTTTGTCTGGCCACAAGGTTTCACAGTGTAGATTTGTTCATTTTTAATGGGTATATTCAGCCAAACATATATACATATACATGTTCTTCCCTAGAGCCAGGTGCTTGGAGAAAGCTCAGCTGTAGAATTTTCCTTACCTAGAAAATGCAGCCAGGAATCATTCCTCCTGATGTGAAAACAAACATGCATTTTTCTTTCTCTATCAATTAGCTTCTAATTCTTTATTTCTCTCAGAATTTTACTCTTATTGACAACATAAATGAAGTACTGCAAGTGTAGAAATGATTTTAGTCATTCCCACTTTCCTCAGTTTCCAGCTAGCCTTATCTAAAATAAGATTTGAAGAATACACTTAACTCAGAAAATAAGTCTTCAGACCTTGACTGAGAACCTATGGCCCCAAAACGCAGAAGAAAAATGAACAAACATCTTCATTACCATACTATTTACCAAATGCTGAATTCAAAGTCCAGTCTATAGCATCTTTCCTCTTTCTGTAACAAACATCAAAAAGTTCTCTTGTTTTTTTGACAGTCTGGGGAAAAAAAAAACACTGTTTTTATTTTAATCACACTGAGTCTTCTTATTGCCTTCATGATTATTTATAACATTTTTGGCAAACATCCTAATCTAACTTGGAGGATGTGACTGCGCTTAGTTTTAGAGCATTCATCATTACCTAGACGTTCTGCATCTGTGTGCCTTGCTTCATGTGAAGTGGACTGCCACGCATCCTGCAGCTTGGACACCCAAGACTGACCCTTACTGGCATCAGCTCCTTTATTTGTAAATACTGAGATGCTACCTGCACAGCTAAAAGCAGCCATCGAGTTGCGTGGGACCCATGGTGCACGTGACCATGACCTTTTAAGAGGCCCAGGCTTTTGCTTCTATTATAAAATAAAGATGTTTTCTCTGAGCGCTTGTGGCTGATTTTATACCCATATAGCACACCAGAAACCCCAAGGCCCTTTGGTGAATTTTCTGATTCAAGTGAAATTGTATTGTTTCCTGAAATGCAGCAATTATTAGAAAATCATCTAGGTAGACTAAGCCTTTGCTGTCTTTCTTCTGAGCATGCTAACAGCTAGATCTGCAGGCGCAATAGATGTTCCTAATGTACCCTGTCCAGTTGAAGCAGGGAGTTTCTCCTAATTTTGGCAAACGCTAAGCTGAGAGAAATGTTGCTTAACTCACCACACAGCTATAAATCTGCTTTGTAGATCTTGCACTTTTTGGGACGCTTATGGCTAAAAGTTTTGCTTCAGGAGAACATTAAGGTTTTTAGCTTTAATAAGGTTAAAAACCATCTGAGCATTTTGAGACTACAAAGAAATAATATATCTGCAGTGTCCCTTGCGATAGATTAGAGACAGAACTTGCTTGCAGTAATGAATATAAATGGGATTCCTTATTAAAGCCACTGGACACAGGCAGGACTGTAGCTCTCTGCTCTCCAACTCCCCGGCTAACTGCATACAGCCTATGCTTTCTAATACTGCTGCACAAGATTGCCCTAAATCCTGGCCTAGATTGAGCAGCTGTGGAAGGGACTGCCATCATCCATGAAACGGAACTGCTACTGAAACTGCTCGCCAAACAGCTCCAAACAGCTTCCTAACACCTACTGCCAATACTTACCCTGGCCCTAAGTTTGCCTGCATGGGAATTAAACAATGAAAAAGATTGTAGATTCTGCATGTGGGAATAGAAGTAGCCACTGTACAGAAAAGAAAAAAGAAAAAAAAGTTTGGCTTTTCTCATAAGCTTTAGGATAAAAAGTCTAGGTATTTAATTTTTTAATTAGAAAAGTAACTTGAGCTGTAAACATACATATTTTTTTCTCATGCAGGATGGACAGGGGAGTCAGTGGGTGTTCATGGTCTTTGCATAGCACCTGGATTGGGCTCACGGCAGAGCAGGCAGGTAGCTCTGCTCATCTCACCTGCATTGCCTTGGCCCGGAGAGGTGGGAATTACCTCCTGGAGGCAGGACAACCTCTTCTTACCAAGACAAGCCTTTATGGGCTCCCAGTGCTGCGCAAAGGACAGTGTGAGCTGGTGTCCCTTGGGCAGCGGTCACCAATGCTTCCCTTCCGATTTCTTGAATTCCTACATCCCGCACTGTTGGGAGCACTGCCACTTTTGAGGCATTGAATGTAGAGATGTGAATCACCTTGCAACTTGTTCATGACGGTATTATCAGGCCTTACCATTGCGGATGCTTTTAGCTAAGGAACAGCAAACAGTAGTGTCTTTTCTTCCTTTTCTGAGGAGCAAGGCAGAATAGGTTGACTGCTGTTCACTAGCAAATTCAGACCAGCCAGCTGGATTCCGGACTGAGGAATATTCGTCAGAAACACTGAGAACAACCCATGAAAATCAGCCTGCTAAAGTCAAATGTGTTCCCCTGAACTATGGAAACTTCTCCAAAAAAAGGCTGTGTCACACTTTGTCACAGGGGGAGAATGCCCTCCCCATAGCACAGGCACCCACAACCACACACAGCCACCTTGCTGGCGCAAGCCCTGCCACCTTGGTCTCCAGAGCCCTCCACAGTCTGCATGAACGTTAGAGCACAGAAGAGGTGCAGGAGCTCGGGATATCAAGAGGTGAAAGGGTGATACAGCTCTCTGATTTGAAAAGCTAGCTTGAGGAAGGCCTATGATCACATCGGTTGGCCACATGTACCAAGTGAGTGTTGCACATGTTAATATATTAAACATATGTGGTTCTCATTTCCTATGTTAAAAGAATACAGTTTGCGAGCATCAGGGTGCATCGTTATTTTGAATACAGGGTAAAAGTGGATTAAGGGCATTCAAAGATTCCCATGATATGTATGACTGCAAATACCTGCAACACCCAACTTTAAATCAAAGTTAACGGGAAACTTTTAAAGTGCAGCACCGCAACATTGGTTACGGACATGGGTTCCTTTAAAGACTCCTACAAACAGCCAGGGCAACAGGAACTATAACAGCACCCTTTTAGGAAAATACAGGAAATCTCCTCAGCCAGATGTCCTGCAGCACTGGGGCCACCATGAAAGTCTCACAGCTAAAGAAACCTCACAACAGCTTCTAGGCAAAAGCCAAAGGGGATCATCACATCTCCTAACACTTCGTTTTGCATTAGAAATAATTCTTGCTCAAGGATGAAAAAAGAGCCAATAAAATGTTCAAACTTTATTCCTTTATTGGCTTTTTGTTGCCTTGTGTTACTAATAAGTATTTACAACCTTATTTACAGTGTACGCTTTTAGGCATAGACTATGCTTGCCTATAATTTGGACTTTAAAAATTCTTGGTGCACTAAGAATTTAACAAAAGTCTTTATGTATTAATGGAATGTGGTATAGGATGAGATTTTTCAAAGCAGCCCTCTAAACTGGACCTCGGTATTTTTGCATGAGAGGAAGTAGGATCTCCTGGCCACCTTATGACTGGACTGGGATATGAAAATATGGGATTTGCATGTTGCAAACATTGACCATGAAAGTTGCAGGTGCGGACCTACAGGCCAGCTTGCAGCCACTTTGAAACAGACTTTCGTGATTTGCAGAGTCTTGAGAACACACTTCTGAAGGCCGCATCCTGGGGGAAGGGGTGTTGCAGGGATGCTTTGGGGTTTTCATGTCACAAAACAGTGATATAATCACTTTGTCACCTATTTGACAGATACGTGAAGACTATAGTTCTCTGAAGTAATGAATGTGGTGGGAAACATTCAGAAACCTTTTCTTGCTTACACAATATTGAATATTGGTAAGGTCCCCCTACCAAAAACTAAGCATCCAAAATCTGAGACTCCTAAATTAGAGAATACATATAAAAATGTTGGCCAGAGGCTTCTGATTTTTATGTTCCCATCTCCCCCTCCCTCCTTCTCTTTCCTTTCCAATACTAGTGCTGTATTGAGTTGAAAATGTATAAATGTTACATGTAAGATGCAGCCTTACTGTTGCATCTTTATTCAACATCAACTTCCAGATGGGAACTATTTTTCATGGTTCATAAAGCCAAATCCAGCTGCTACATTTGGACCTACATAAGGAATCCACATTTTATTGCCTTAGCAGTGCATATAAAAATTGCTGTTGTTTCTTCAGTACTGGTGCACCTCACATTTCTCAATACATTTTAGATATTTAAATTTTAAAAACTGTATTTTATAGTTGCTCATCTAGCAGTGCACCATAACAAGATCCTGCTTTTACAACATTTTCCGGATATCTAACATAACTGAAAGAAAAACGATCTTGGACAAATGGTATTCAATATAGCAGCCATATATTCAGTTACTTACTAAGAGTGTTCAGACAATTTCCTATGTAAACCACAGTGATATTAAATACTTCTGGAATCTCAGCTTTATTAACAGACAGGAAGTGCAAACTCAGTATCCTCTCCCCTCCCCCTCCGCTAATCTGACTCTTTGATAGTCATGTGTTAGGAATAACCATGGAGTTTCTCCTAACACAAAATATTCCCACCGCTAAGAGAAATTAACCCTTGAGAGACCTCAAAAGACAGAGTGGAGCCCATGTGTTTGGAAAGGAAAAAAAAAATTCATTAGGAGGAAGTTTATATCACCGGCGGGCTTTCACGATGCTAGCAGCTATTATATGCAGGCATAATTCATTTGCATTTTAGATGGTATTGTCAAAGCAGCTACAGCACATCAGTTGCAGAGGAGAATTGCCCAGCTGGGCAAAATTAGCCATGTTTGTGCTTTCCTCCCAAGCCATGCCCACAAGCTCTCTGCACACACGCGGGCATCTGCGCACAGGCTTTTTCTTACCAGCCCTGAACACGCAGATATCAGTCTTCTTTTGCTAGAAAGCGAATAAATGTTGTCTGAGCGTGGCGAGGTGGGACAGAGAGAGTTAATGCATGGCTATGACAGGGAAGCAAGTTTGCTGTGAATTGGGAAGCACAAACTATAGTAATCCCCACCCTGCTGAGTGGCTTCCCCAGAGGTCTGATACAGTGCCAAAGCCTCTTACGCATACTGAGACAAAGCTTATTTCAAGCAGAATTCAGCTCCTGAAGCCACCATACTGCTTCCTGACAGCCTCCAATTGCACTGCCTCTGTATTTGTGTTTCCTGCTGTTTATATTTACTTGTTCCCAGAGCCACAACAGCTACAAAAACAAATAGTTGCTATTTGCAGGGCTCTGTATCAACACAGGTAAAGTGCTTGCTTCCCTTTTAGTTTTACAAAGATTGTGCAAATAGGCTTTTAATACCTTGGAGAGATTAATTTGGTAATTATAAACCAGTTTGGGAACACATGCTAAACAATTGGTCATATAATCACCATCCTTGTCTCAGAGCATTAGTGCGGCTGAGGCATGAGGTTTTTAAACTATAAGGACACACAAATATACTGCCAATTATATCACTATTATTTGTTCGCTCCACCGAGATATAGGCTTGAAATACTACTTTTCTGTTTGTCAGATCCCTGCGGATACTCTCGGAATCTGTGCTTCTGTGCCTCTTTGGCCTCTCTGCACAGCTATTGTGGCGGTGTCTGATTTGGGTAATAGAGATCTTGTCTGATACGCTAATTTAAAGGACCAGCTTCAGGAAGCCTAAGAGCCCTTAATTAAATGCAAAGGAATGATTAATACTATAACTACAAAATGAATTAGGAAAAATCATGATACATGGAATTTCATATGGTTTCTTCGATCAAAGTTTTAGACATCGAAAAGACTAAGCCTGGTCCTGAGTAGAATGATCGCAGGCGATTAACGCACCTCACAAAACTCCCGCAGCAAGACGGCAGGGCTGTTAGGCTTCTCAGTGGGGCTGAGCAGTGCATTTCAGGCAGGTAATGTTGCTTTTTCAAAATCAGAAATTCCTCTAGGAATATGCCAATTTCAGCAGCTTTTCACTTTTTAAACTAAACAGAGAAGAAAGAAGTTTCAAAGCATTTCATTTTGGCCTTAGCCATCTTTGGCTGATGTTCTGTCTGAACAGAACTTTTTCATTTCAGACCAGCTCCGTTTAAAATTTTTTTCAAGTCATCTTTAAAAATGCAGAAGTTTCATTTGCCCGGAAGTTTTAAAAAATACAAATTATTTTGATCTGTGCCAGAAGATGGGCCTCCGAGCCTTTCTTTTCAGAAGGGCCAGTGCCAAATTGTCCCTTCTGCTGAGACAGAAGCAAAGAAAAGCATCAACCAGAGGGCAATTAAATACTTCTCCCTGGTGAACCATGTCTCAGAGGGAGGGCAACCCAGAAAGTCCCCCTAGCTCTTAGGCCGTCTGCCCGTGTTACCTTTGCGCCTCCCAAAGCTGAGGACACAAATTCAATGATGCTGGAACATAGCTGGCTTTTACACTTCTAGAAACCATGGCTCTTAGGCCTCAACCACGGGGCAATAGCGTAGGCAATTTTTTTTCTTTCTTTTTATAACAACTAGTCTTGCAAGTCTCTTCACTGCTCTCCCTGCCATCCCCAGAGATCAGATTTATGGAAATAATGTCTCCTGAGACCCTTTCCCAGGAACTCTGTGCCTCAGTCCACAAGAAACACACTTCTAGGTCCACCCACACAGGCAGAAAATTACTGAAGAACAAAGGAAGAGCAAGACATCCTGGAGCACAATTTTTGGAGGGGATATCAAAGAGACAGGAACATTTGTGAAACACTGCATTCATCCACAAACCACATACGGACAGCTAGCTTCCAGCCCCAAGGAATCCAGCTGGCCTGTGCCTCCTCTCAGTCCTGCATTTGCTTTCCCCTAAGGAAAAGCACCGCCTAACACGGGATGCATTTGCTTTCCCCTAGTCACCATCTAACACGGGATGGGAAGATAAGCCACATGTCAGCGACGCATCCCCCACAAAGACGCACGTTACACCATGGTGCTAAAGTTTTGGTGTAAAGTTTTTGGCCTGTCCAAGACCTGCTTGGCCATCACTGCAGCCTCACCTTCAGCAGAGGCACAGAAGGGGCACAGCCACAAGACAGGACCACCTCAGTGCTCTGATCCCTTTCATGAGCTACCTAATGATACGCAGTGGATATTGCAGCAGAACAAGTACAAGTAATTAGCTCAATTAGAAGTTCCAGAATGTGACGTAACACAGACATTACAGAAGTCCTCAGATTTCAGAGGTACATCCAACTAAGTTATGAACTTATATGGTTTGCCAGAAGTGAATATGTGAGACTGCAGTGAGGTGGCTGTGTTCAGACATTCTTTAACTAGGGACAGACTAGCACTGTAACAGAGACTGGCCAATGTCAGGAGCAGTTCTGTATTTTTCTTGACCGTTGAAAGCTTACTAGAAAATGTAATAATTTATCTTCCAATTTGCAAACAAGCAACAAATGGGTTCATCCACCAATTGCACTGCAGAAACCATCCCAAAGGCTCCTCTTCCCATCCTGCTGAGACATAGCCAGCACCTACAGAAGGACTCTCAGAATGACAGCGCATCTGAGCACACAACAGGTCAAAGCAGCTAGTGACCAGCAGCTTCAGAGATACTAGCATGCCATCTAACTATCAGGAAATTAAAACAACAGTGTAATCCAAGAAATCTTTCATTCTCAGTCTGTAATGCAATAGCTTTCTGCAGATCTTGGAAGAGGCATATGCTTGGGCCAGCAAACTGCACCACGAATGGAGAGGAAAGAAAGAAAAGGGCTCTGAATGGGCAAGTAGGTGGGCGTACAAGGTAAACTACAAGCCATGAAGTCATCTGAGCTCTTAACTAGGGCACATAATGATTGTAAACACATGGCACATTAATCAGGAGCTAAATCTTGCAGAAGAGGCAGCTTCAGCTGTATCGCTCAACACCTATAATCCACCTAAGTCCCACATTTAAATGGTGCGAATACAGGTACATCAGTGTTTTAGACGAAGCATAAGACTGCTTTCAGACAACTAGAACTAGGGCTGCAAGTTCTTACCAATGTCTAAGCAGCCAACATAGTGCAAACAGAAAGTCAGGTAGAAGAAGCTGCTGTCTGCAGTTCATACCTGCTCTGTGACCCTCTGGACAACTGGCAGTGGATCCAGAAAGAAGCAGCGATGGCAACCATAGAAGCAGTGGTACAAAGTGCTGCAGAGGCTCTTTAAATAGAGGTAATCAAAATTTGATTTTTCCATTGGATCCTCAGGCTTTTTATAATTTCAGGGATGAGACCAATTTAATTTTTATAGAGATGTGTAATCCACCATTTCAATACAGTAATTGAAATAGGCTGACATGCAGCTATGTGCCCTAAGCGTCTTTCAAAGCACATATCTTGGCACTTTCCACTAGAGGGTAAATGGCATGACCAGAAACCATACGAGATCTTCTATGCTTGTGCTTTTACATTTTAATTGTTGCCTTTGCCAGCAAACATCCAAATGGCATTTGTTTAACTAGTTTTTAAAGTCCTTCAGCAATAGAGACATGATTTTCGCAATACAGTGTTCTGTTCTTTAACTATGGCTAATCTAAGTTTCCTTTGGAGTACTTTAAGTCTATATTTTCTTATCAACTTGGAGAAAATGTATTAAATAGTTCATTTTGTTCCTCCCTGAAGCAACTTTTTACATATTTGAAGATTGTTATGTTCCTTTATGTATACTCTGAATAGCCCCCTGTTCTTCCAATTTTCTTGTAGGCCATCAAGATTTGTAAAGATACATTGCTCTCCTTTGGTTCACATCATTTTTCAAAAGCAACACCCAGCAAATTCCCCATCGTGGGCAAGTAAGAAGGACACATACACCTGCCTTCCAGATCACACCCTTTAAAAAGAAAGAAAAAACTCAGTAGCATATTTTTGTCTTTCAGAACATTCTTTGCTGAAGGCTCATGTTCAGATTGAACTCATCATGACTTTCTCATGCTTTAGAATCAAATGCTGTTTGCCAGGAGTTCCCATACTGACATGCCAGAGAAGGAAATGCAAAAGAACATCAGGGATGGAAAGAGAAGATGGCACAGAAGGGCCTCCCAGGCTGAAGTGGAACAGGGCCGACTTATTCATTATTTTTGCTCTAAGACACTTTACAAATCTAGATGGCCTGCTTGTGAGCAGTGAAATGGCCTTACCTCAAGCCAAGATTTCCAGCTTCATTACTGAGCCAGTAAAGCTGCTAAGAATATCAAAGTGGTGACTCTAAGTGACATGAAAAAACTGTCTGTGGAGATCATAGAGAGCTTATTGCAGACATGAAAACAAATTCAGTGAGATGGGGAAGAGATAATCCCCAGTATAAAAGATGCATGCACAGAAAACTAGAAAACTTGCTGACACTCAAAACTGGTGTGGTTTCTCTTCATTTTTTTCTCTTACTATTAATCTTGCAAGTGAATACTGATTTCTTTTCCACCATAAAGATAATCTTCTCTAAAAGCTAGCACAGAAAGGTCAGTATTTGAAATCAGGTAGAATACCAAAGAAATGATGATAGTGTTCAAAGCAATTACTCTTGCCATACATAGAGTTAGCTGTGAAGGAAATAACGGAATGAATGCAACCCTTATAAGAGCAAACAATATGCTAGATGTGAAACGCGAACAAACTCAAACTTAACTTCCCAGTGTGTGAACTTGTCAGAAAAATTGTGACATGAATCTTCAGGTAGTTTCCGATGCTGTGTTCCTTCTATTTCTACTTCCTTTCCCACCCCCTCTTTCAGGGAAACCCATGGCAGAATAAAATATAGACTAGATATATTAATATGCATCTGTTATTTTTACCAAATATCAAATACACATTTGATTTGAACTTCACAACTTAACAACTAAAAGCATGGATGCATTCATAGTCTTTGCTTACTGTTAAGGTATGTCTTTAAAAAAAAAATCAGTCCATCTATGTTATTAAGATTTAGAGAAGCTAAATTTATTAGGAAAATTGTAAATTTCACTTCTCCAAAGCAAACACTTGACAAACTATTGAGCTTCTTTTTAAAGGGTAGAAACACAAAATGCACTAAAATGTATAGATTTGGAAATTAATTAGAGTTCAGTCACTAATGTGACATATAGAATAGTTTGCTTTACTTGATGAGAGCAGTTACCATTACAAATTTTGATTATTTACATTTAAAATACTGGCATCTGACAAACCTTTAAAGCATCTGTTTTGGTTGCTCATTTTATTATCTTTTCAGCTGGTATACTAATTGGTCTCACAAATTGAAAAAGAAGAGTTTATAGAGGATAAAGCATAACAGCACATTCGTAGAATTTCTTGATCCTCAGACAACAACTTTTAGTTCGTTGATCAAGTTGCCAGCTTTACCAGATTCAGATATAGGAACCACTTTTCATCTGTTTTGTTTCTGAGAAGCCACCCATGAACTTCAGATCAGATGTTCTTTTAATTTCTGTACCAACAAGCTACACAGACTCCCACTCAGGCTGAAACCTATTACTAGAATTGCTTTAAGTTAATTGCTTAAGCTCAAGAATGCCCTTTTGCTTCCCTTGCTTTGATCCATTCCTCTTCCACCTTTCAGCTGTCCATGGTGATCTCATTTACCTTCTCCACCCAAAAGAACGACCAAACTTTATATCAAGTTGCTCCATATTTTTCAGAATGACTCCCTTTTCCCAAAAAAATAGCTTGATAGTAAATGCAGCAGATTATTGGTTATACCTGGTGAATTAGATATGTGCTAGCACATGAAAAAATGCTCTGAGTTCACAGAAAGTAAGACCAAATTAAATATTTGCTCTATAATGGTTCCATGAGTAGAAATAAAGGTCTTTTCCAAAATGCTCCTTTAACCCTGCTTTCATCCATTTTTTTAATTTCATTTGAGTTCTTCAATATGTTTTGCATCCCAGTGTGTCTCTCACACAGTCAAGAAAGCCTTCTTCACAGAGAAAAGTGTATGCCTAAAATGTTCTCCTCTCCACCTGCCTTCCCCGGGATCAAAGTACATTAATTACCTTAAATTAAAAGGAAACACTCAAAAATAGCATATTCAGGGTCATATCTGCAGCAACCTAGGGTGGCAGATTGATTTGAACTCAAATTTCTGTATGTGCAAGAAGCCATAGTCCAGTGGAGCAAGCAGACTACTCCAAGCACAAAACACGTTATCCATCAGGTACTCACACAACTTGCATTGGTTTTAGTAGAAAGGACACACACAACTTGGACCAGGACTTACTATCATTACTCTCCTTTATCTTCCCCCTTCAGAAGGCCTGACAGTGTGCCAGAAATGGCAAGAAGGAAAGGGAAAGAAGAGATACTCTGAAGATCTGTAAAATGTCCATTTTAACACTTGTCTATTAATTGTAGGTATTGCATGATTTATTAAAATAAACATTGCTTTCTTTCCTTAAAAAAAAAAAAAAAGGCAGAACTGGATGAACATGAAATATCAATAGAAGGAACCTGAAGTACATTCAGTAGTTATGGTGCCTGAAGTAAAAGGCATGATCAGGTCAAAAACAGAATGAGTGATACCAATGCTTTTTATTTATTTTCTTTTGTTATTGGTTTTTTTTTATTATTATTTATTTTGTAATTTTGGACTTCATTTTCCTAATTGAGCATTTCAGCTAAGAGGGACTCTGCAATGAGCCATAACCCAAGGATCAAAACACCTGGCTGGATGGGAGGGCATGCATCATTATGACAGATACCCAGAATGAAAACAGGTTTTCCAGTGCAAAGAAAAATCTTATTGTCCTAGAGTCTGTTGCATTAATAGCATAAACAAATGTCCACAATAGTCCTCTATTTTCTACTTTGAAAGAAATAACGAAAGACCTTTCTGAAGCTTCTAGGAAGACAGACAAGGAAGGCAGAACAGCTTCCCTCACGCTTCTCTGACTGATGTCACAGTTCCTGTGGCCAAAACATGTTTGTTGCTAAGCAACTATGTATATATTACACTCTTCTGCTTCCATTTGGGATTTAACATATGCATTTTCACTTTCATCTCTGATGCATAGTTACATTTGTTTGCTGTGGGTGCCAGGATGAATGGAAGCTGTCCGGTATGGGATATGCATAAGAAGTGAAAGGCACACAGAATGATTTACCAATGTGCATCATTGTTTTGCAGCATGGTTCAATGGGAAACCTACTGAGCGCCATTCAGCAGTGGTTGGGCCAATTTTTTCATTCAGGAGTGATACTGGTTGCTATATAACAGCTATTGGTTCAAGAAGTGCAGCAGTTCTTAGATGTCATGAAGTAACAGAGTATGCAGATAGTCTGACTGGTAATTATTGCAGATGAATTCTTTCTACGATGATAAAAGAGGTCCGTTCTTTCATCTGGAGTTTTGCATTTTATGCATAAATCCACTTTTCCCTGCACCTCTCCCACTTACTTGGCAGGCAATGAAAAAAATCACCTTTTCCTTTTGAATTGTGTGCAGATGACCCAAATCAGTGGCACACATCATTCGCATTTTTCAATGAATCAAATCTAAAAAGAAATGAAAAGAGAGGGTAAGGAGAAAAAGAAAGCAGGATGCAAGAGTTCATTTATATTATAAACACTCTAACAGAAAAAAAAAATCAGTTTTACAAACCACATGTCTATTACCCCCTAATGAAATTATAAAAGAACGCTATTAGTCATGTCTGTACGTTTATGCACATTGTGAGTTCAATAATTAAATTAGAAGATCTGACATGGAGTTTACTAAACAAAAATCCATGTTACAACAAAAAAGAAAAAGAACAGGATATTGCTAGCTTCCTTTTGGGTTTAGTATTGTCTCTATTAATAAGCATTAAAGAATAAAACACTGGAGGAATTCTTGCAGTCTAGATGATTTGGGTTTTGTTATGCTTTTCAGTTTAGCTTAATTTCCCACTGGAAGCTTCTCTCTAAGAGCAGGCCTAGGATTATCAGTACATAAAGGGGCGAAGGGGGGGTGAAAAAAGAAAGAAATCTTAAACTCAGTTTGCTACTGGAATCTGAGACAGGAGGGTGTGTGCAGAGAGGAGGCAAGGCAGTCTTTAAACCAGCCACACTTGTTACATAACTTTGGGGAAAATTGAAGGCTTTTTTCTTTCCCCTGAAGCTCAAGAAAAAATAAGCTTATAAAAAGGAATATTGTATGAAAGCAACTGGCTTGCCCATTCTCTTATGCATTGATTCAGGACTATCTCAGTTGAAAGAAAAACTTATCTCTGGGTGTGCATTGGTACAACGAGTGAGGATAGAGCAGCTCTCTCGTGGCACTCTCCCACACAAGACAGATAATGATAATTCAGTCAATGTTGTTTTATGTGTTGACCACCTTTGCTCTGTGAATTTTCTGCACCTCAGGATTGCATTAGGGCCCCTGAAAGATCCATGCAGACCCACAGCAATGCCCTTTCCCTGGAAGCTCTCTTTACACAGCTCAAAAGGAAAAAGCAGCCTGGAATTTAAGCAAGAATCAGGCCTCTCACAATACAAAATTTGCTTTATAACTGTGATAATCGAGCTTAAAAAAAAAAAAGAAAAAACACTGTTCTAACTGCCTTTATATTGCAAAGTGAATTTAGCATTTTCATGCTGGTTATAGGACTACATAACCAGCTATTCAGTTACCTGCATTTGTGACATACCAAGGTTAACCCTAAACTATCACTGGCACAAGTTAAATTGTTATCTAGAGCCGCAGAAATGTAAATACTTGTCCCTGCTGCTGCATGTACACACTCTCCAAGTTTTGAAATGCACTGCACAGCTGAAGGACTGACAGCAGCTTCTGCATTTAACTTTTGATCTCTGGATATTTTGCCATCCTTCAAAAAGCAGTGCTTTTCTAATTCACATTCCCATTGCATTTGAGTCTGCCCAGTTCTAAAAGAATGTGTGACTTACAGGATAGCTTATGATGTGTACATCTACATTTTGCCACTGTCTGTAACAGGATGATCAGGGGCCCACTTATTAAAATGACATATATTCTTGATATCACAATTTTTTTTATATTCTTGAATCTTCTTTAAAATATAATAAACAAATAGCTTAAATCCATTTTATATATTTCAATGATTATTTTTAGCCAGCTCAGCTGTGTCTTAGAAAGCAAATTAAGTTGGTATCCACACTGACATAAGCAATTCTCAGCAGTTCTCAGTGCCTTTGCTCAGCAACTGAGGCAGATATACCCTAATGATCCTAGAAACACATCAAAAAATACCATCCACAGTTAGTGAGTATATTTCTCTCTGAATAATAAATAACCTGCTAATAAAATGTAAAAGTAATATTTAAAGCACTGTTGTACAGTACTACTTTATCCTTTTCAGAAGTCATCCTGAAATGCCCAGCTGAAAGGATGATTTTTCATTGTTTTTCTCCAGAGTCTACATTTGGAGAATATTATGAAAAGTTGAAACTAAGACAGATGCACACATTCCAGGGATTCATACAGAGTCCTGCCACTGTGAGCCCGACTGAGGCGATGAACCTTTGTGGACCTTCCAGGAAGCTTGTGAATTTTGTTGCCAAGTTCAAACAGCTCTAAAATACATAAGGAAATGAGATCCCATGGTATTTATACAAATTCCCATGTCAGACATAAATGAATACCTTTGTCTACTGTTCAGCAAAAAAAAAAAAAAAGAAAAACCTTGCATGAATCTTTCCCAAATGTAAAAGTGGTTATATTATTACTGTACTAAAACTAACAAAAGATAAAGTGTATGTATTCTTGGGGGTGGTTTTGGAGGATGAGGGAATTGGCTGCTGTTTTTACAGTGTATGTCTTGGTCTGCTGGACCTGCTATTACCTTTTTATTTATTATTGTAAATATTCTTAAGTATAGTCATGCAATTAATAACCACATACTACTCCAATATTAGTTGTAACTCAACAGACATGCAAATCAGAATTTTTTCATTGCTTCTTATGCTTAACTTTAAAAAAAACAATTCATCCTGCCTTTAGGAAAATATTCATGAAGCAAAACTGGCAATAGAAAAATAATTATTTGAAAAACATTATATGAGGTGAGTTGTTGCTTCCCTACTGGATGCCAGTTTAAATTGAGCTAATTTGTTTTACCAGTAGCTTAAGAAAACCCCAGCACAGCAGCATGACAATTATATCCAGGTGCAAGGACTTAATTCAACAAATTCTAGGTGGATCCTTCCAGTCGGCTCTGTGGACCCTATCCTCAGCTGTGGCTAAGAACAGATGCCCTTGAAAAAAAAAAAAGCAGCACAACAACAACTCTGTAATCCTGATTCATTCAGTCCTTGAATAGTGAAGCTGAAATATGTCTAGAAAAAAAAAAAAAGGGAATATAAATGATATTTCTATGTCCAGAATATCAATTGAAGCATGAATGAGAAACAGGAACACTTGACATGGAAACTAAATCTGAGTAAACACTTAGGTACCTTTCCGCACTATTTTTAAACAGTACATGTAAAAACAATAGCTCATCTGCAAAATATAAGCATTTTTTCACTTGTTCTCTAGGATTTAGTAATAGCATGTGCAAAATCAGATTCATAAACATGTGCAAAATCAGATTCATAAACATACTATTCTTAATTTGGTTAATATACTAATAAAAAGACCAAATTACAGGGCTTTGGTTTTAATTAGATAATGCCTTGATATAATAAAAGTTAAACCATTATCTTCAAAGTCAAGAAATCAGGCAAGAACTCAAGATAAACAAGTACCATATAAAAACTAATATGTAAAGTTTAGACATGTAAGTTTTTGATCCTTTATAGCCAATAATTTCACAACTACAGTAATTTTCAAGCTACATTTCTATGACAGACTGCAGTAACGTGCATACGAGCTATCTGGTTCTGACTCAAATGGAGAAGGCCAACTTGTATTAATTTCAGTTGGAAAAATATTTTTATAACACTTTGGTTACATGCAAATGGGTTAAGCCTAGGAAATAATTTATATCTAAATATAGTGGAAAGTGTCACTGGATTATTTGATAATTGCTGAAATACTCCCAGATGTGTACACATTTTACTGATTTGTGCACAATGAACAGTTACAGTGAATTATTACAATAGCAAGACCAACAACTAAAGTTCAGAAATGTATCAGTATCTGCAGATACTATATATGCATGCATGTATATTTGTGTGTGTATATATATGCATGTCTAAATGCACAAAAAATGCCATGAAGACTAATTTAAGAATTAAAGCTTACATTTTAACCTTTGTGTTATTGTCAATGCAACTCATGTATTCAAACTTTTGAATGTTGCAATTTTTTTCCCTCCTACAATTTTACACTCAGCAGTTTACTAAATACATCCCAAAAATGCAACATTTTTTGTTATTATGAATTTCAGCTTTAACTAACACTAATTAGAGGTGTACCAGATGACTCTGATTAAACTAGTGGGTAGTGCTTATTCAGATTTAATGTGAGCAATCTGGACATTTTGAAAAACAGCCAAGCTGGGCTCAAATAAAAACCTGCCAAAAATCTAAAGTCTGAATTCAGCCAGGCATGTAAGACTGGTTCCCATGAACATTAAAAATAAAATTAAAATCAGTTGGAAGTCTTGGTTTCCTTCAAAAAAGCAAACATCCTCCCTATACCCTCACAAACTATTGCTGCCTCTAGATGCTGCCCTTTTAAAGCCACCTCTCAGTACCCTGAACAAAATGAGGATGATGAAGCAAAGAGAGGTTATTGTTTTTGTTGACAGTATCAGCTCCTGTGCCTCTGAATACTGGTTTCTTGGTGAGGGTGGAGTAAAATAGGAAGAGGGCAGCTGCCAGTTGAAACACATTTTCCAAGACTGTCATCCAGAAAGAGAGAGACATGTTTTTCACTAGCTTTTAATTTAAAACACACTTTACAGAGACATATCTTTTTCGTCTGAACCTTTGAACATCTGATCTAAGGTGAGATTTAGGAATCAAATACAGCGAGCTCAGTTTTCTGCTGGTGTAAGATGACATAACCACCTCAGATAATGGACTTGGAGCTGCTTATACCCACATTTTAATTTTATAGATTTTTTTTTTTATCCCCCCATTATGTTTACTCAACAGTGAGTGTTTTCCATTTACGCTGGTGTTAACCTGAAATGTAAAATCAGAATCTAACGCACTGTAAGATCCTGTGTCTTACCAGGGCTACAAGTAGAACCCAATCCATCATTTTAGATAAATTCAAGCAACTTTCAGATACCAAGTCAAAATTCAAATGGTAGATGTCTCTGATTTTACCCCAAAAATCTTTAAAAAAAAAAAAAAAAAAAAAAACAGAAAAATACTGAGGAAAGTACTGAAATACTGAAGGTTTAAGGAAAGGGTTGTTCTTGCCCTGTCCATTGCTTTGTGGTACAGTGAGCCACAGGACTCCTCCTGGGGAGCTTATTTTCAGAAGCTACATTTCTTGAAATCAGGATGGCCATAGAAGTGCAAGGACAGTATGGATTTTCAGTTAAACTGCAGAGAAGGTTGCCGTTTTCTAAAGAGAAAATATACATTAAAAGGGCAAACAAGTGTTTTAAGATGTCTTTTGGGGTACAGTCGGATGTTTTAGGAGGGGAAAAAGGAAAAGAACAAGAGAGAAAAGTCCTGGTTCCTTTCCCATTGAGTTTCCGCATGACTTTCCCTAAACTACACTGTTTAAAAAAAAATACTATAGGTTTAGCAAGTAAGAAATTTTTACTGTTTTTTTTTCTATTTTTAAAGCTAAATTGCTCTCTCCAGCAAAACCTTTTAAAAAATTAATGCTTTTTATGCTTAGTTAGAGCAGCAAAAGCATATTCATATACAGAAACATACCTCCTTTTTGCTCTGTCTACAAACATCAATCTTACATTGCCTAAATTAGACAGAAATCAGGGGAGGAGTAGGGGGGTTCATCTACAATACTTTGCTTTACACAGTGAAATGGACCAAAAGAATTCTGGATTTAAGCCTCTCAAACTCATGCTTGCAATAAATCAAATTTAAGTTCTAATTTTGGTTTCAAAATTATTCTTTAAAAGAAAAAATAATTTAACAAGAAGGTATAACATCTTTAAAGTAGATTTTCTCAAAAAAAAAAAAAAAAGGTTGTGGAGGGTTTTTACTGCCTAGTGTAGCAGACAAAGAAATTTTGGAAATTAAAAAACAAAAAATGATTAATTTAGCTTATAGCTAGAAAATAACTTACTGTAGATTTTTCTGATCAACTGCTAAAGCAATTTTAGCATTGCTGAACAGCACAGTTTAACAGTTTTTCTTTTCCCCCATAATTCATAATAGATAATTACATCTAAAATCATTATAGGTCATTGGTCATTAATTTATTTCAGACTATGTACCTCTGTGGGCATTAATTACTGCACATCCTTCAGAAAGATATCATTAACAAAATGAGAAGAACAGAGAAAATGTTAATTACTATAAATGTTCTACCAGTTTCTTTCTGAAAAAAAAACAAACCCAGCAATTAAGATCCCACATACTTTTTCCTAGACAATGTCATGTAGCATACAAACATTGACAAGAAATACAAACAATGCTAAGAGGGAAAGACAGGAAACTTATCCTGGTAGCTCCAAATTTCAGTTTAAAAACTTGTAATAATATTCATGAATCAAAATGAAAAAAAGTAAAAACATATTGAGCAAACTTTCCAAAACCTTCAGGCAAAAAACGTTTTAAGTCAAAGTGCTGTAAATGCAAGAATCTTCAAACACTTGTGTGCTCAGGTTTAATTTTGGATGGTTGAGAGGTCCACCACTATGAGTACTCGCAGAATTGAGTCTTTTAGTATGCTCATGCGCTCTCTCCTCCTCATCGAATGCATGTACCTGCATGTTTACTAAGTGGCATTGGGCTGAACTGTTTGCTAATACAAAGGGCCTTGACTAGCTGTTTCCTACAGGTACAAACTCAGTTCAATGGTCCAACAGGTCTCTGGCAGATGCTCTTTATTTACAGAGCATACAGTGAAAATCCTGTTTGCTGGAACACACAAAAAAAAAAAAAAAAAAAAAAAAACAGCTTCCAAACCCAATTTTCCATCAAACACCAAGATTTGGGGTGAAACATCATTTGTAGCCAGTACATGAGGCATTGCTGTTGCACAGCTTCAATTTCAGAGCTGGCTGTTTTTCAAAAGTCTGAGTAGTTTTCAGGGGGCGACTGGGGAGACAATAATGGGGCTCATTACACCTCCCAACTCACTGAGTTTTAAATTCAAGGTTTTTTTAATCGCTTATTGTAAAAAGGCAGGGAACATACTTTCCTTATTCTCCTCTAAGATCTATCAATGGTTATGTCTCAACACCTTCAGGAGCACTGTCCAAAACAGCTGAATAGTGAAGGAAACAATCTGACTGAAAGCTGAACTTCTCAAAGCCATAACATGGGCACAAGCACAGTCTAATCAGACTCTCTTCCTGCAAAATCAAGAAAGAACATGAGCAGCAAAATGGGCACCTCCAGTGCCAACAATGCCCTGCGTGCCTTCCTCGTCCTTAGCATGGTGCATCAGCTTGCATATTTATAACCAATAAGGCAAAAAAAAATGCCTGTGTGTGGGGTGAGATGTTGCTCAGGGAGAAAATAACCATACACAGGCAAGTAAAGATCTTCTCATTGCAATGATCCTAATCTTTTCAGACCTTCCAAGGAATTTATGTGTCCCCAGGGAAATATGGGAGATCACGAGCACATCAGCAGGTGCAAAAAGGCAAAGGGGACCTTGCATTTGCAGTAAAGCTGAAGAAAAAAACCACAGAGCCATTCGGGATTTATGTCAGTGGGCACATACAAAAACTGCATGTGTCTGAATGTTTGTGAGGGGGGAAAAAAAAAAAAAAAAGCATCATGATAGCCAACACATATGTGCAGGCTTCATCTGAACCAACACTGGTCAGCATGCTTTTTGAACTATTTACTCAGTTCTGTATGAGACATCACTGAGGGAATGAACTAAACTGAAAAAAAATAGTTTCCCATACAGCAAAAATACATACTACATGGATATCTGACTAGAAGATATACCATGGCATAGCACATAATGTTTTATAGGCCATTATGTCTCCCTTAATGCCCTTAACAAATTCATAAATTGGCTACTTAACTGTAACCAAGATAGATCAAAAATTTAACTTCATACTAAGAGTCCAACTTCTCTTCAAAACTGAAAAGATTAAGTACCATCCGCTGGTGTCCTTTCTGACAGCTCCACACTTGAGTGGATCATATTGACTAAACATCACAGGCTAGACAAATTCTCAGCTTTTGAAAATAACTTCAGCTCAGTTTTTAAGCTCTCTGACACAGCAGTCAAAACTCTGCTAACATGATTTACCGTTAAATTAAACATAAAAACATCATCATTAAAATAACTGTGATAAGGTTAAGGCCTAATGCCACATACGCTTTCAAAAAGCAGCCAAGGATATAAACATTTTGGTCTACTGTGCCCAGTCAGTACAGAAACATAGCTATGTACACTGTGCTCATGCAGGATCTATGAGCTGTAGGCTTTCAATAATTTATAAGATATTCCCTTTCTTCAGGTTGACTCCCTTTTTAGTACATTCACAATTATTCAGGCACTTTAGCTGTTAATATTTTATTTCAAATGTAAAGCTCTGCTAATTTTTTTCTGTGCCATTTCTATGTAATAACATTACAAGAAAGATCAGTTGTAGTTTGATTTTTTTCAACTACTATACAGGCAATAACACCAATCTATTTTAAGAGCATGATAATACAACATCATAAGCAAAAACAAAAAACTAAAACTAAAAAACACTTTTTGCAGACAGTTTTATCAAAATATAGGTGAACAATATTATATTCGCCTGTATTCACACTTCACTAACCACCTGTGTTATTACCAACGCACAAACAGGGTAGTATAACCCTGATTAATCAGATACAATTTTAGCAATCTGAAATCATTTCTAAAAAAAATATTTAGTTAGCCCCACAGACATTTCAGTGTCACCTCATGCAGAAAAGTTTCTAAAACGGAAAAGCAAGAGCCTCGAATATCCATTTACTGTCACAAATTATTTTTTCAGTAATATCATCTCAGTCATATCTTGGCTTGTATCCTTTGCATCTGGTAAAAATATGTTTCTTCTCCATTTATACTTTGTTAAGAAGTCTAGTACTTTGTATATCCTTATTAAGTAGGAATGACCCAGGCTTGGAAATAAATTATTTCTTCCTTCCTCATATCTCAAATCTTCACCCATTTTCAATAGGTAAAGTGCCTGGAACACTCATAGATATTACCAGCTAGAAAAACCTGTCGTAATAATAAAATACTAACCTCTTGTGAGCATTTTTCATCAAAGCATTTTACAGGTGGTGTCATCATTCCCATATCCTCTAATAGAGGAACCAAGACACAGATATGATAAAGATGACCTTCTTACGTCAATGTACATTAGCCGAAATCTCAGATACCCTTTAACTTTTCTAAATAAAAGCATAACTGGGAGTCATCAGATGAGAATGAATGCTAAGAAAAGCTCCATATATATAGGATGTGAGCCAAGTATCACAAAGGAAACAACTCAAGTCAGGGAAGCCTCTCCAAGGAGAAAGTAAAGACAGGAAGAAAGAATATCTCCCATGGGGCTCTGTTAATGAGTGATGAGGATGAGTACCAGTTCTGATGTATCCTCATGAGGAAGACAGATGATAGCTCTCTACAACTCTCTGAAACATTGTCAGATGTTTTCCCGCCCTTCCAGTAGTGCCCAGCTCATTGGCTGGGCTTTCTAAAATCCCTGTCTTTACTAGCAGATAACATTTTTCTGTTCTCTTCAGATTTCTATGGCCTAACCTAAGCATCAGCATTAATATTATCCTAGAAGTGTTGATGGACCCCACACAATGAGGCACACTGCATATTTATGCTCTTATCTGTTTGGAAGACTTGGAAAATACCTGAAAAATTATCCTAAACCTGCTCCCTGATCAAACCAAGAACTATTACGTCATCTTTCCCCACTTTTCAGCATACAAATTCCTCTTCAAGTTCCTTCAACAGCTTCCCCTTCACCTTTTGTATCCTATTCTAGTATTTCATCTTTACTTCAAGGCACTGCACTCCACCAGTCCTTCCTGTGTGTCAGCCCTCCTTTCCTCACAGTAAACCTCCCGCTGGCTGTGCTCTTCTCATACTGCTCTTCCTAATGCTTCTTCATAACCTTCTCTCATGATTTTTTTTAAATGCTGCCACTTTTACACAGAAAAAAATCTCTTCCAGCTCTTGAGCCCCAACTACCCTTTCTTTGCTGAATTATTTCTGTTAAAAAATACATACTTTTCAAATCTTAGGATAAAGGATTAGATGTATACTTAAGAGGACTAGGTGGTGGAAAGTTTTTTGGTGTCTGTTGGTGAGAACTGGGCTTGATAAACAGTTTAAAACAAGAAATGTTAGAACTACTCAACTTATGTGATACACTGAAAATGAAAGACAAAGAATGAATGTCAGGATAATACTTCAGGAAAAGTAACTAGCAGCTGTCATGAAACTGCACTGCTAATATGTAGACAGAGGCAAACAAATGCATGCCAGGAAAAAAAAAATCCTAGCTCTCTATATAAAATGATTGGCTTTAAGCCACTGCCACTCTGACTTGAAATCTTGGAATTATGATAGTTCCATGAAAACATCAGCTCAATGCTTGGTCTTAGTCAAAATGTTCATTCAAATGTTAGGAATAATCAAGAATGCAATGTAAAACAAAAGTAGAAGACATCTATCATGCCACAGTGAAAATCCACGCTTCTCCTACACCTTGTACACCTGTGTGCACTTTTAAATTCTCCACTTCAAAAAATTGTTTTAAAATTGGAAAAGATTCAGAGAAAGGCATTGAGGAAGAATGGTTTCCATATTAGAAACAGCTGAGCAGGCTAGGACTTTTCATCATAGAAAAGAGAGTGTTCAGGGAAAAATGACAGAGGACTGCAAAACCACGAGTAGTTATGATGGCAGTACTGGCTGTTCATTGCCTTTTCCAATACAAGAAACAGAGGCCATTAGATGAAGCTAGCTGATCCAAGTTCAAAATCAATATGTGGTTCCTCATTCACATACAGCAGAATTATACAAAGTCTTGCCAAAAGGTGTTGTAGAAGCAAAACTTACCGAGTTCAAGGGCAGGCCTGATAAGTACTTGGAAGGGAGATCTACAGATAGTTACTAAACAGACAGTACACAATGGACTCAGAGTCCCTGAGGTTAGAGACCAGTGGAAATAATTTATACATTTGCTTTGTGTATATCTTCCATTGACATCCAGTTCTTGCCACTCTTGGAAACAGAGCCCTGGCTAAACAAGCCCTCAGCCCAAAATAGTACAGCTGCTCTTAAGAAATTCTTTCTGAACATTTTAACCAAAATATACAAGACATGGCATGTTTCTGAGCAATGTCATGTCTTTAAAGAGCATAATCACAAGCAGAAAAAGGAACAAGTGTGAGACTCTGTGTTCAGGCTGTTCTATAATTCAAGGACAACTAAGACTTTGATAGGAGGAGGCAAACTCAGAATATAAATCGGTTTAGAGATAATGTCACATGTACAAGACTGCTTACCTAAACCACTCCTGCACATTAGATCCAATTTGGGCTTTACATACTTTAAGGCAGACTCTCAATTTTATAATGTATTATGCTCAGGATCATTCAGAAACATATTGAATCTAGGTGAACAATCCTTGACCCTGAGGGGGAAGGTCTGAGGCTCCACTTACCCTATGTCCTTAAAAGCACATCCAAGAGATACCAGTGTAATAAGGTGCTGGGAGTAACTCCTTTAAAATTTTGACCAATAAACAAATATAGGTCAACATCAAGAGCCTTGTCTTTTCTCAATGTTTGCCTCTTAAGTGAGCAAGTACCATCTCCCTTTCTCATTACATACATTAGCAAGGCACCCTGTCAGGGATTAATAAAGAATAATCCAGCAATAAATTATAGTCAGAGAATCTGGAACAGATTTCATGGGATGATGAGACTTTGGCTTGCGTACAACACGCACAACACTTGGAACATCTCCTATGTCAATGATTAACACTTCACTGAGTATTTTGAATACATAGGATATTTCATAGGCAATAGCTGACCTTAATGAGGGCAAAAGATAAGTGAGCTTTTCAAATCTTAAGGGGAAAAAAGCAGACTGGGAAGTCTTCAACCATGACAATATCCTGAGTAACACATTGTCTCTGCAGAAGCAGAACTTCTTACAAAAATCCTCTGTGAGAGATGGCAAAATACCACTAATACCACTACATAACTTGTATGCCCTTCTTTGACACACACACAGAACAGGCTTGGAGTGGGTGTTGCTATAACTAGATAAACATATGCAGACCTTCATGGCAATACGCACCTGTTAAGCAAAAAAAAAAAGTGCTAACTGGAAGCTATTCAAGTATGACATACTGTACCAGCCTCTAAATAGGCAGAACACAGGTAAGGCTTTTCTACATTTATGCGAAGCATCAGAGAGATCTCTTATTACTTAGTCAAGGAGCACATCGCTACTAGAATGAGGTACTAAACAGAACGCCCTTTTTTTTTTTTTTTTTTATAAAGCAAGCCAATTCTTTTTATATAAGCAAGCCTGCCTCACACAAAGGGTGCTATTTGAAGGGACACTGCTGAACGAAAGCTATGACATCTTCTCTGTGGAGCATGGTAAAGAGCTGATTCATATTGCAACAATAGGAGAGTTACTGCCAGAAGAAAAAGGAGCGTATGTAAATAATGGCTGAAATATGCAGACAATTTCTAAAGTACATTAGAAGCAGAACATGCAACAACTAAATATACTGCAACATTCAGAATGAGGTGCTGCTTTGTGTTAGTATTTTACATTTATGTAGAACTTGTTATCCAGACCAATGCCCACATCTTCAGATAAGTTATCATGGTGAAGCCTGGAAAACCCTAGGGCATATATCAGCAAGCCAAAACTGATGAGAGAAAAAGATGTCCAAGGCTCAAATCAATGCGGTCAGCACTTGTTCTTATAGAAGGTACTAAAACATCAATGTTGTCCATGTGGAATAACTTTTGGTTTTTAATCACACAGAATTTTGACATGAATTCTCTGATTCAGAGATAGAGGCAACAAGTCCACTCTGACAATAAGCCAAACACCAATAAACCTTCTTAAATACATTCAGGTGTCTAGGAAAAGTAAGCAGTCCTACTTCCAAACTGCATTCAAATGAAAAATATGTTTGTTTGTTTTTAAAAAAAAGTACATTGCAGATATGAGAGAATCCTTATTTAATAATCAAGCCTGCTCTCCTGCATATATAGAAAATAAGAATTCCTCTGGCATCCCACATCCCTCCACTGAACTTGATCTGTTGTGCTTGGCTAAAGCACATCCTCCATTCACTCTTTTCCCTTTTCAGTCCAACTAGATAAGCTTTCCTACTGCCCTGAGTAAAGATCACATTGCCAGGGGAGAGCATAGTGAGGTTCTATTAAATGTAAAAGGAATAAAAGAAATAGAAAAAGCACCCTGCTTCTCAAGAGAAATATAAAAGGCCTTGCTTTTCTCACTCAATGTTCAGAAGAAAACAGGAATATTAAGTATTTATTCTTTTCAGCTAGTTACCTCTGTTTAGGTCTTCTCAGAACTGCCCCAACTTTCCTCCCCCTCCCTGAATCACTACAGGATTTAGAGCTACCCTGTGGTACCCCCCTTTATAGACTGGCGGGTGAATCAATTAAATCCCCACAGCTGGCTACCCTGAAAATCCCTGCACTGGGTTCAGGCAGCTGTGGCCCTCCTTCTAGCAAAAGGGAGAAAATTAACTCCTTCCCTACCATCTCTTGGATGTACTTTATCTAAACCATTATGCACCATGCTCACTTCCTAAGGACTTTAACTCTTGAATAAAATGAAAGGAGAAAAATATACCTAAATATCCATGTATTATCTTTTGTTGTTGTTTTGGTTTTTTTTTTCTGCATAGACCTAATCAATTAATTTCCATCATGAAACTAAATTTGATAAATAGATAACATTATAAAAAGAAAATGTAATTAGCATGTAGCCTTGGTAGATGTAAACTTACTGGTACCCAGGAGTAATAGTAGTTTATGTGAAAACTAGAGTGTTACTATAATTATGAAAATGAATGTATAATTTATGCACAGAGGATGGAAAATATGCAAGGTGTGTAGAGGATATGATTATATTACATTTTCTTGTTTCTATTGATAGATGATAAATCTTTAGAATATGTTCAAACTGTGCATTAGTCTGCATGATTTTTGGAGGGCTGTGATTTCTGATAAAGTTTTTTTTCTTTTGTTTTTAATTAAACTCCATTTTACAACAGCAGCCCTTCCTCTGCTTTATTATGCCAAAGAAGCATATGGAAATATAAACTCTGAGATGTTACTGATTTATTTTGATGTTGGAGCATTTTGCTCTTGTGTAAACATTTCTTGTGACATGAATATGGATAGTTTCAAATCTTAGAAGAGTTCATTACTAAAGGTAGCATATGTTTTTGACTCCTGAACCATGAGGGAAATGAGAACACCCAGCTTGCCAAACAGTAAATTGTAAACAGTTGGTACACCCCTAAGCAAAAGACTGAAATAATTACTGTATCTGTGTTTTAGAGTAGCCAACTCATTTTTATGTCTCTTTTTTGTTTGGTTGTTTTTTTTTTTTTTTCATTTTGCTGATTTAATGTTTTTCTCTGAGGTTTGTAGATGCAGACTAAATATATGCTTTGGGCCTGCAGCATTGTGATTCTAAGTGTGCAGATGTCAGTGTGGATTCATGGATTCCCAGTTACCCTACGACCATGTACAAAAGTCTACACTGAAGGAGGCAGTCAGCTGTTTCTCTCTCAGACCGAGCCATAAAACACGTATTTGTTAGCATCCATGGGCTCCATCTTGTGCTCTACCAGGCTTTTCTACCCCACTGAGGAGTTCTGAATGCTTTCTCCACTTCAGCTGTCATCCGAAACTGTGACCACTAACTACTCTGGCACACTTGCAGAACTTGTAAGAACAAGGCAAGAGCTGAATGACATGAATCATTATTTCATGTGTCACGTGCAAATTCTTACCAAGATTTTCCAAGGAGCCTGGCATCCCTGTGTTCCTGTGTCCCATGGCGTTGCCCTAACAAATGGCTCAGCTCATGCTGGAATTCTCTCCCTGTTCTGCCTCGACATCCAGTTCTTTTGCTCTGCTTTGCCTGGGGACACCCACACACAAATACCTGTCCCTGAGATGACAAAGAGCTGGGAAGTCACAGATGTAGCTCATCCAAGACACACAGACACGACAGCCACAGCCTCAAATACAGACACAGCCTTGAACCCCAGGTTATGAAGGCAGTGAGGAGTCTATCTGGAGGTTCTCCTTCAGGGCTTCCAGTCCTCAGCCATAGTGGAATTATATCATTTTTCCACATTCACAACAGAAATTTATATGCCTTTTGGAAGATGTATTATTAAAGGATTTAGTTGTAGCTGAAATGATGGACTTGGAGGAAGCACAGATATGGAAATAAATGTAGGAGAGAAAAACACAGGAGAGAAAGCTGCCCAGTCACCCAGCTGCTACCTCATCATGTGATTGCCTCTGGGTTGCACTCAGCAGTCCTGATAAGTTTGTCCTGGGCATCAGCATTTAAAGAAGATCTTAAGTGCTTATCTGTCTGCAGGGATCTGGGTCAAGTGATTTACCTAGGTCCAAGCAGGTTGACAGCACAGCCAGGATTAGAAGACTTGGGTCCTGAGTCATGTATTGTTGGTTTCTGTAGTGTGAGGCATAACCTCCTCAATGCAGAAACCAGAAATACCATGTCCCCAACATATAATGGCCACAGACAAGGTTTGAATTTAAGGAGCCCCTACTTTGCATGGGTGCAGAGTTAAGAAGAGCAAAAACCTTTTGAAAAGCAAGAAATTTCCTTATGCTTACTCATGGGAGAGAAGAGAACAAGCAGCACGCTACAGATGCGACGGGTGTTTGGTGCATTCAATGGAAATCAGACAGACAGTAAGGTAAAAAGCAGGCAGTGAGAACAGGGACAGATTTACTGCTGAGCTGAAAAGATGGTAGCCCACCTCCTCCATTTCCACTGGTTGATGCAACACACCCTCATGGCACAGGGCTTTGGCCATTGGCTGTCCCCCGACCCGTACCACAGCTACGCTCAGACTCAAGAACTTGTGCAGAACCAAACACATTCACATCACTGGTATCTGCCAAATATTCCTCCTGGACTGGATCTGGATGCATTTACCCAGCGTGGTGTTTCCTTACAAATATCAAGAAGAAGCACTTAGCAGGAGCAAGAAAACCTTGGCACACCCTCAGCGCATGCATAATCAAATCACTTTTCCTTAAAATCGTCTTGATGGTCTAACACCTGGGTCTGGTTTCACATTAAGTACTTTTGAATAAAGGCAAATGGGCTCTAAGATTAAAGTTTGCAGCAATATACTAAGTCAGGCATGTATCATAAACCTTTCGCACAGCTCTAGAAAGAATTCCTTTTGTCCCTCCAAGAGTTATATATTTGGCAAATTCATCTCTTGTGTAACGTTATTGTCTTCCAGTGTAGTTACATGAAGGATGAATTAATCCTGTTACCAAATGATTTTTTACAAACAAATAATTGAGGCTCACTGAATGAGGAGTAAATAGACTCTGCTATTTAAAAGCCAAAGCGAGACAAAAACTGCTTCCCATATTAACTCCTTTAAATCTCTGCAAAATAAAAAGTGTCAAAGGTCAGGAAATATAACACAACCCTGAACTGCAATGTTCCATGCTCTTTCAGCAAAAGAAGGAACTCAAGTACTAGTGAAGGACAAGGAATTGATCAAGCAGCAGCAAGTTCATTCTTCTGACATATAAAGAGTAGAACATAGCTCCTTTGTTCCACATTTGTTCCATGCAGTTATCAACCAGAATTTACTTAGGCTTTCATTCAAGTGTCATTGTCTGGACTTATTCAAAGAGTAGGGACAGAGCAATGGCATAGAGATAACTGCCACATTTCTCTCTCTCATCCACACAGCATATGGACTCCATTAAATGTGAGGCATCTCAGGTTTTTAAGTAAAATAAAACATAGAGTAGAAAAGAAGAGGAAAGAAACATTTTAAGGGAAATAAGGTGGCTGTAAAATGTCATGAAGTGAAGAGCAGCAAATGTTGCATTCTGTTAGGCATTGCAAGTTTGAAAAGTCCTCAGAAAGGATCCAGCACTGTGTGAACTATGATGGAATTACCTGAGTACAATAGATTTTATCACACTAGGTAACATTTAAATGGCAGTTCAGGCCAAAATTAATTTTATTTAATCGGTACAGAATAAGTATAGCATAAGGAGTGATCTTAAGAAAGCTTGTTCATCCCTGAACATTTGGTGATGTATTTTCTTTGATCGCACAGCCTTCACCCTGCTTTACCTCTTTTATTCTAGCTGCTCTTTTAGATAGCTCCAGTATCATCTGTCTGTACATTTTAATAACTTGCAGAGAAAGTCTTTTCATTTGATTCATCCCTATTGCTAGTTACATGGTACAAATTACATCACTGCACTGTATATCACAAAAGTATCGCACAGTTTACTGTATTTGAGGTGGCTGGCATGGTCCTGTGCAATCACTAGGGCAGGACTGCCCTGTTCTGAGCAATCCACCATGACAGGAGGAGAAAGTAACCTCTAGAACTTGAGGAGTCCAATTGTTGCTTCTCATTCTTTCCTCATCATTTGTAACTCATTGTATTTCATTGGTTCTGACCATCTCAGGTACATCTCTCTCCAGCATCATCCTTTCATTTTCAAGCAATATAGACCAGGCTATGGGGCACCTCTCTTATACAGCTCCATTCTAGAGAAAGATGGTAAAACCTGGCAGAGCACAAGGCCTCATTTAGACAGTGTCTTTGTGGGGCTTTTCTTCCAGTTAGAGCAGGAAGATTTGTCGAGTCCCCTTGTTTCTGTCTTGAAGGAAGTTTTCATCTTTAAAATTCATTGTTCTCTGTTCTCCCTCCATGGTTTCTTATTCTATCTTCAGGATAGTATATATATTCTTTATATGCTCTAATTTTCCCATGTCCTCCTCTCTATCTTTCTTGACTTCGTCACAGCCATTTCCTACTCCTTTTCCTTTGCTGCCAACCAACTTTAAAGAACATTTCAGCATTTGTATCTCCCTGGGGAAAGTGAGCAGGATTGTGGCCTTACCCTACTTTTACTGACCTCTATTCATATGCTCCATGGTCCCTTTCAGCCTCTTCACTCAGAATTCTTTTACATCTGGACCTTCATGCCTCATCTTCTCACTTTGTGTTAAGAAATTTTCCATTTTAAAAGTAGCAAAGTCCAGAGAGAGCAAGCGATTTGCCCAAGAGCACACAGAGAGCTGAAATTAGCTTTCTTAAGTCTTCAGTTTGTTGACGATAAACTAGATTATTCTCTTTTCCTTTGTGATATCCTATACCATAAAAATGTTCTTCCCTTTGTCTGTACACCCACATTATCACTCTTTTTCTGAAACACTTCTGTTTTTAAATCTCAGCTGAAAAGTTTTCAATTCCCTTTCCCTTTTTCCTTGATATACAACTCATTTCCTTTTCATTCTTTTCTTTTTTCTCTTCCTTTCTAGCCTTTACACTGAATCTAGGTTTAAAGAATAATTTTTTTGGTATTTCTTCCTTATTTCTGATTTTCTTTCATTTTTGCCTCTTTGAGAGTCACTGTGGCAATCTGTGTAGAACATTCCTTCTTTTCTTTATCTGCCTCTCTGCAAAGCATTTTGCGCTACTTTTCACGGAGGATGCTTTTATATAAGTAAATTAGATTCTGATTGTAAGGAAAATTAAGAGACTATAGCAAGCAAGCTCTGAGGACACTGAGGACATCATAAGCAGTAAAACTTATTTTTTAGCCAACCCTGTATTAAAAAAAAAAGAAAGAAAGAAAAACCACACTTTAATTTTTTGGTATACAGAATATAATTTGTACCTTCTCAATGTACTTATTGTAAATATTATAAATGCAATTTTATAACTAGGTAGCCTGATTTGGGAAAACCTCCTGAACAAGTACTTCAATAAGGAAATTCAGAGAGAGAGAGATCATCTGGAGTTAAAACCCAATACTATATACTTTCAGAAAATTCAGTATTTTTCTTTGTCACTACACAGATTTTACCTTCCATATTATGCCTCATTAGATTCTCTCTTTAACATATAACCTTTCAGGTATAGGTGCTCAGTTGCTTCAGTGTCACTAACAAGAAAAGAAAATAATACTTAAATCTATAACAGCTGCATAAACCTCCCCTTAAACGGAATGCACTGTAGATGTGCAAGCCTTCACTATTAAATATTTTCATCTGTTTATGTGATCTACACATGTGGCAAGTTAGCAAAGTGTTAGCTTGCAGTGCTTCCAGCCAGTCATATATCTTTTTTCTCCATGTGTTGTTGTCTTCTATCTTATGCACATCAATATAATCTTTACTACCCATTTCCACTTTCTATAATGCTCCTAATATAAATCTACCTGAATGTTTGCACAATAGGAAAAAAAAAATGTGGCTTAATATGTAGAGTTAGACAATTACATGGGGAAATCATTTTATGAAATATCCTCCCAGTGAAGAAAGGTATTTGCTGTTCATTTGGTTTTCGAAGGTTTGGAGGGGTTTTGGTCCCTTTTGGTGAATTCTGATATTTGAGAAATGAGCCGGCCCTGCTAACTCTCACACATAAAAGAAACATACATCAGTGTCTTCCAGATTGTAAAAGCTACTCACCCTGGCTGCAGCACCTTGCACTGCGGGGCTGATGGGCTGCTCAAGGGAGGCAGAGCTTCTAAAGCACTTGGGCGGGAGGGCAGCGTGTCACACCGCGCTCCTTCCTGCAGCACACGAGCACGGTCTCTAGCATCCCGGGAGCATCCTCCTGTCTGCCTTGCACCCCTGCAGTTCACTGTGCACAAACTCCAGAGGACACAGAGCTTGTTCTGAGCAAAGAAGCACAGTCCTGACTGCAAAGACACTGGCATCCGCACACATCCACAGCCATTCATACCTGACTTCTTGTCATCTGAATAGCCACCACCTACTCGTTGTTGCTACACAGCACCTACAGGGTACTGTGGGCTAGGATGATGGTTTAAGGATATGAACTAGGAAAAGGAAGGACACTAATCCTCTTTTTGTCAATCCAGTGTAGTTGATTAAAGCTGATTAAGGCTGGCAGGCCACTGTTACACAAGCCTTTTTCATTTCTCACAGAAGAACAGAAATGCCTGTCTTTCCTCATGCTGTCATTCAGTTTAATAAACAATATTACTTCTTTTTTTCTCCAGACCTGATCTCACTAATTTATGGTCCTTCTACATTAGAAACTTCATTTGCCAGCATCCCCCACCCATGTACAAAGATCACAGCAATTCAGTAGCTCTGCTGCTATTGCAGTGAGCAAGGAGGGACTTTCACGCGGGGGCCAGTCACAGAGCTGATGACACAGGCACAGTGGCGTGTCCTATTCCTTCGTGCCTATTAGCACTCACAGAGCTGACTGTGTTTCCTGACACAGTACAGCAATTATCAAGTTCTGCTCTTCATATGTGGACCACAGTGAATTTGAACCAGCTCCAGCAAAACATAAAGAGAGTTACTCTGGATTTCCATATGCGATGGAGTATAATTTGACCTGTGTGGCCCACAACATCTACTCCTTAATCATGAAAAAAAAGAGAAAAAGTCATTGTGTAAAACTCTATGCAGACCTGTTAGTTTTTTGTTAGTTTTTACAACAGACAAATTCAGACAGTCTTTGATAGGCACAAATAATTGAAGGACAGCATGTCCAATAGATAGCAACTTGTATTATTTCATATATGACTACAGCTAGAAAAAATATACTGTTCCCTGCAAGAAAACCTCAGGTTAGCCAGAGCTTTGAGGTGGCCTTGTCTAGATCTGTTTCTTGTAGTCAGCTCTCTGGATAAGACAAGAGAGCCTTTAAATAAGAAAGCCAAATCTTATTACAATATAAATTAGAAAGCTTAACTTTTCATACAGAGAAACACGCAGATAAAATAAACGCTATCATAGATATCTAAGATAAGTAGGGCTAGTATAGCCAAACTCAGACTTCTATATAAAACTGATCGAGTGTTCACAGACAGAGATCAAACGGAAACTGACTGCAGCAGAGAATTTTGAGTGTTGGGTACATAGCCATTCATAATTAGAAAACATAATGTCAATTTAGGATATAGTTTTCTTCTTAAACATTTGAAAATTTTAGTCTGCATGTGTGAATATACTGGGTTTTTGTGTGTGGTTTTGTTCCAGTGTGTCCAGATACATATCTTCAACAGTTCTGCAAAAATGTAAATTCAGCCATGTCCCAGTGGCTTACCATGTTTCTCCTGTTAATAACCAACACTTGTAAGATTTACCCATATGGTTTTTGTCAATCTTCAGCTTTCTAGGATTACCTGTGTACCACATCTTGAATGACAGAAATATCATGATCTCATAATTTATACATTGTTGAGTCACTCTGTTTTGTGCCCATGTGAAGCATCTTAAAAACTCATATCTATGTATTAAAGCAAAGCAGACCTATCTTGTACCCTTCTCCAGCTGTAGAAATCTGAAGGGACATGGCAGTATTTGAAAGATATGCAATAAAGCAACACTGCTGCTGGCCAGAAAAAGTCACCATTGTACTTTTTAGGTATAGTTTTGTACCTAACCTTAAGTTACCCTGCCCACCCAAGCTTAACAATGCTATGACATTGAAAATGGATGCTATGTGGTTTATTTTTTAGGTGACATTGTTAGGTGCTGTTTAGATGTCACTGTATAACAGCAATTGAATGTACAGATTCCATAAAATCATAAAAGTAGCACAGATAGTATTGAAATAACATTTAACCTTTTGCCTGTTAACTCAGTCAACTTTCTGTTGTTGACTTCAAAGTGAAAAAGATGTTGTCATAAATGTGAAATGAGTGCAGTTCAGGGCCCCTATAAACTTCTCTAAACGTCTTTAAAAGTCACAAGGATGCTTTCTCTGTACCTGTTGGGACTCATAACTAAATCATTCATTCTATTCCAAAAGGGCTCTGCAATATATTGAGAGATAATGTTTAATGTTAATGTTTAATGTCAGAAGAGTGCCATTGCTCAGGGATAAAAAGGTGATGAAAATATTGTTATTGCTTATGCAATATGAAATAAAGGATCTATGGAAGTATATAAATGCATATAATGATCCAGTGAAGATCACATTTTCACATGTTTATTTCCCAGTGTGAACTTGCTGAACTGGTATTTAACCATTGTGCTAAATTTAGGTCAACATTTGCAAAAGCAAGTAGTGTTCAGTAGTTTAGCCCTTAGAGGGCTAAAAAATGTTTCCTCTCAAAGCCCTTAAATGGATCTTAGCTTGGCCACCCCAGAACTTCAGGATCATGGGGGATGATCAGGAACACCAACTTTAATCATTATTTTACAGTCTTGGGAAAAGTCATAAGATTACAAACCAGTTCTGACTTTTTGAAATGTATTCAATCTTCCTAGCATTCATAAGCAGCAGTGCTAGGGGTTTTGCACATAGTCTATGGATTGCACACACAGTGCTGTTCATATTCGTTGTTGGCTTTCTGTGAAGAAAAGCCAAAACAGTCCTAATTCATGTAGTATCATATCTACCCCATGAGTGGTTGATTAAAATCTGTCTGAAGGGTTAAAATCACAGTTCTATACATCAAAACTTTCAAATGTAACTTCATAAACTGACAGCACCATTTCTGAAACATTTGGGTTTCACATAAGTATTCACAAATATTTGCAAAAGCTGTAAATAATCAAGTAGAATGAATAGAAAAGCCCCAAATCATATTTGCCGGTCCAGGATTATTTGCAATTGAATTTATTCTTTGCTTTGATTTTTTTTTGTCTGATATCATTAGAAATAATTATTGTTCTTCTAAGTTGCAGTCAGGATCAAGGTTTCATTGTGATAAATGCTGATTATCCAGAAGAGACAGTCCCTGCTCCAAGGAGCTGCTAGCTTAAGAGGAAAAAAAAAATCCAGATGGGGAAATGTGATATAGCATACAAGCACAGTGGTTAAGGTGATGATAGCTTCACATCTTAGCCAAGAGCCTGCAAACTGCACAGAACTGGTTGATATCCACACCCCTACAGTAACCCATTGATTCCAGTGGGGCTCTGACAGGCAGCTGGAGCTTCCTTAAAGCACTAATGCCAAATCCAGAGTGCACTAATTTCTTTGCCAAGGCTTTTTTCACTCTTTTATTTTACTAATTCTATTTACTTTATTGTTACTTTTTCAGTTTAATTTTAGCCCTCTGCCTATTCTTGTAAGCAATCAGGACTGCTTCTGTTTCCATATAGAATTAAGATTATTTGATTTAACCTTTTTTTAATTAAAAAATAAATTTTGGCCATTTTTACTTTTAATTTTCAAACTTCCTTTTTTTTCTTTCTTTTTTTTATGAATCCCTTTTCAGTTGAATAAAGGTATGCCTTTAACAGTCTTCTTTCACTGCCCCAGTTTCACAGTTACTGTAAACTTTTAGTTTTTGTTCTCGCCCCACCAAATTCTTAAAGAATCAAGTTACTACTTCTACAGTCAGCACAATGTCTTGATTATCATTATGTTGTCTAATTTGATCTTTACTCACCCATTCAGCAATATGAATTTCAAAATAAAGCCCTATATGAAAAATAGTGTGAAAATAAACTATCTCGTAATGATTAGAACTCCTGCTGATTGCCTGGCTTTATGTGAAATGATGGCAATCACATGTTCAAAGCATGCCAACTGAAGTGTGGCTACCATACTTAGCAGTTCAGTTTCTTATGTGACAGTAGGATGAAATATGGGGAAAAAAAAAAAAAACCCTCTCTGGGACTGTAATGACTTATATGGTGCTTAATGAGAAAGCTGTGTCAGAATACAGCTAAGATGCATCTTTAACATAACTATAGGTAAAATAATATATGTGAGAGGAAAAGGTTTTGTGTAGAAAAGCAAACAAGCCATTTGCTCCTATAAAAAAACTTGTTATTTTATGAGGCCTGGTTAAAGTAGCCTGTGCCAGGGTTATTGCATCTCAGCCCAAGCCAGGAAGGGAGAGATTTCTTTTCAATGATTTAACAAAATATAAATTGAAGAATTTAAATGGGCCTGTGTCAGGCTGACCGCAGATATCTCAAAGAGAAGAGTTAACATTCTGGATGTCAGTGACTCCCAGGTCCTACTCTTCCATATATGTCTTTCAACACCTTCCTTAAAGTAACATTCAAGGAGCTTCATGCACTGTAACATGGACAAGGGTCTATATCAGCTGGCTCTGCTCCGTCCTGCCCTCTCCCACAGGGAAAGGACCAAGTGAGGTGTGGGATTTTGGGTTGGATGCTTTTGCTCTGATTTTACATGGCCAAGTGTTCAGGAACAAAGACTAGGAAAAGAGGTACTTCTTGTTCTTGGAAGGGAAGGCAGATTTGTGAAGCTTTGTATTTCCAGTATGAGCTCACAAGAAACTTTAGATATTTTGTCTTAATGTTTTGCACAGTATCGCCATCAGACAGGTGGTACTATACTGGTAAACATTCCTGTTGTCAAAAGAAGTCCTTTTGTCAGCAGTTTTTTCCACTTGGGGAACTAGCATAAATTATGCTGACAAAAGGACATTTTTTTCTGGTATACAGTGAATCTACCTGAGGAAGGTCTGCTGATAAAGCTGCTGCAACAAACATTTTAAGAGTAGACTAAGCCTTGAACTGATTCTCAAGAAATTTCTGCCTTCTGCAGAAATGAGTTTCCTCTCATAGAAGATACTTTTGTTGTTCCTCTACAGTCACAGTGGATACAACATTCATCCCAGAAATTAAAATAGTCCAAATGAACTCTGAATTTGGACTAATGATGCCTACTCATCTATCAGATCAGTAGATTTCAGAGTTTCTGTAGTCTAGTCTAGAAATAAGAAGCAGAGAAAAAATAATCCTCAAGTGATACAGGTGATTGCAATGTGTTTGCAACTTGATACTGAATACCATAAACTGTTGGATGCTGTCCCTGTATACACCATAGTTTGTTTCCCTGTATGTACTAAGCTTCGGAAGTTGCTATTTTTTGCATGTAGAGGGTCCCTCAAAATTCTCAGGAGCCTCTTCCCAGTGTTTGGCCGCACAAAGGATTGCAGGATCAGGGCCTAAGGATACCGAGAGGAATCTGTACTTACACAGTGCATTTTATAGCACTGTGTATCACTGTAATTCAGTGATAAACTCTTTCTAAAGCAAGGATAAATATCATGGTACAAACAGAAAGATGAGAAAAGTGATATAAGGAACATTAGACGTGTGCCATTTTGAAAGGTTTGATTTTAGTTTATTTAACCCCTGTAATTAAACGTTATTGACAACTTATTTATGCCATACTTAAAATCAACCTTCTAGCTTCCTCATTAGAGGATAGCCTCCTGCTTATGGATTGGGAATGACACAGTATCTAACTGATCACCTCTGACTTACAGCTCTCTGAGACAATGCTTTAGCTGTTAGCATAATTATTGGTTACATATAAAGATCTTAAAGAACAGCCTAGGATTTAGCCATGCGATTTGTATTAAAAGCAGCTGGAAGAGTAAATCTTGTCTGACTAAAATGCAAGGATACATGTTTGCTAGTAATATGCCTCTGAGTCTTTGTGACTAATCATTCTTATCACTGACAGCATGACACAGGTGACTCTGAGGGATACACTTACATTTTACTGTGTTGTAATGTTGTAAGGTTTTTTTTTTTTTTTGGAAAGTGACATTGTGACACTGGCATATAAGAAAGCTACCTCAGATGCTCCCAAAGAGCACACAGTGCAGCCCCATTTCAGACAGTCCATACAGAGGTCCTCAGGTTGTACAGAAAGCCTTAACCGTCCTGAAGCTCTCTAGAGAGAACTTTAGGGAGAGAAATTAGATGACAATGTGGAAGGAACGCTTTCTGTTGTAGTTAATTTTCAATGAGGTGGTCCCTCCTTTAAGTAACAGAAGTCCTCAGAGATGTTTTTTAAGGGTTAATGCTCCAAGATCACTCATGACAGCCTTCTGTCATAGAAAATCAAAACCTGGCCCTGCTAGCATGTGAATGTACTATGGGCAATTTTACAGCAGTCCCTATGAAGTGGGGACTGGCATCCTTACAGAATAATCACTAGAAAAAGTGTCAACAATATAATAACATTGGACATTTGCATCATTTTCTGTATCCATTTTCCCAAGGCATACATTAGCAATCTAAGAAGTTATGAATAATTAACATGATTTAATTTTCAGTACTACTGAGAAAGACATAGTATCTACATCTTTAAATAAAGTACATTATAGCAAAATAAACATACAAGATTTGACAGAACAGAAGGTTAAGATAACCTGCAATATTTTCCAAATGTCAAAAAAAGGTATTGGTTGGTTAGTTAGAGTTGCATAATGTAGCTATTAATTTCCATGGGATTATGCCACAAAAGACTTGACTCAGTGATTTTAAATATGTTTGCACACAATGACCCCAGCAGCTGAAAGAATGAATCATATTTTGCTCCTATAAAATCTAGTCCAAATGTAATGTCTGTGTATAATTGATTGTACTCATCAAATTTTGGAATTTAAGTATATAATCATAAATATTTAAATATATGTTTCTATTTGTAATTTCCAGTGTATTTTTATAAAATTACATGAAGTAAAATGTCTGTAACTATGACTGATATGTCAGGTAGTTTCATCAAGATCAAGAGTTAGCTGATTAATACCAGCTGAAGATCTGACCCAATAAAGAGCAAACTACATAATGAGCAAAATAATCCACTCTGCTATTAATTAAAAAAAAAGAGCTAACAAATACTTAATCCAAATGTTGGGGTTTACAGAGTGTGTTCCAAAGCACGTAGGCAGTTGTGAGCAATTTGGGAGTGGATCAATGTGTCAAGATGTGGAGTTCCCACATTTCTCTTCTCGGCTCTAAACCCCTTACATATTTTGGAAGTAAAAGAGGACTCTGCATTTTTTTTACAGATGCTGGAGCCGTGCCAGATCCTCATATTACAAATATTTTGATACACTGCCAAATACTCCCATTGGGCATACTTCTTGTATCTCCATAACTACTGGTTTTGCTCAGTCCATTACTCCATAACACTAGCCACTAGTCCAGCTGCAATAATCTGGTCCGAAAAACAGGGCATCAGAAATTCAGACACATCATGCTGAAGAAACTAGGCTGTTAATAAATCCAGTATGCAGAGATTTATTATGTAATTTTTGCATGAGAAGAAAATATAAAGCACTGCCTCACAGGTGCAAATTTGTTTTACTAAGGATCACATATTGACATGACTTGAAATAATAACAGTATTTAAAAGTATGATGTGAGAGAAACAGTCTAGTGATAATAGCTATAAATTTCTTTTAGACCTGTATTTTCCACTAATTCATCTATCACTGAGTTCAGAGGGGCCAAGAGTTCAAACCTGATGTCCTAATGATTTGGAAAAAAATTGAAAGCATCTCAGCTTTAAAAATTTTTATTTTCCACCTATAAGCAGTTCAAGCATGTTTTCCCTGGTGAATCTGAAAAAAAGTTAAAAAAAAGGAATTCATATATTTGCTACCTTCTACATACAATTTTTCTATTTTCTTATCATTCTGTAACAATGAAAGATGCCACATTAGCGCACAGAGCCTTAATCTTAACCTGTCAGAAGAATTCATTCCTTTCACTATAAAAAAATTGCGTTTCACATTTTCTTTCCTTAGACCCCAAATTTGCAAACACTTAAGCATGTGCTTAATATTAAGTCTCATTTGATACAGAATGGGAAAGGAGTGAACTATACTTAAGAGACATCAGTGCTCTACAGATATATTTTATAGCTGTTTTTCTAGACTACCTTTAATTATTTTAATGCCAAATTGAACTGTTTCATCTCTTCTGCAATGCATGAGAGAAATCCTGAAGCTGCTCTTCAGACTTCTTTTGATCTGGTGAATATTTTCTATGTTTTTGAGAATTTCTTCGAACAACCCATCATTTAATTGCAGGCTTTTTCCTCTAGTCTAGCAACTAAGCCAGAGTCATCCCACATTAAAGGCAAGGAAAATAGGCTAGATTGTTTTACAATAAAAATATTTATATTTAATATTAGTGTTCCTATAGTAGGTCACTAAAGGAATAATAAAAATGGTAGATTGTTGTTACTGCTTTAAAAAAGGGGATTTTTATTTAAGCAAATCATGTCAGTGTCTGAAGCCTACTGGATTATCTTCTAACATATGGTAAGTATTGGTTATGTGGTGTGCTGGCTTGCATTTCATTGTTGGAAAAGCATAGAAAACTGATTTTAGTATGCCTTTGCTCTTAGCAGCAGGGTATAATCATTTTTAAAAGAAATTATGGAATCAAGCATTAGCATACTGTGTAAATTTAGGATTTATGGAAGGATGTCATATATCACACACATATATTGCTTTGGGATGCTTAGGAAATCTCCAGTACCACATGTCACTGTTTTGTAGTTATTTAAAATGGTAACTAAGCACATGCAAAAAGATAGCAGTTCTAGGATAGCCTTCTAAAAATTACGTTGTTAAGTATTTAATAAACATACTGAAATGTTAATATATTATCCATTTACAACCACTGAACTTTAAGGATTTCTTCTCTGCTAATACGTCAGTTATTATTATCCCTGAGCGCATTAGTTAAGCTTCAAATATTTAGCACCTTGCAGCCTTGCTGTTTTTATAGGATTTTGTGCAGGTACCTCGAGGTGGGAGGTTGTATGTAGGCACCCACAGAGGAGAGCTGGGTTCTTGAGAGCACTACACACAGCCTAATTCTCAGCACAGGACAAACGAACCCTTGTTTTGCCCAGCCTTCCTGTCTCATAGTCCTTTCTTCCCTTACTCCCTGGCACCAAGCAGGACCAGGCCCTGGATCAGGCCATGGTGCTGCTCTCCGCTGATGGCCTCATGCCTTTCCTTTCATGGCAACCCTGTCTCAAGAAGCGGTTTTGTGTTGTGGCCACCTTCACACACCTCAAGCTGCCGCCACCTCTACGCTGTGCAGAGCAAACACAGAGGCCTTTTGCTCAGCAGAGCACTGAAAAACATCAGCGTTTTTGACCAGATGCTCTAAGAAACACACAAGTAAACAGCTGCCAGATTTTCATTCCAAATAGGAAGTCAAATTTGTATTTCCTATGAAAGGTAGACATAAGATACTTGAAAGCTCTCACTTGCTACGAATGGTAGACTTCACTTTAGCTATTAGTGGCATAATTCATAGAATCATAGAATCATAAAATTCTTAAGGTTGGAAGGGATCTCTAGAGGTCATCTTGTCCACCCCCCCCTGCTCCAGCAGGGACACCTGAGCACGTGGCACAGGACTGCATCCAGGCAGTGTTGGAATAGCTCCAGAGAAGGAGACTCCAGAACCTCTCTGGGCAGCCTGTTCCAGCGCTCTGTCACCCTCACTGTGAGGGTGACAAGTACTTGTGGGTGCTCAGAAACTTTGTTTCAAAATCCATTTCACCTCTATCAAAACAAAGGTACAATTCAAAAGACAGATTTAAAAAAAAGAATCTTGTGACCTTTCACTACTGCACCTTTTGGTCCACTGAATTTCTGTACCTTATTACCTTCCATTCAATCATTGCTATTTATTCTGTACTTTTATCTAAATAAGGCTATAAGTATGTTCTTATCCACACAGTGAGACCTGAGCCATGAAACCCTCAAATTAAGGGGATTTATCCTAGTCTGTTGGATTATGGCTATATGAAGGTTTGTAATGAAGCCACTGTGGTGAAGGGCCCTGACAGTAGGCTATGAAAAGAGGACAGAAAGTCTGGATATGCCCCTCTTTGTTTGTTGCGTCATGATTTATGCTGTGCTATTGACAATGAACTTGCCCATTTTAAACACCCAGCACTGAGGGACCAAAGTCCTTCGAGATATGAGACTAACACACCTCTTGGCTATCAAATGATTGGCAGAAAATAAACATTACTGATGCCTGATCATGAACAGTGGGGCGCTAGGATGAGAGGACAGGGAATTTGGTCTACTCGAGACTGATCCGCTCAGAGACAGAAAAGACTATACAGGTGGGAGACATTATTGATGCTAACGATGGCAAGCAGCCATGTAGGAGAGGCCATGAGCTGCTGTGTTCAGATAACAAGTGCCTGAAGGTGATTGCTTATGGGTGACAAATCTTGACATTTCACTATGTCATTTCTAGTCTCCTGCCTTCAGCTAGGTACTTGCTTGTCATAAGATAGAAAGAAAAAAAAAACAAGAACCAAATGCTCCCCTGTTGGACCTCTTACGCTTTCAACTGCTAACTGTTTGTGCAAGAAACTGAGACAGCCAGAAGTAGGATTAATTATTTTAAATTATAACATTCAAGGCCAAAATCAGCAATCACATCAGCAACTTGTTTCAGCTGCCTGAAATTCCAGAGGAAAACATTTAAGGGTGAAATCTTCTCTTGTTTCTCATCCTGCACAGTGCTAGCCCACCATGTTTACAGTGACCATACTTCAAATTTGCAGACATCCCCTAAACAGTGATCAGCAGACTTAAACATTTAATGTATTATTAACATTAGGATACTGAAAAAAATAGTCCCTACAGAGCACTAAAAAGTGTTTTTACTTTTAATCATGTAGACAGAAAAAAGGGAAAAAATCTTTTTGCAGTAACTATTCTTTTGCTGAATGGCCTTTTTTCCTGCTTCATAGGTAGTTGTCTTTGTTTGTGTTCAGTAGGTACCAAATCTAAAGATTTGGATCAACCCTTGGATATAAGCCATCAAATGAGAGAATCACCAGGCACTACATAAAGGCTGGTAGTGAAATTCCCTACTGGGCTAGAGAGGCAATATTAGCTCCCTAACTGCCTTCACTCTTATTCCCTGTTATTGTTTCTCTCCTTTTCTGTGTCTAGGCATGGATCATGAGGCCCACAAATGTATTTCTCCTTGGAAATGAGGAGGGAACACTTATTCCCCTGACTACCAGTTTTGACCAGTGTTCTCCAATAATTACTGAAGTTACTAATTTTCACCACTGGCAAGAAATCCTGTAAACATGCATGATATGTGACCTATCTGTATATGCTAGTTCTAATTATTATTCAAAATAGTTACTTAGTTCAGTAACATTTTCTAGAATGGTAATTTCTATACTGGGGTCTTCTAATGAAAGGTGATTCATTCATTTGTGGTCTGTGGAGATGTCATGCATTTCTTTGCATTAAAGCATAGTATTTTGTTCCTGTTATTCCCCAAATGCCTTCTAAAGTTTTTGATCAGTATCTTCTAAGGAAACATTACTAAACCGTTTTGAATTCTACAACTATAAAGCCAAACTCAACAGGGCGGTGGAGGTAGCAAATAGAAAAACACAGTGAAAGCAGTCAAAGCCATTTCGTAATTATTCATCTCTTTTCGGTATTTCTTTTACACATCATATTTTTGAAAAATCAAAAAGCCACAATGGCCACAAAAGGGGTACAAAATCTTGTCTGTGGAGGAGAAAGGAGGAAAAATGTCCCAGAACAGATCTGGATCAGATTAAGGAGCCCATTGTCTACTCTCTAAGGTGAAGATTACTGGGTGAATATCAAAGATTCTGCAGCCCTGACATAGCCTGTGTCCTACCACCCAGCAACATCCCTGCATTTATATTATTGCGCAGGACATTGATCTGTAATAACCTAATGAAATCACAACCTCTGCTCTTGCTCAGTGGTATTACACCTCCCACGTGCACACAGCTCTCCGGATACTGCCATGCAGGACCACGAAGGATATGGGGGACCCCAACATGGGGCTAAAGGAAGTCTCTGGAGTGCAATGTGTGCTTCTGATGTCTGCACCTCACTAAGGATTTCCTTTCTCCTTGCATCCCTGAAATAGCTTCTGGTTCCTCAGGCACATTTTACAAAGTCCTGCTGGTCTGAGGGCAAATTGATGGTGTCTGTCCAAGTCTCTAGGAGGGTACTGCCAGAGCATGGTTCTCTGATCTGCTAAATCGTATTGAAAATGCAATTATACCCAATTAGTGTTTAGTGTTGGCTGTCTTCAGTGTTTACACTGGTTTGTTTCCATGAAGTTAGATTTCAGAGTTATTTATTACTGCTAATATGTTATGTCCTGCTTTGACAGTCACCTTATGTTCACCCATTTTTTGTCCATTATCCAATTATCCTAATTTCATGTATGACTCCTGATCTTTACCTACACATTCTCTTCACTGAGTCCTCTCAGGACCAGAGTTTGTCCTTGCTGCTGGACAGGTTATACAGTCTGGACCATAGTATAACTGCACAAAAAATAAGGAATATTTTACAAACATCTTGACCAGATAAGTTTGCTCACGTGCACAGGCTATCCGAATTTCACATAAAACAGGCCTCTTACTTGAAAAAGAGTAATGAAAAGCTGTAGCTCATGGTTGGGTTTATAGTTGCATTTTCCATCAAGGGGAATAGCTGATGCTCTCTGCAGGGAGCATATACTTGAAAGATGGGTCTCAGCTACAAAATATAATTCAATTTTACTCTTCCAAAAAGTTTGGGGCTGTTCAGAACTCCCAAGTTTTGATCCCAATCCATTCCAAACTTAGTTTAAGGAACAAGAGTTGTCTTCCTTCCCATTGCAGCTGTCTTTTTAATATACATTCCTCTCTCACTGTTAATCATGTCTCAGCCACTTGCTCACAAGCAACATTATCAACTCAAGTACAGGCAGCAAACTCATAATTCAAAATTACTTGGCTCCACAACACAAGATAATCTTGAGGAACAACAACTGCAAATTAAATACTGTATTACGGTATTCATATATATTTTATCCAATGGTATATCTGTGATTTAAATCCTACTGTTGTGAAATGACTTGAATCATTAAATAGATAATAACCAATGGATAGCCTGTTCATTTGCAAAATGTTTTGATATTTTGGATCAAAACAGTCTGTAGCGAAGTTAGCTGGCTTCTTTAGAAATTGTTTTATGGTATGCTGCATAAACTAAGAACACTTTATCAGCTAAGATGAATTCTCTTTTTTAAACTCAGAATTATTGAAGTACGTAAAAAATGCATATTCAATAGTAGAAGTTCTCTAGAAAAGGATAATTTTTGGATGATTTTTGTATCTTGACGTTATTCGAGTCTGAGATATTATGATCGCAACCTTTTTCCACATGAAAAAAAAAGTCTTCCTGAAGCAACCAGGGTTGCAGGCGTTCCAGTGTTATGAGTGATATGTACAGCTGGATTAGATGAATTAGCACCAAAACAGAACATTAAATAATCTTTTACTAATATTATTTCATGCAGTTTCATTCTATTGCAAAAGCAATATTTTAAGGGTGAACAGCAGAACGGCAACATATTTTCGATTTTCTTGTAGACACTGAGTACGAAGTCAGAATTTGGAGTTTAACACATCTAGTACCATAGTTTATCCTGCTTACTTGTATGAAGGTCTAGTAACACTATTTTTACTTTTTTATATCCTTACCTAGTAAGGATAGTTGCTTAAATGCTGTTATATCATCTACAGCTAACACTTCAAAGGAATTAGATGGAGAGGTGTGAAAAATGCTGTTTTACCATAGTTGTTTAGATAACAATTAAATTAAATAACTGTATTATCAAATATTTTCTTTATCCTCTTTATTAAAGCCCACTGATGGTGCAAATGTGCATTCACCCATATATTATGAATTTAGGGCAAATGTCCAAGAAAAGTGTTTTTATTTAAACATTGGTGGATGGAACCAGCTACAGCCTGGGCACTGCACCCCACTCTTTGTCAATTTTGAAAATGGGCACAAGGGGCTCTCTGCCTTATGTTCTTTGAAACTAACTGAGAACTACCGCTGATGCAAACGGGATCAGAACTGGATTGTGTAAAGTGAGCACAGCTGGCACCTGCAAAGATCACAGAGCAGAGATAGGGTGGTTGAGATTCTGAGAGGTAGGCTTTGGTTTCTACCATGTTCAGCTAAGGTTAAAATGGTCTTCAATATCAGCAAAACTCCTTTCTGCAGCAGGGATAAAGGTTAGTAAAGCATAGTAAAGGGTGTTTATCAGGAAAAATTGAGACAATACTGATATTTTCATGGATATTTCTTTTTTTTCCTCATATATGTTAACATTGTGCCTCACATTTCAGTGAATTTTATTCAAATTTGCTACAGCTGAGTTGCAAAATGTTGTCTTTGTCCTTAAGACCATGACAGAGAACTTTATCTGCATTCAGATGCCTACATGTTTGTGGTATTTCAATAATAAAACAGCAGGATTGAAGGCTCATGATGAGAAATCTGACTAATTACCTGTTAGATGATAGATGGTTGTAACTCGGCAGTGCCAGTCACTGAAAACAAAACACTTCTAGATATCAATCAGCTTCCTGACAAATTCAATTTCCATCCCATTCAGTGGACAATAAATGTGAATTTTACCTCAACAGCTCTATGGCTTTGACTTTTAACTTTCCAATATGCATAATAATATTTTAATAAAGTAGAGATTTTTAAAAATAAATTAGTATTTAAATACCTGACATATTCATATTTCAGGCTCAAAGCTGGTGGAAATAATTAATCTTGCAAATCTGTCTTGTGCTCTGCTGCAGACAGAAAAGGTATATTTAACAGCAGTTTTCCTGTTTTCCCCATATATTTTTACTTAAGGCCAATTATTTACAATGCTTGTAATCTGCCCTCTTTTTTTCCAGCATCTTTATCTGTATGTCCGTGAGTTGAGTGCATCTCCTACATACAACTTAAAAACCAAAATGTCCAATTATGACCATAGCATACCAACATGTGGGCAAAGTTAAAACAAAGCAGCATGAGGCATAGAAATTGAATACAGTCTTAAAGAAACACCTCTCTCACTTTCCACATCAGGCCCAATTGTATTGTCAGCATCTGGAAGTCATGGATAAGCTTGTGCAACTCGGAATGAATTTGAGTCCACTTACACTGCTATAAATCAGGAAAGGCCAATTACAGTGTATTTAATATCCAGATCAACTACGTGAGATGAGAATCAGGCTCCAGAGGTTCCTGACCCCTTGGTTACATTAGACACAGCAAACTGAGAGCTAAGAGGAAGCATTAGTGTCACCCCACCCTATTATTTGCAGCCTAGTATTCCCACAGCGAATCACCCTGATCAGAGATCCCTGCCCCACACAGCGTCAAGATAGGCATGACAGCCTGTCCCAAACATTGGCCACCATCTTCACATGTGGGGAGATACAGTTCAAATCAAATCATTACTTCTAGTTTATGCTGGGTTGCATCTATGCAACAGGAAGAGAAGCAAAATGCCTGTTTTAGAGCACTATGGCTACCCCATTCTACTTTATCTGACAAAAATCTGCAAAAAAGTATAAACAATCCACTGTGCAGTGGCACTGCATGGTGTTGGAGACATCAGGTGCAGTTTTAGCATACTAGCTCCATGGCCTGTTCAAAGGAAGAGCCCCACGGGTGCCTCGCCAGCCCACAGTGCAGGGGCTGCAGGAAGCTTTGCCCTTGGGAAACAGGAGTTATTAACTAGGCAACACGGGGGACTCGCTTCTCTGAAAGAATGTGTGGCAGAAATAGTTGTGCTAAGGTATATATTTCTGCTGAGGATTCCCAGACTGACCGCTTGTGTGCACATCTTGTTTGATTGATAGGCGGGCTCCAGTAAAAGGCTTGTCTCCTCCTTTTCCCCTACTAGGAACAGCCTGATCTTTCACCCAAAGCTTCCACTGCAAGTCCCTGCTCCACATGGGAGCCCCACATGGCTGTGGGGCCAGGCAGTCACACGCACAACCTCCTCTGGACCCAGAATGAGCAGCCCTGTGGGAAGGGTGAACCGGACACCGGTGGGATCAGGCTGTGAGGAGGCTGATGTTCAAGCCAAGCCTCACTGCAAGATGGGGGAAAAAAATGCAAAGAAGGGAAATGTTTGAGAATTTTTCACTGAAATGAGAATTTAATCAAGAAAGACCCCATGGCTGCCAAGGGAATTGGTGGAGTCACCATCCCTGGCAGTGTAGATGAGGTGCTAAGGGACATGATTTAACAGACAAGGTGTTGAGGGGCTTATAGTTGGACTTGATGATCTCAAAGACCTTTTCCAACCATAATGATTTTATGATTATATGCTGCAGCCATTACTATTGGACTGGTCTCTGTTTCTCTTCCAGGGCCAGCTAGTGTGGTGCCAAGAGCATCCCATCCCTGAGCACCCCATCCCTGAGCAGGCCCTGAGCCTTGAGGACTCACCTCAAAGGAAAACCTCCAGGGTACCAACCCTCAAGTCCATCAAAGCACCCACCACGACATCTGGTTTCCCAGAACCTTGCAGGTTGACCACATCTGGATCCAACTGGGATGCCTGGTGTCATGTTTGGTTTGAATGTATTTTCAGTGGAAGCTGTGGCCAATTTGCCCTTCAAACCACATCCCTCTCTGGATCTGAAGCCTCGCATTTTGCAAGTAGCTGCTATTTAGCACTATGTAGTGGTGCTTTTTGCTGTTTCGGAATATTCAAAAACTATTTCTACTTACTGTTGAGAAAGATCCTTACTAGTGCTATCAGAGTTTTCCCTTTTTGCACCTAATCTGGCTATCACTTTAGAAGGCACCAATATATCTATTAAATAAGAGATTTAATGCATCAACAAAAAATGATAATCTTAAACAAAGATTATTAAACAGCATGCCACCAAACTGTATATATATATGTATATATATATTTGTATACACACAGAAAATAAAATGACCAAAACTGATATAATATTGTTTAAAAAACAGTCTCAACAAATTTGACTGTCTCAACAAATACATTTGATATCAGTAACTGATGTATGATATACAACTGATATCAGTTTCTGATAACAGTAATAAATTACTATATTCATGTTTATACAGTACATTTAATTATATATTTATACAGGATTTTGTAGTGATTTTTTTTTAAATCGAGCTCCTCAACTGAGAAAATCTACTTAGGCTTTTCTTAAATAACTCTAACCTTAAAAGATATCAAGAGAACAAATATAAATCTAAAAGGCTAAGATACCATTTATGATTTTAAATGGCTGAGCTATCCTTTAGTTTGTTTTATTACAGATGTTATAAATGATGTTTCATAAAAGAATATTATTCTCTCATTACTTTCCAGGTAGAATTTCCACTGGCTTCATTAAAATGCTTCAATGTGAAACAGCTGCCCAACTATGAATTGGGTCCTAGCAAAAACCACTGCATTTTTATATCAGATCATTTGACATGGCGATGTGGTAGCAACTTAATCACAGACATGCGAGAACAATAAATAAAAGTCACATGGCCTATGTTTCAATAAAATAAAATCCACTTATTCTCTTTAACTAAAATGTCATTTCCCATTTATTTTCCTGCGATACGGTTGCCAATGTCCAATTTTTAGGCTCAATGCACAACAGTGTTAAGGTCAAAACCTAAGACACAGTGATGTGATTAGCCCTGTCCTAGGCTACCTCATAAAAATGTCTTCCACACAGCACATGCTCTGTCATGCAAGAAAAATTGTTTACCAAACAGTTCAAATGAACAGAGAGAAGTATGAGGATGCAGGTGGTGCTAGCCTTACTTTTATCAGTTTCCTCCCAACTGGTTTGTTCTTTGTGGGAGAAAAAAAAAATTAAATGGATAAATAGAAAATAAAACTCAAGCAGAGAATTAAAAACTGAGGTAGGTGGTCCGTGAGCTCATGTAGCAGCTGCAGATGACCTTATGAAGATGAGGTGTGATTCATCAATCCCATAATACTTGTGATATGCGATATATTCTCTGCTTCAGAATAGGCACTAACCCAAACAAAATGTGACCTGATGAGGTTTGGTTCACAGGGGTCCCATCTCTCCATGAGAATAGGCGGAGTTACAAGCATCAGTACGAAGCATTAATACGGTACCACAGGCAGAGACTTTATTTATCATGCAGGGAGAGAAAACAAAGCCTTGTAATAGATTTATTAGTAAAAGAGAACAGAAGAATCTGGTATGGACAAACTGCATGTTCCTCACGTCTCAGTTGCCAGGACTTCCTGCCCTCAGGCTTAGATATATTTATCTGGTTATAATTCAGTAAAGTTGTCTGATTTCAAGCCATTCCAAACAAACAATACATCTAGGATATCATTCAAGGATGTCCTGACAGTGCAATATTTCTCATTTCAGTTTAAAATAAAAAATGGAGAGGCTAATTGAATGTTCTTGCAAAGATGGGTTGTTGCTCTGAGAAATTGTTTTTATTAATTTTATTTTTTAACAGTTTAAGGGCTATAAAAATTAAAATGAAGACAATTTTAGCTGAATGAAATTACTCTAGCATGTACATCACTGGGAGACAGAGAAAAGCATATGGAATATATATATATATATATTCAGAGCCTGATTGTGCTGTTTCATTGTATTCAAAAGCCTCTTTGAGTTCACTAGAGATTTTGCATATGTGACAGTTGCAGAAATGAGTCCTCAAATTGTACAGAAATCAAATCTCCATGTTAAAGAGACCTTGTTCCAAATTTTACTTGGAAAATAAGTTTTTTTTCTTATATCCCCCCAAGATCTCCTTATTTTTTAGGCTTTCTAAACATTTTTTTTATTTGTAAGTGAGGGACACTGGAAAAATAATTTAAAAAAACACTTTGTATTTACTATGGACAAATATGCCACTGAAACAAGTGTTTGGTGTAAAGAGCAGTGTCAAGAGTAGACAGAAACACAGGTAATATTGTTTGTGCCCCAGTGCTCCAAATAAAATATTAATGGCAGCTTTTCTTGAGAGATTAAATTACTAGGAAAGAAATTCAAAAAAAAATACATTCTACCATCTTGTTGAAAATCCTTGCACAAATTATGTTGAAATTAGTGTCCTTTTGTTTTTGGCACACATGCTTTATGACCAAAAGAAGTTTCCAAGTTTGGTGTTTTCTTATTTAAAAGTAGTCACGTTTTGCATGTACTTACTGACATATGAAAAAAAAAAGAGTATAACCATAAGCAAGGTCTAAATGGGCAAAAGCCATTTGTTTGCAGGAGTTACAAGAAATCCAGTATTCTGTTTACACCCCACTCAAACCAGTACAATTTATTTTTTAGGTAATCTTGAGAAGATGTCAAGAGCACTGATGCAAAAGAGTTTCATGTGATCAGCTTAGGCTGTTCATCTCTTTTTATTTCACCTCTTTAGAGTTCTTTCAAATCAATTGGCTTTACTCCTTATTGTTATTTTCTTTCTTATTTTTTTTTCCTCTTACAAGGTTTAGCTCATGCTTTCTTAAAGAAGACTTATGAGTTAAAAAAGACCTATTTTTATTCCTACTCAACCTTTAGCAGTGGTTATTAGATAACCATGAAGAGTCTATTCTCATATAATTACTCTATATATGATAAGTTGTAGCTACTATGCCTATATCCATGATCTCAAGCTTCTAGCATACACCTTATGATCAACATGAGTCAAAAAAAGTTGCTATATTACTACTGATTCAAAGACAATTAAAGGAAGTAAACAGAACATTATGACTCATCTATCGATCTTCTGTTAGTAAAAATCAATTCTACTAATAATTTTTAAATACAAAATTCAATTACCTGCCCAATAAATTAAAATTGTTAACACATTTTAGATAAACTTAAAACACGCTTCAAACAGGTTAAAAATATCCCACAAACCTTGTAAGCAGCAAAGGAAGCAGCCTTCATTGAATACCTGGACTGCGTGACACTGTAACAGGCCTGCTCCAGCTGGGACTATGAGGGGGCTAAAAAATTCCTTCCTTTCACAATAAGGTCACCAAGAAAAGCAGATATTTTGGACATGCTCCAGCAATTGGATGGGAAATATCAAATGAGGAAATTCAGTGTTCCCTCCATGGTGCTAAGATCTTGTACACTGACTTAAGGTCAGACCAAGAGTCTATCTCCTAGTCCTGTCTTTACCACAAGGTCATCCATCTCTACCACTGTTACTATGAGAATGATATAAATAAATGTCTTCGATAGCCATAAATATTTTTTTCCAGCAAGTGTTTAACTATTGTTCCACTTACACAGATATATCCCACTATGGTAAATTTTAAGGACAGTATTTGCAAATTGATGCAAACATGGTTAAATCTAAGATCCTATAGCAGCATAATAAATATTCATCAGTGCAGCCTTTATACACTTACCAAACTTCCAAATAGCTAAATGACACAAATTTGTTACAGTGGTAACAGCACCACAATCATGGTTAGTGGCCTGCCGCTGCTACTATCCAAACTTCAGCTCATAATAGTATAAAACTCTTGACAGGCCACTCATGTATCAAAAAATATTTATGGAAAAACAAGAGAAATAATTTTAACAACTGAAAAATTATGGACCTGCCAGATGACAAACCAGCATATGGAATAGAATAAAGAAATGTACAAAAAAAAAAAAAAAACCACTGAGAGAATGTCCTCCTTCATGTCACCAGCTCAAACTGAGCTCAGGAGAGACAGAAGTCAATCCAACCTGATGGCCCATTTGGTGCTTGAGCACCTGGAGCTGCAGTGGACTCCTCAGAGGAGGATCTGGAGACATGGTAAGCAGTTAATGCTACCCTCCTTGCCAGGACCAGAGTGTTACTAGGGTAGAGAAACCTTTCCCCTCTCTTTTGTTATTAAATAGCACACTGGAAACAAAATGGGTAGAAAGATATAACTTGGAGTTATTCATACGACTTCTGTAGTCACCTCACCCAACTAGGCTTGCTCTGCAGACAGGGGAAGGAGGAAGAATGTGTGGGAGAGAAAAAGAGAATCAGAGGGAGAAATTTCCATCAGAGAGTGGCTTACAGCACCCGAGTTAGGCTCCTGCTCAGATTTGCCTGGGGTAAGTTTTTCTCCACGAGCTCTTGGGGGGACAGCAAAGGTGGACCCAGCTGTGAAGAGCTTCCCAAGGCTCCTTGCCCAGGGTTTCCTCTGGGTTGGATCAAGCTGACCCTGAGTACTGAAGGATGTTCTCCGGGATTATCATTGAATCAAGGGCCTCCACCAAAGGAAAAACAGCTCACCCACCTTGTCACATACAATTTAGTATCAGAGTGCTACAACAGGAGGTTGGGTTACTAAAATTTATTTTTTAAAAAAATGCATTCCATACCTCTGGGTATGGGTATGCAATGAATTATTAACACAAATAAATGAATAAAGTATATTTCATTATGCAGTATCCTTGATTTTTATGGTGTTTGATTACTCACTAATTTGCAAAATGTGGTAATCCACAGTATGCATCCCAGTCATTAGTGAAGTCATATTGTACTTTAGTAAACAGGTTAATGAACTGACATGTTGCATCAGCAAGCAATATCCCTATAAAAATGGAAGGGCCTAATAAAGAGCTTTATTCTTGTATATATGTATTTATAGAGAGAGAGAGAATATATAAAATATATATATTTACAGTATTCAGACAATGAACAGCAACCACCGTGTTGCTGAAGAGAGGCTACCATTATGGTATGGTGATATAAATGAATATTTAGGCAAATAATAATCTGACCAAAGTCTATTCTGATTTTTTTGCCCATATTTTATATTTTAGTATCTGTGATTAAAATTGGTAAGAAAATCTAGGTGACACCCAGTAGGTAATTATAACTCAGTATCGATCAACAGCATAAGTTGCAACTCCCAATTTTAAGAAACATATGTTCTCTTCAACAGATATACAAGTGTTATCATTGGCATGGCTATAAATAAACATTAAATCCTCATCAGTCAAAATAAGGAGCACTCTAACGTTTCACTTTCATCAGATAACAATAATACCCCTGGAAAAACATAAAGTCTAAATGATAGCATATTTATTATTTGACAAAATATTTTTTTCTAATTCCCAGCTGATTTACATAATAGATTGTAACAGTTGCTATTACAGTGCCAAAATTTTCCTTTTTTTTCTGAAAATTCTTTGAATTCTCTTACACTACAGTGTCTTTCCATGTCTTATATTTCTAAATCAGCGCATTTTGAGAAAATACCTACACGTACTTTCCTATAGCCACACTAGCCCAACAAAAGTAGAATTCATGGGTGACCCCTAAGTCACCTGTTGAACTACAGCTCAGAGAAGAAATGCTTCTTCCTCCACAGCCCAGGAGGTGACAGAGGGCACTATGAAGGGTCTGGAGAGGGTATGAGCTGCCGTGCATGGCCAGAGCAGGGCATCTTGTCACATACAGCTGCATTTATGAATTTGAGAGAGAACTCTGAAATAAGTGGATCTGTCCTTAATCCATTCCCAAGCAAAACTCCTCTCAAAGCAGCCCTGAGCCATTTGTTTCATTCAGTTCGTGTGCAAATTTATTTGGAGATGAACAAACAATTAATGTATCAAAAGGTTCCTTGGGACGTTCTGGAAGTTGCCACATAAAATTACTGCCAGGGCAGAGCTGAGATGCCACATTATAGAATTAACTCATAAAATACTATAATGTGCAATTGCATTCATGTTGTCACTGTCTCTTTGTAAACCTTGAGAGATTTACAGCACCACACACTAGAGCAAGACTATCTGATATTTATAATGTATCTTTATTTGCAGCTACTTGGAGCAAAACCTATAGACTTCTCTAAAATCCAGCATGTTGTGTCAGAAATAGCAGTGTCTACTTGCAGGATTTATAGCAATGCAGAGAGCACAGGCAGACACAATACCACAGTAATTGCAAGCTACCAAACAGCTGCATGGCATTTACTCAAAATACTTTATGCATTTAGCACACTTATTGAGCGGAACTTGAAATAGGCTCATTGTTTATTTGGGCATGGCAGAGGGAAAAATTTGTTTCTTTACTAGACCTTCAGAATATAAACAGATCTGGATTGTAAAACTCTTTCGTTGTACTTCTACAGGTAAAAAAATAATATTTCATCTAATGACAGCTTTGTCTTGGGAGAAGTTAAAAGAGTTCAGAACTTTTCGTGCAGTTTAACTCAAAGCCCTTTGTGGAAAAGGACAGCCAAATTGTTCTTGCATAGCTTTCATATCAGAAGAAAATTGTTTACAGCTTTTGAGAGGTTTAGGACTTTGTATTAATATTTCCTCATTTATCACCAGAAAAACTATGAGCCTGTAGCTTTCTGATTGCTATCAAGTCAGCATGCAAACATTGCACTAACAGTAAAATAATTTCCTTGTAATTACTGTGACCTTAAAGTATGTGTCCAAGCTTCGTAAAGAACATAGCATTGATGTCAATGGGAGTTCTGCCAGAATAAGAAATGAAGAATTTTGCCCTTTATCTGCAACTACTGACACACTGCACAATATTGCACTGCACTAGGTACAGAAGGGAACCTGAAAGTAGTGAATGTAAATATAAAGCTAAGTTAGCAAAGGAGCTAAGTCCTATGTGACAGAGGGAGAAATAAGAAACTCTAGTGATAGTAAGACATTCTAGATGAGCAAGTTAATGTATTTTAAGGGGAGTTTTGGTGTATTTGTTTATTAACTGTGCTTTTTGCTACAGGTAATAAGTATCATGAGAAGGAGAAATATGATATAAAATAGGTTTGTTCCTAAACTTATGACTCCAGCAGGAAGAGACTAAAACCCATTTATAGCATATCGCAGTAGAAACACTCCATTTACCATAAGACTGTTTACTACACCTGAATTCTCCTAACAAAAAACACCATTTTCACAGTCAAGTTCCAGTATTAGCAGGGAATTAATTATTAAGAGATATTCTTGAAAGAGACACAAGTGGTGGGGAGAGGAAGGAGGTCCCCCCTCATTGCTGTTACTACTTGACAAATGAGAAATTGGGTCATGTAATCTGGCCAATTTTCAACTCCTAGTGTTGAGATTGGGAAAAAGGAAAAAAAAAAAAAAAGCATTTTACTGCAAGCGAACCGTCCAAGCTACATAGGTAGCTGCCACATGAGTATGAACATACACCTTTATCTAAAAGAATACACATTTAAGAAATAGCCTAAAAACAATCTGTGCCAGATAAGGTGAACCTTGCATGTAATTTTAGCAACGACACAATAATAGCCCAGACTCACTATGGGCATTTCCATCTAAACAGAGATCTTTTTACACCTGAGATGAATCAGTAAATTTTAACCTCATTCAAGAATGCTAGCTGTCTGTAAATAACGTGCTGTAAGCTAAAGCAAAACTGGAAAGAGATTAAAAATGCAGTACCTGTAAAGTCCCTTATACTGTGCCTGAAGCCTGCTCCAACTCAACAGGAGCCTCTCATTGATTTCAGTGGGTGCTGGTTTAAACCCTGGTTTCAGAGCTTGTGTGTTTCTTTCACCTGCTTGACATAGTTGCATATCCTGGTAGCTTTTTTTTTTCCCCCTGTTGCTGTTTATAGGAGCATTGAACAATTTGCTATATGCTAAAAAAAAATATTTGTGGAAGTATGAACCATGTTGCATACAGATCAAATGCACAGAGTAAACAACTGCTACAGATAACACAGTGGAAAACTAATCCAGCAACAGGGAAAAAAGTGGGGTTTTTTTTTTCTATTTTTCTTGAAAATAACTAGCCAGATAGTTCTAGATGCTCATATTCAGAATACTCACCTCAGAAAGGTCTTTCTACATCCAAGATGGTAAATAAAAATAAACCTATACGGATTTAAAAATCTGACTAACACTAAAATTGTTATAAGTTAATAACCTGCTCCACTCACATAAAAGATAATGATTTTGATTTTAGAATTAAATACATAACTGCCTGTATTACAACTTCACTTCCTAAACCAAATGTAACAGCAATCAGAAGTCCAAGGGTTGAACAGCTTTCAATAAAGAATAAAGACAAGGAAAAGACAGACTTGCATAATAATACATATATATGCAGATATGAAAAGCTATCTTAAGTATGGTGATGCTGGCAATGTATTTACAAAATATTGATTTATCTATAATATTATATATTTGTAACTTATCTTCCTTTGTATTGCAGAGTAGGGGAAAATAAAATTCAAATCAGTGCTTATATTATTTAGCAGATAATTATTTTCAAGATATTTATTTTAGATAATAAGAAGAAAGTACACTTGCTCTTTTAGGATTTTTTTTAATTCTCAATAAAATCTAAAATGCCAGTGTAATCAGCCTCCCTTACAATGTGTTAGCCTTAGTGCAAATTTTCACCATCCACGTATCAAAGGTGAAATTTTACATTCAAAAATAATATATATTTCAAGAAAAAAAAAAAGTTCTTTCAGGGACATCGTATCTACCCAAGTTTACTTCTAATGTGTGAACTATTTGAAGTCTGTTGGCCTGCAACCTACACAAGTAGCTACCAAGGTGTCTCTTCTATTTTTTACTATGAATGTAAGTAAAATTTACTTGAAATAAAATGGAGGAAGAACTATTCAATAACATTTGTGGGGGATTTTCTTAATCCACATTGAAGTGATCGTTTTATATTCTACTATAAATTGTGGACAGAAAATGGGCCTCATAAGGAATTCCAAACCTTCCTTCATTTGGTTCATATTTTTGAATGGATATTAAGTGTCTGGCACATCATTCATTCCCTTCTGGAAGGTGCAGATTTGAGTACATGTTCAACCCTGCTCTAAGTTTAGAAAGTTTCAAAATAAAAGACAAGTATTCCCAAAGTCCCTGCCCTCTAGTATCTTTTTTCAGATAATGAAGTTTCTGAAGGTATTGCTCAACACAGATTGACTGAGGAGAAGGGACAGAAAAAAAAAAGAACAGGAAAGAAAGAAAGAGAGAAGGAAGGAAGGAAGGGAAAAAAAGAAAAGAAAGAAAGAAGGGAAAAAAAACGACAGAAAAGAATGTGCTTTTGCATTTCTTCTGAGATTTTTTGCAATTATATCCACCTGGGTGAAACAACCCATTCCCCAGTAAATTAATGGTCTGATGATTCAGGGAAATGTAGAACTAGGTTCTACTTATAAAATACATGTAGATGAAGGAAAGGAGTATACAGAGGTGAAGCTAGTTTGGCAGAACGCGCACTGCTCCTAGATTAGATCTTAATTTGGAAAGAGCAACCTCCAGCTCCCACGCCAATCTTACAGCCCTTGCATTCAAACCCACCTGCAAATGAGAACCCAAAGTGGCGGCTCGGCGGCGGAGCGCTCGGGGACCCGAGCGGAGGCAGCGCTCGGAGGCG
>NW_010583070.1:60773-77601 GCF_000705375.1 Tinamus guttatus | reverse complement strand
TTTTTTTTTCTTTTCTTTTCTTTTCTTTTCTTTTCTTTTCTTTTCTTTTCTTTTCTTTTCTTTTCTTTTTTCTTTCCTTTCCTTTCCTTTCCTTTCCTTTCCTTTCCTTTCCTTTCCTTTCCTTTCCTTTCCTTTCCTTTCCTTTCCTTTCCTTTCCTTTCCTTTCCTTTCCTTTCCTTTCCTTTCCTTTCCTTTCCTTTCCTTTCCTTTCCTTTCCTTTCCTTTCCTTTCCTTTCCTTCCTCCCGAGGATTCAAAGTGTTTTAACACAGATTTCTAGTTATACAGATTTTTCTCCTCGTCGAAAGTGTTTTGTGGTCAAGTGCTTCTGTTCGCCCACTATTTTCTGTGAGAGTGTTTTTTTTAAAAAGAAATTTATACAAACTATTATTTGTTACCAAATTGTACAAAACGATACATTAAATTCTTTGATTAATTAACCCGTTCGGTGGACGTTTCTGTAAAACAACAACAAAAATCATCACTTTTCCCTCGTACAGTATATAAATATATATATAGGCATATATATATAGGCATATATTCTGCCTCCCCACCCTCGTAGTTGTCACTAATACAGGAAGGCCCAGAGGTGGCTTAATGATTGATTGTCCATTTTAGTTTACACTAGTAATGACTTTTAATACATAAACACATCCGTTCCCGCCCGAGCGTCATCGCTGTCGGGCTACGAGCTCTGGCGTGGCCGGGGGGGCCTTCAGGCGGGCTGGCCGTGACGTCACGCGCAGGGACCCCCCACGGGAACTGCACCACGCGCGACCTCTGTGCGGGGCTGCCCCGAAACGTGCGGGTTTTGCCGCGTACGGAGCTATCGTGAGATTAAAAAAAAAAAAATCTGTCAGAGCAAAACCAACATGATTTTAGTGCGTTCCTCCAATGCGCGAGCTTAAAATTAACCTGTGAAAGCCGCATTATTCGGTCCTTTCGGGCAAAGAAAGAAAGAAAGGGAAAAATCAAACAAATAAACAACAATGAAAACCAAACACCCACCTTAGGGTAACTTGAAACTGCCGAATGGCACCGTTTTAATTACTTTAATGATGTTTAAGAACAGCAGATAGTAGAGGCGAATAAATGGCCCGGGGACTGCACGGGCTCTCCGCGGCTTGCTCCAGGCTTAGAGGAGGCCTGTGAGGCGCCTCTCTCCAGGGCTGCATCCCGTCTCGCCACCCAGGTAACTAGGGCTAATGCGTGTGTGAGTGCACGTGAACACTCGCACACCTACAGGTGTGCATACAAGGGGAAAAAAAAAAAAAAAAAAAAAAAGCTGATCCGTGGTGAAATCCTGTTCCTCTGTCCCTCCGAGAGCCTCCCCTCCTGCCGCAACCTCGCTCTCTTCCCAAGGCATCAAACGGGGATTCCCTCTCCTTTTCACCACGCAACTCCACAAATATCTCTTCTTTAGTGGCCCGTTCACGTCGGCCGCACGGTAACAGCAGCATGCCGCTACCGGGACGTGGATAGAGACACCGCATGTGCTCCCTGGGCAGACAAAAATGTACTCCGAGCCCAAATTAGAGCAGAATTGTTCCCCTCTGCCTACACTGCCCCAGAAACTTGTGCCGTGGAAACTGAAAGGTACGAAGCCATTTGCGGAGAGAGAGGATGTTCCCATCTTGTCCTGAGATCTGTGCATTTCTTTATTTCTCTATTTACAGAAGTGTTTGGATGTGCAGGCTAATCACCTTTAATTTTTCATTTGCTTGTTACAGATGTCTACCCCGTTGCTCTCAAGGTAATCTAGACAGACGCAGCTGAAAGCCTGAATCTTATGCCTTAGACATCAAAGAAGGCTCGCACAAAGAAGTATTTCTTCACAACGGTGAATCTTCATGGTAAGTTAGGATTTCTATGGCAATAGGCAAGTCATACTTAAACAGTGAAAGGCGAAGTCTGGAGCCCGTCCAGTCTTTTCATTAAGGACATAATATTTACGTCTAACAGGCCCCTTTTCTTGTGTATACAAGTATATATTTTTGTTTGACGCGAACTAAATCATTTTCGTTTAATTTCCGGTAAACAAAACCTACGCGAATAGGGCACTTGTTCCAGATCATAATAAAAATGGATAAGACTGTCAGAAAGAAAAGGCCCGCTTGAACTGGCGCCTCAGCCCACTTTTGTTTCTGCTTTCTGCCGGGATCAGAGAATGCGTTTGGGATTTGAGGGCGAGTTTCTAAAGGCAAGGAAATGGTTTTTAAGGGGGAAAAGAAAAGGAGAAAGGTCTAATCAAGCTCGGGTTGTTCAAAGGGCTTGATTTTGGGGTTGAAAGTGTGAGTTTTATGGCGCATCAGCATGCCACGTTAGGATCGCTATGGTAATGAGGAGAGCAATAGCAAGCGGCCTTCAAAGGAGGCACACTCCATTTGAGACAGTCTATTAAGATACATTTGCACTGACCTTTGGTTTCATGCTAGCTTAATACAGTCAATCTGCTCCTCGCTATAGATACACTTCCTCCACCTAATGCACTTGTGCGGGGCCGGGGTCTCTCTGGCTTCGCATTCACCCTAAGGTGGGCTTGGCTCTGGCATTCCAGCCTCGCCGCTCTTCTCCCCAAAGAAAGGACTGCTAATGAGGCTTAGGGCGAGTTCCCTTCCCCTCTCACGAGCATTTCCGATCAGCTTATCGCACTAAAACCCGACCACAAAGCCCGAGAAGAAGTGGGTTTTCTCCGCGTCACCCCCTCCCCGTCACCTCCCCCAAATCCTCCGCGCCCTCCACAGCAAGACAGGCTGGGGAAGGAGCGAGCCCTCGGGGCGGCCGTGCCCGAGGGAATCCCCGAGGAGCTCCAAGGCGGCCCAGGGAAGCGGGATGAAGCCGGGGGTGCCCTCCTGGCCCCCGCAGGCAGCCCGGCTGCGGGGAGGCCCGCGGTGCGGGGACTTGACACCCTCGGGGCCACGGGCGACGGGCCGCGGGCCCGGGAAAGTTAGAAGTCCATGTTCCAGTAATTGTCTTGTTGTTTATTTTATCCAAGTACCCCAGTGAATAGGGGAAAAATAAACACGGGGGAAAAAATTCAAACAGTTGAGTCGTCTTTAGTGCCAGCCCTTGTGGTTGAATAAAAAGGATGGTCCAATTTCTATTGAGCTGAGAAATCTTTGAAGTGGGAGTTATTATCTGAGAAATTCCTGCTTGTCGTCCTAACAACGCTGATGAAACGTAAAAGGTTCTTTGTCAGCGATTTGTTCTCCTCTCTGTCAAACTCACCCTTCCCGTTAGCTTTAAACCGTTTCTAAAGAGATAAAATCAAACTTTTAAAGATAACTTTAGGGGCCCAGAGGGTGCAGAAAATACCGAACTATCGAATCCTGTGTATAGACATACATCTGGATATATGTGGCTGTGTCTATGTGAAACTCTATCTGTGTATAGATCTCCATAGATGTCTGTATGACTGTTCGAAAGTTGAAATGATGTCCACTTTTGCATCTTATCCTCCTAACTTTTCTGTCTAATAAATTATTTCCACACATATGCTGCACAGAACGCAATTCTTGGAAAAGGCAGAAATGTTGGGTTTCATTAACATCAGTATGTGACCAACAAGCTTTTTCTTTCCAGTGTAATGAATGCAACAGCATACACTTAAGAGTAACGGCTTTGATCATTTTAACCCTCCGAATACCTATTAAGCATGTACATACTGCAATGTATCGAAGTTAACGCATTCAAACCGATGGCTTCCATATGCTCCCATGTTTTATTGTCCGTGAGTGTAAAGATGGTCCATCTCTTTTGTATCTTCGTTTTATAAACATTACAGTGTATACTGAAACGCTTCCCTAATAAAAGTTCATTTAGGAGTTTCTCATTAGAGATCATTAAATGCTCTGTTTGTAAAACAAATTCATTGAAGTTGTAACTCATCAGTGTACCTCTATTTTAGTTGCTACAGAATGATCTGAGCCCAATCCTGCCATTCTAAGCCACCCCATTAATGTAATGGGACTTTTCCTGAGTAAAGACTGAGTCAAACTACAGTGCAGTGGGTATTATTATTATTATTAAACTGGAGCTTGTCATATTTATGGGAGAATCTACCACATTCCTTGTGAACTGTATGGAGAAGAAATGTCTCTGAAAATGTAACTGGTGAAAACATTTGCAACGTTGAAATACTGTATTTCTTTCCAGACTTCTTATATTCTCCTTTTTTTTTGGTCTCTTCATCACATGTTCGGTAATGAGGGAATGTTCTGTTACGTGTTTGAACCTACTATTTATTTTTAATATTTGGATTTTTTACAATAAATATTTATAAGCATATAGAATCTACGGTTATTTTTACAAATGTGTGCACTTTTAAATTGATGTGATTGTATCCAGGCATGTCTTCATTTCTATTGGCTTTGCCGTGAGTTGAAAAATATCCTGCCGAATCGGTGTACGGTTAACGTGGGGGACTGTCAAATACTAATGCGTGTCTTTTTGTTGGTCTTTAACCTCCCTTAGTATCGCTCGTTTTGGGTTGTCATTTGCATTAAAATAACAAAACAAAACTCCTTGACCTCATTTTTGAGGTAGTATTTTTTCACATCAGAGGCTCCATGCTTAGCAGTACTGAATTGCACTTTAAATATTGACAGAGATAAGGGGTGCGAGAGTGGTCCCAGTGTCACTCGGTCGCTGCTGACTCGAGCCCTTGGCCTTTGTTCGCTCGCCGCCGCCTGTCCCCACACTGGATATCTGCGAATTGACTCCTTCCCATCCATCCGACTCTGTCCAGGTCAATAATACTCTGGAAAATGGGGGGAGTTTCTGATCAGAGCCGCCCCAGAAGCGCTACTCCTCCCCACGGCCCTGGAGCGACTTTTTGTTTTGGCCTGGCAGGTGAGGGATTAAACTGTTCGTTTAAAGAGATTTCCCCTCAGAATGGGTCCCTGTTACACTGGCACTTTTTATTTGCAGCCTAGAAAGACCTAGAGGTATTTTTGTATTATTATTTTTAAATTCTTAACGGGAGAGGAGATTTGTTGGCCGACTGAAGTAATCTAAAGGCAACCCCTTTTACCTTGCACATCCAACTAACTGATTTCAGTATGTTGCAGGGATCTGCAGCCCACGAACATACCAGGAGTTTTCTTGGCTTGACATTTTAAGCCCCGGCTCTCCAGTTCGGAGGGATTCGCGAGTCCCTGGCGCGGAGCAGCCCGTGCGGCGGGGCTGGCGGCGTGCGCATGCGCGCGGCCTTTACTCCCTTCTTAAAAGGAAAACTTGAAAGAAGTTGCCTAACACAGAGATGACAAAAAGTTGGCTTTGGCTGGCAGGAATATTGTCAATAGAGAATACATTTGACTACAGGAAGAGAGAGGGAGGGAAAGAAAGAAAGAAAGAAAAAAAAAGAAGGAAAGAATTAAAGCAAGCATGGAAGGAAAACATTTTTGCTGTAGGAGAAAAAAATGGCCCATAAAGGAAAGGAGGGCTAACAGTACATGCTAATTACAGAATACAATTCTATGGTCTGTAATGATTGAGTGAAGACATGTACTTATTACACTTGACTGTCAACAAGGGAAGGAATGTCCCCTCAGACAGCATGGTGAGAGACGTGTGGGCATTATTAGTGGCCCTTTTATAGACATTGCCTTTTCTTTCTCAATGCTGACAAACCATTTTGGAGGGAACCATCCCCTGTTGCTTCCTATCATCGATCCCCATGCAAGCCCATGCATTGTGCAAGTGCATTAATTAAAGACCATTCATTTAACAAAGAACATTGTATGTTCAGGAAAGGAAGATTAGAAATATGAATCAGTAAAACCAAGACCCATTTCCTCCCCGTTAGGAGGGGAAGTAGCTACAGCCCGCGGTTAAACACACTTCAATCCGCGAGCCGCGATCGGAGGCAGCGCCACCATTTATGCTCTTGGGGACAGAGCCCCTGAAATGGATTAGGGCTGGTAAATGTTGTTTTCAAGTGACTCTGCGTGCGCAGGGCTGCTTCCCCACTCTGCGCTGACACAGCCTGCGGAATTGGCTCGGGCGGGCCCAGCGCTATATGGACTGGTCCGCTCGGCCCGACCGGGCCCGTTGGGACCTCTCGAGGCGCCTCTGGCGATGTCCCCCACCCCGTGCTCCGCAGAGCCGCCTCTCCCGCACATAGACACCCCCTCCCCGCCCCCGGGTGCTTTCGGTGCCTACATTTATCTTTTCCCCGATCTGAAGCAAAATCCCGTTGCTCTCTACAAAGCCGATCGCGACATGAGGGTGACTTATCGTGAGGAGGTGGGAGGCAAGCGCTGAGCCACAGAGGTTTAGGCAGGTGCCGAAGGGAGCAGGGGGATGGGGAAAGAGAGAAGTCGGATTGCCAGTATCACCCACATGACTTGTTAAGCCGTTCCAGCTTCTCTAAAACCTCTGGGCCATATGTTAGTTTATTTACACCCTTTGCCTTTTCGTATGGCGTCTGCTGAAGAATATTCCTGGGATATAAATGAAAGGAGGCTAGAGTAAACAAACAAGGGGAGCACCCGCTTGAGGGATATGTAACATTTACTAAGATCCCAACAGGGCACGTCGTTCCCATGGTTATAGCGGGGCCAGAACAGCAATTGAGGCTTTTAGTTAACCCCCTCAGATTTTTAATGCTATATGATATATTGTCTCTATATTCTCGTAGATGATTTAGAGGCTTTGCAGGATTACACTGGAGATGGGGCGGTGGGCAACAAAAGTCATCAAAAATAACACTTTAACTTAAAAAATAAAGAATAAAAGGGAAAGCATATTAATGATGCCAACAGCTTAGAGAAACCTCTGCAGTTTACGTGGAGGACTGAATTTGTTCTTAACTCCTTCGTCATTTGGAGCTAACCTGGTACGAGCCGAGGACGGCACTCTCCCGCCTGTGTTTGATGACGAGGTCTCGCGACTTTGGGCACCAGCTCCCTGGCTGGGACTTGCCCCGAGCTCGCTCCCTCCTTGTCGCCGCGGTCCCCTGGGCGGGCTGGAGTACGCTGGACTACGATGACACCGTTGCCCCCCAAAAACGAGACACCCTGGCAAATTCGGGTGATTTGTAATATTATTATTTTTTCCCCCGGGTGAGCTTTACCCGGAGTATTGGGAGCCCTCGCGGCGCGGCCAGACCGCTGTGGGCGCCAGACAAAAGCACAGACCTCAAATCCACCCCTAGCTCTTCGGGAAAGCCAGAAAAAAAGAGCCAACTTTTTGACCAGTCACTCCTGTCTTAAATTATCCTCCGCCCTTGGTGGGGGGTAGAGGAAGGGGACATGACGGAGCCATGGGAGCTCCTTGCTGCACGTCGCCTGCTCCTGCGAGCGGCCGGCAAACGGTGCCCCCGAGCCTGGGCAAAGCCGGGGTGGCCTCACGCATTCCCTGCTCCCTCACCCTGCAGGGGCCGGGAGAGCCGGGAATCCGGCAGTGGGATTCAAAGGGAGGTTTCAAGGGGGAGGTTTTGTTCTCTGTACCTGAGGACAGATTAATCCTCGCATATATTTGATAAAGATGAAAAACCTTGCTGGGAAGAAGGAGAAAAAAATCGGTAGGAAAAGACTGAAGGAGTCACTGGATTGTTATTGTCCAGAAAACAGGCCAGTTTTAAAAACCTGTTGTAGAAATGCAGAGACTCTTTAAGTGTGAAATATCATTTCATTGTAAATAGTCAAAAAAAAAAAAAAGAGTTGGTAATCCAACTTCCGGAAACTGTTCTGAATTATTTCAGCAGACTCCTTTAAAAGGGGATTAGCAGGGCTTTAGTGGCAAAACCCTTCTGTTTTATTCAATCTCTGATTTTATGTTATAATTACTAGATGTAAAGACTCGTGAATTAGTATGCAGGCGTCGTCCAGACATTATGCAGGTGCTATTCTAATCATTCAGCTTTTTAATTAAGGAACGAGGTAAGAAAACAGAATCATAAAAACACTTTTGTGAGAGCTGAGAAAATCGTGAGCGACTGCATGAATAAAGCCTTTATACCTTATCCTGACAGGTCAGACACCAATTGCCTGACTTACGACCTTTTCTTGCTGAAACAATGGTTAACAGCTTTCTCACCTTGTTCCCATTATAGCCTTTATTCTCGCAGAGAATTTATGGAAATGCCCCTAAAATGCTTACACTAAAGAGGGATGCAAAAAAAAAAAAATTGCAATTTTAATTGGTGCGTGCCCCATACAAAGATACTTTCTTTCGGGCTGTCGCGAATGGAGGGTCACAGCCCGGCTCCAAATGTGGGTGGATCGGGATGGCTTGAAGGATAAAATTATCCTCCAGGGGAGGATAGGAAACAAATAAACAACAAAAAACAGGACCCCCCGCCCCGGGAAAAGCCACCCAAAGTTGCTGGGATGCCCCGGCAGCAGGAGTGCCGCGTCCCCCCTTTGTTCAGCCCAGCAGAAAGCAGCCAGTTCCTTGATGCCGCAATGCAAACTTTGTGGGCTTTGTTGCTATTATTTAATTTCTTTTCCTTGCCTTCTTCCTCTTCCCTCTTTCTCCTCCTCCCGCCCCTCCCCAGCCTGGCACTACTGCATCACGTGTATTAACATATGAATGAAACAAGCAGAGCCAATGCACTTAAGGTAATACCTATGCTCCGTTCTCGGCTGATTATCTTTTTATAGAAAGTTACATTAACTAATGACATTTACATAAATATGAATAATTAGTAAGGTAAGTAATTCTGCTCCGCCGAGGGAAGGCGGAGTGGAAAAGTGCCTGCTACTTGAGCCCAATTTTCGCCTCTGCAGACCTGGGGGCTGTTTTGCCCTGGCACCAGGAAGGAGTCTCCGGGATGTGTGCGGGAAGGAGGGGAACTGTCACATTTATATTGTTTTCTTTATTCAGATGTGAAACTTTTATCTTGTGCCCCTCCTTTATCTCCCCTCCAGACCTCCAGTTCTGAGCAGAGTTCAGTGGCTGTAAATGATAGGTTCCCAAAAGCATCAATCCGCGCTCCTCTGGTACTTGGCCGAGAACAATGCAAGTATTAGGATATCAGCAGCACTCGAAATGATCACGCGTTAAATTATTTTGCTTTCACGGATGAGGGGGCTTTTTTCCAATGTAAATCAAGCGCTTTAGTTATTAAGTCTGAACACTAATCTCCAACAACCTTTACATAATGTGGCAGAATGTGCCACACCACTTCGCACCTGCACTCTGAATAGAGCCGCCTTTTCAATGTAAGACACGCTTGTTGCCCCTGGGTTCCAAAGGAGTTGTGTGAATAAGTCAAGCTTTTTGAATACCCCTACTCGCTTTCTCTTCCTCCTTTGATCACAGAAAATGTCTTCTAATTTGTCCTTTTTCATTGTAACAACGTTTTCAAGTCTCTTTTTATTTTCCAAACCACATATTTATAAAGAACATAAATCGCCCCAGAAAACAAAAGTTTTCTCCTCGCCAACTAGCCGAGTAGCCTATGATCACTTTGTTATTCACAAGGAGAAGAAGGGGAAAACAAGGTTCTCGGAGACTGTTGCTTCTCGAGTTTATTCTAAACAAACGTTTAACTTTGGGACGGGACGTGGGGGGGGAAACGTGCTTGTCCACTTTTAAAATAAGGGCAGATCCGCTTAGGGATCACGACTTGGGGATCTCTGCCCTCTCTAGCCTGTTGGCCAGCTGCGTTTCGACCTTTAGGCATCCGCGATAAACGGGCTGAGGAGGCAGGAGCGGTTGGTATCTCTCCTTTCCTGCTCTAATAGCAGCCACGGCCGCCTGGTTTCTGAGCCCACCAGCCTGGTCGGAGCGAAGACAGCTGTAGGCGGGGGTTGCACGCATTAATTCCTAGCCGAGCTGCCTATTTTAACCACCTTCAAGGATAATGAACTATTTATAAATCCACGCAAGACGACAAAGTTAATAAGTAGCAGAACCTCCTGGTTTCTAGGGGAAAAAAAAAAAAAAAAAAAGGAAAAAAAAGGGCGGACCTGAGTCCTATTTTCCCACTGACGCCTCTTCGCATGGAGGAACCGGCCCGGCAGCCCCTCCGCGGAGCGCGCATCGCCCGCGCCTCCACGCAGCCTCGGGCCGCAGCTCCCGCCTCCGCCGTGGCCCCTCGCTGGGCTTCCGAGGCGCGTTGCCCCCGCGCCTGCTAAGGAGCACTAGGTTAATGGCATTTTAGCCTAGCTGGTCTCTCTGCAGCCTAAGCCCAGCCTAGGAGCTTCTCACTCCTCCTTCTCACAGACGGGTTTCCAGACGACTCTTTAGCATCCCTATTCATTAGCGTTAATCAAGGCTGTAATCCCAGCGAAGAGGTGCCCGTGTGTTTCTGCTGCAGCTAAAATCGCCTATCGAGCGTGCATCTAGGTAGGAGCCTGCGCAGCGCCCGCTCCCCCCCTCCGACGGGCTTCCTTCACCGAGAGGCTATTTTCTTACATTACCGTAGGCTCTGGTAAGAAAACTAACAAACCCTCCTAATACAGTTTAAAACACTTTGATGTCTTGCCAAGAAACACACTTCCTTCAAGAGACAAGTCAACATTTGTTTTTCACATTAAATGGCGTTTAGTTGCCACTGAAAAAAAAATGATGCTGAAGGACCACTTTTTAATTCGATGTATAACAACCGCGGGGGTCTAAGAGAAAATAACGACGAAAGCTATAGACACAAATAACTAAATTACCAAAACGTTAGTATATCTCCCAGGTTCATTAATATGTAACAGACTCCCCAGTTAATCTCCAAAAGCTAGTGTTCCCCCTCTAAAATAGCACTCTGGGACGAATTGTACAGGAGATCAATCACTGCTAATGCAGTAAGGTTTACTGCAAGGGGGAAAAAGCTATTTACACCTTCAAATAGAAGCTTTTGAGATTTAAGAGTAAGGGTCATACATCACCAAGAATAAATGATTATGAATTGGTAAACGCGCCCTCCAGCCATTAGCTATGCGACGCGATTTATCATTTCTTGGTGTTTTTCTTTTTAAAATCATCTGGCCGTTTGAAAAGAAAAGCATGACGGAGAGGAAAAAAAAACACCGCGGGAAAGTTTGTTTTTGCATATACTATAAGTCATCAAAACACGGCTATTCAGCAATAAACGGGGTCACTTATGAAGCGCTGTGCTGGAGACAATGCGGCCGTGCCATTGTGCGCGCCTCTCAGCGCTCCTGGAGCGCAGCTTCGGCCGCTTCTGCCTCCCCTTCCTTACGAGTTATAAACTCGTCCGCGTAATAAGAAATCTCCTAAGCCATCAATGAGATACCCGTCTTGCCATCTCCTTATTTATGTGGGGCTCGAACTATATGGGACATTTTTTCCTGGTCGCTTTTTGGTCAAGACTCTAGCAAAATTCCCATTCAGGGACTGGACAGGGAGGATCTGCCTCGGCAGTGGATGGAGGTGACAGGACATATCTCGTTTTTAGGCTCCATTGCAGTAAAGGGACAAGGGCTCGTTTGGGTGGAAAAACGCCATAACTCAGGTCGCTGGAAGCCGGCTCACCCCTCTGGCGATATTTGGAGAGGTTTCTGTTTATGTGCGCCTCATTGTTTTTTTTTTTTTTTTTTTTTTTTTTTCTACTGAAATTGGTTCGCGATGCCAAGTAAACCTTTTTCCACTTAGACTGTGCTCAGGGCGCTGGGAATGTTGCTCATCAAATTAAATAATCTGTAATAAAACACATACTTCAGAGCTGGGAAAGAATGTCACCGCCTTGTCAGGGGGAGGGCGGGGGGGCGGGGGGTGGCACTGGCCTGTGTCTGATGGAGGCCTCGAGCCCGGGACCTGCCGTCGAGGGGAGCGAGGAACCGAAGAGCGGAAGGAGGAAGGAAAATGGGGAGAGATCACCTGCCACCTCATCGCACCTCCCATCTCCCCACAAATAACTGAGCGAAGGACCAGAGGTGGGCGATGGGCACAGAGCTGGACCTTTCAGCACAGAGCCCTTAGAAATGGCCAGATTAGGGCAGATTCTCAAGTCCTCCTGGAGAGAAGTGCTAGGGACCTCCGCTCGGAAGGGCCTCCGGGGAATATATAAAGTTCCCTAAATTGTTACATCCCGCTGCCCCAATACGTTGGATTTCAATTGTGACAAGTGCCTGTTTTCTGAGGGTAAGAGATTTAATATGTCTGGTGAAAGGGTCTGTGGCAGCGAGGCTCACAGCAGGTAACCAGCTCTGCTAGGGGGCTTTTTAGTCCGACTTATAACACTCCTAACATATTTGCAAGATTTGGGAATAAAGCGACTTGCTTGTAGACTTGAGGAAGAGCTGAGATTTCTGGTTTGTTTTACAAGCTCGTTACAGGCACATTTGGCCAAAGGGCACTTTTTTTTCTTTTTTCTTTTTTTTTTTTATGTAAAGACAAAGACACAGAGCCTGTTGTGGGGAATGCGGGGCTTTTACAAAACTCTGCTCCGTGGGCAATTATCTGGTGGGTGGCTTGGGGAAAAAAATGCCGGGCAGTTGCACGCGATGGGTTTTCTGACCCTTTGCCTTGGGGTACAAAAACCTTGTCCAAGGCACCTGGAGACAACTGTCGGGCGAAGCTGTCCCCTCTCGCTTTCTGGGCGACTCTCCTCAGTAAACAGCGCAGCGCTCTGGTGCTCCAAGCCGCGCAAAGCCGTGCGTTCCTCCGAAGCTGGGGCGACCTGGCCGAGCAGGAGCTTGCGGAGAGGAGAGGCTACGGAAAATCCCATCAGGTCGTGCCCGGGAGAAGGGGCACGAAGGAGTCGAATGAGCCCCCAGTGCCCGACTCCCTGCCCACAGCGCGGCCCCAGCCCCACGGCCCGACCTCTGCTCGTCAAGACGTCGAGGCGTCGCCTCCTGCCCTCCCTGCCCGTTACCTCAGCGACAACAAACTAGAATTTTCCCTTTGTCACGGAGGGGATCACATCTGAGTCCGCTCCTTTCCTCCCCAGCATCCTCATGGGAAGATCCACTCCTTGGGCCACCAGAGGCGACTAGGGTGCAAGATGTTTTCCTCAGAAATGCTCTCCTCTTTAAGAAGTCTATTTACAAATGTTCAGGAAGGAAAAAAAAATATTAACTGATTTAGTTCTCTGGAACAGATGAGATTGTCTCCCTGAATATCTAATGTTGCAATTGCAGTTCCAAATATACCCATTTCCTCTTTATTACATCATTCCGCATTTTATTTCTATAATTTTATGTTTTACTGCTGTTACTTTTTCCCCCCGCAAAACTCTATATTTTAGACGTTATGGAAAGTCTCTGAAGATCCATAAGATTATTATTTATCTGATTTTCTGTGTCTCTGAATGCTGTATACATTATATAATTGCTTTAAAATGTTTTCATAAATTACATTCAGAAATGTGTCATAGTAAATTACCTTTGTAATAAAATGTAAAAAATGCAAATGGCTGTTGTCTTTATTACGTTTTAAACCATTGGTTTATCTGCACTATTTCACTTGTCACTTGCACAATATGTTCTAGGAAGGGGAAGCACAGTTTGATAACAGATAGATGGAACCTCGTGTGTAATCTAGCAGGCACGTACAGTTTGGGTCATTTCCTTATCTCCCGCAGAAAAGACATTATCCCCCTCATATTTACATACTTTTCAATATTTGTCAAACAATCATAAATTATAAATTAATGAAATGTTCGACAGTCTTCAGAGATCAGACTAATGAAGACATTTACCTTTTTGGTGATTTGGAGTCTCATCTTTGTAAGTTTAATGACATTTAGACTCTCACGGTTTATTAGGCTTTATTAGATTTGTCCTTCGCTCCTGCTGTCATTCAGATGTCTCTGCATAAACATCACCTGCTTCAGGTACAAGAACAAATCGACTTCTTCCAAGAAGGCTCCGGGAGAGGAGGCGCTAGGAGCACGGGGAGCGGAGCGGCGCGGAGCCGGGCGCTGGGCGCGGCGTAGGCCGCGCAGGGCTCGCCTCGCCCCGGCGATGGCTCTTAACCCGCCGTTTGGGGATCTCCGGGCCTTAAATGCCCTCACAGGTCGAGAAAGCCCCATGGGCGCCCAGCGCCGTATCCCGAGAGGGGTGATTCTTCCAAGCGCCGTCGAGGCGCCGGGACGAGCGCGGGCCCGCGCGTAGGCAGCACGGGCTCTCCAGGACTCACTCCGACGGGGGACCTGCCTGCCCGAAACCCTGTCCTCAGACCTGGCGCCTCTGCCCCACTCCAAGGCCGCCTCGCTAACCCACCGTCAGGTTTCCTCGCTTGTGTCTGCTAGCAGATACCCGACCCTGTGTGGGGGTCCGTGCTGCCTCCGCGCTGCCTCCGCGCAGCTCCGCGCAGCCCCGCGCGCCTCCCGCACCTCGACGCCAGCGGGGCCGCGCCCGGCTCGCCGCCTGCGCTGGGGCCCGGGCTGCCTCGTAGCCTTTGCACTTCATGAAATATGAATCAGCGCGAAACCTCGCACGCAGACCCTCGCATATTGTTTGCAGAGGCTTCCAAATATTTCCAAACAACGCCTTTTAAAAACACAACGGAGAGTTATTAAAGCGCTTGTTGGTAAAGTGAGCATGTGTTCTGCAATCATCAAAAATTGATATGTACCGCCAGTAAAGTAATTATGCACCATCCTGAGGATACGAGAACAGTACATTGTTAATCCACTTGCACACCCGTTGACTTGCAGCATCAGGCTGCAAATAGCTTAATTAAGTCATACACGTGGAATATAACCATATTGTTACATTGCATTATGCACACTACATCTCAATTTATTGGGACAATTAATGCTACTGATAGACCTCGGGCAAAAAAAAAAAAAAAAAAAAAAAAAGGCACGAAGCACTAAAGTTGCCTCTTGGTGACATTTGCAGTGTGGGCAGTAAACACGGAATCAGGGCAGAACCTTCCGAGAAGTGACTGGCGAGGGTGTGTGAGTACCTTCGGCGGGCGCTTTGGCGAGCTAGAGGGAAAGATCTTCGCAATCCTCCGTCTCCAGGCTGTGTCGAGACTTTCGAAAACACCCTCAAAGCCAAACGTTCCCACTCCTCTTGACTTCAGAGAAGTTTGTGCTGGATGGGAACTCCGGGATCGCTCCCCAGAGGGTCATAAGTCTAGACCAAGGGACACTGGAGCCAGGGTTCGGTTTCACCAGGGTGACTTCGCCAGGCAAAATGCGCATCAGCGTTTCACACGCGGTGTGGAGCGTTGTGCACCAGTTCCGCCAGCAGTTTGCACGCCCGTGGAGCGGAGCCCACGTCCAGCAGCACCAGGCTCGGAGCAGGGGCGCTCCGCGAGGACTGCGGGCCCTGGAGCCGGGCCGGGGCAACGCGCCCGGGCAGCGGCTCCGGCTCCGTGCCCGGGGCCGGCAGCTCCGGGAAGGGTGCGGAGTGAGGGCGCAACGAAAGGCAGCGCGGCCGGCGCCGAGCACCGTGCGCGGCCGCGGAACCCTGCCCGGCAGCCCCGCGCCCCGGCCAAGCTCCCCGGGACCCTTCCCTCCGCGGGGAGCGGGGCCAAGCTCATCCCAACGTGAACGTAGCCCCTCGCTGTTCATCTCCCGGCCAAGCTCCCCGGGCCCCTTCCCTCCGCGGGGAGCGGGGCCAAGCTCATCCCAACGTGAACGTAGCCCCTCGCTGTTCATCTCCCTTTCCCAGGGGTCTCCCCGCTGGCCACGGTCCCCAGGGGTGAAGTGGCCTCCAGGGAGGTTAGGGCACTTGGCCAGGATGTTTTCTAGCGCGGCGGTGACACAGCCGTGCGCTAGGCTGCCCTTCTCCTGCTAGGCTGACGCCTGGGTCATATGTGGGAGCAGTTCACCTTCGGGAACACCTGGGAACGTGGCGAGTGACACACAGCTTGAGCTGACGAACTACACCAGATTCTGCAGTGCCACACAAGATCTGGATTTTTTCCCCGAGGAACAAAACATCTCTAAACCAAAAACTATTTGTTTGACCGATGTACCTGCCTTTTCCAAAACTTCTAAACCCCCTCGATTCTGCTCTGTCATTCACATCAGGGGGAATTCCCTTCAAGCTTATCTAGTCCACGCTCTTCGGGGACTCGAAGGGCAATAGCCAGCCTAAAAATAAATAATAAAAAAATAATAAAAAAGTCACGATTTAACGGATTTCCAGATCTTTGAGGGATAACCCCATCCAGAAGGTAACCAGGGTCTCCCTGGACCTCTCCTCGCCGCTCGTCCAAGTGAGTGGTCGGGGCAGCCCCGGCTCCGCGCGGGGCACGGGCAGAGCGGAGCTCCGCGCTGCCCGGGGAGCTGCGGCCGGGCCGGGGGTGCCCGGGGGCCCCCGTGGCTTCTCCCGTCCCGGGAGCCGCCACCGCTCAGCCCCGCACACGAGCGGGACGGGGATGCCGCGGAGCTCTTATTTTTTCGTAGTTTTTTTTTTTCTCCCCTTTCACCCATTCCCTTTCAGTGCACTCCTCGCACACTGCCGCACCAGCGAGGGAAACGAGGGTAAACTGGTTTATCTTCCTGCTCACTGGTATTGCTTTCGCCATGGTCATCACGACAGCGACTGTCGGGGTGGAAATAGCTCCAAACACGGAGGTAATTACACGTTAGTAAACTCTGAATTGAGTTTGTTCTTTGCAAAGTGACTGTGTCCAGAGTGAGACTCGAGTGCCCATACAGACCCCCGGGAGCCCAACCCTTCCCCTGCCCTGCAACAGCTCGCGGCCGGTTTGCGCGTTATTCCCGTTGCATTTCGTTTAATCGTTTACAAGTCGAGCCCATTATTAGGTTTAAAATCCACCCTCCCGCACTCCCCGAGCAGGGAACACAACCCGCTCGTGCTGACCCCCTCTCATCCACGGCTCCCAGAGCTGCTCGGCGCCCACTACCGGCTCCGCGGCCAGGGCGCGCAGCTGCTTCCCTCCACCTGCGCCCCCGCGGAGGCTGCGCTCCCTGCCGCGCCGCTGGGCACCGGGGGCTCCCGG
>NW_010583070.1:13402-43758 GCF_000705375.1 Tinamus guttatus | reverse complement strand
TTCCTCTGCTTTGATTTAATTTTTTCTTCATTTACTAACATACTTATGGAAATAATTTGCAAACATATTGTATGTTTTAAAGTCTGAGATATTGTGCCATTTGTTCTTACGCAGACTCTCAAGTGAAGTCATTGTGGGGGTTCTGCCTAAACAGTGGATGTGAAGAAAGCTTCGTGTATATCACGGGTTTGTGGGGATGGAATTTGCTATGGAGTTTCCCCTCCTGCTTGTTGCAAAATTGCATGTTAACCTTTCACTTTTAAACTAAAAGATCTTCTCCACACCCCCAACTCTGCCAAGTCTGGCAGCCTTAGTCACAGAGATCAGTATATAAAAACAAACCCAAATCTATAGATCTCGTTATTGTCTTTCTGTGTTTGGGGAGAGCCTGAAATTGTAGACTTGAGCAACCCCAAGCATTTTAGAGATGGCTAATCCAGAAGTAAAAAATCAGATTAGGAGGAATGTGTTAAATCATGCAAATGACATTTTATATCAGCATGTTGTTTCTTTTCAGATTTAGTTACAGCAAGTCTTCAAGATCTGTTATTTACATTAAGCTATTAGTAAATACTTTTTGTGTTTTGTTTTTACTGGAGAGCAGTCAAATTTACAGATTTCAGTGCCATTTGCACCAAAGTACTCAAGACTCTAGCTGCATGACAGAAAGATCAAACGTTATGGCAACTTCATTTCCCAAAGTTTGCCTCGCAAATGCTCTGGGAAGCCGAATCTGGCACACGAGCAATGCTGCAGCAGTGCCGTTTGTGTTGAACAGGTCATTTAGAGCAGAGTTCTGGCAAGTGCAAATATCCAATGTGCAGCTTAGAGCTCCTCTTGGGCACAACAAGATTAGTGAAAATATTTTCTGCTTTTTGTTTCCTGAACAAACATTTTCTTTGGAGGAGTCAGGGATGTGTCTTTCTTGTTTGTTCTTCCTGAGCACGGATGACAACATAATTATTATGTGCAAAATGGTGTTGGTGTTGAGGGACTTACAGCATATTTATGATTAGGAAAAAAAAAAAAAAACCTTTGGCTAAAATATTTCAGAAATGTATTAATTGTCTATGTAACTTTCTATATAAGCCTACAATTTATGAAATTACTGTTATTATGGAGGATGGATGCTGACATTTTTGCTTTCATATACCAAGAACTTGTTCTCATGTTGGATTTATGAAATATCACAGCTTTCTGTCAAGGAAATAATCTTGCAGTTTGGGTTTGCTTGTACAAACACCCACAGGAAATGGTCCCCTGCGCTACTTTTTTTTTCCCCTTTTGTCTTCTCGGTAGATAGGTATGTGGCATTAAATGGAAAAGTTAAGTGTTTAGTCTTTTTTTTTTTTTTTTTTTAGCAAAATTAAACATGATATAGGAAGGTACTTTGTGTAGCTGGGCGTACGATTTTTCAACCTTTCTGGTACTGCTTTGCCACAAGTTAAATGAGATTGCTTGTATCTTGCCCTGATACAGTCAGGATGGGGCCATGGCATAGGCTGGAAACTAGGAGCTTGGTGAAACTCCTGAGCTTCTGAGATTGTAAGCAGTAGTTGTCCTTCTAGGTATTTCTCCTGATTCTAAGGCCTCTACACAATTTGTTAAAGAACAAGTAACCTACTTTGTCAAATCATAGTAAATCACTGTTTCAAATGTCAGTGGTGGAGTACTGGCAAGAGTGGAGAACAGTGTGACAGGGAAAGAAAAAGCAGAATTCTTGAACCATCCCCTTTTAGGCTATTTGTTAGGAAAGAGTCATTGGTTGCTGGGGTTCAGCAAGGAACTTTTCTGATGGTTGTTTTCTCAGGTCTGTATTCAGCAGAGTTAGAAGTAGCCACTGCGATTCCCAAGATACAATTACTGCAGGATCTCAGTATGGTGCATCTGTATGGATGTTTTTCTTTTTTTTTTTTTTTTTTAAGCTACTGTTGGCTTCTCTGCAGAATAAAGCTAAGGTTGTCAGGGGAAAAAATAGTGGCTGGTACATCTGGTTCCATTAAAGCGCTGGGTGATGACTGGTGCAAACAGTCTTGCTGACACCTGCACAGTTAATCTTGTCCCATGATGGCTGGTTCATTTTCCTTTCTGATCCACAGATTGAGTCTGACTGTTCAAGTGCTTGTGCTTTGTTGTGCATCTGCAGCCTGGCAAGGGGAGAAAATGGCTGATATTGCAAAAACAAGAGTGTGCTGATCACTTCCTCTAAGAACATTCCTTTAATGGTCGTGGTACTTGGTTAGTAATAAAAAAGCGAATTTCTTTAGTAATTTGTGTTGCTTAGATGCTGGTTTGCTTGTGGTGTTCCCTGTATCTCATAGAGGCAGTTCTATTTCTTATTGCTCGGGACACAGGACAAGGCAAAAAGATCTTTCCAGGCAGCTAGATCCTCTTGTAAGGATTTCACTGGCAAATCCCTTACTTCACATTGTTTGTTCAGTGAATTTTGACTTGATGTAAAACAGATGACCTACACTCAGTACTTTTGGGGACAGGGACCGTGTTCTTGTTTTGTAGTGCAAGATATCATCTTTCTTCATATTGTATTTCTTAAACCTTATATATAAATTTCTGGTTGTGTCACCCCGTCATGTATTATGGCTTGGTATGCTGCAAGGTCAGATGGTTTTGCTGTGGTGCAAGACTGGATTTTATCTACTTATTTTTACTTCAGCTTACATGTGCTTTCTGGAGCATTAGTGTCATTGCATTAGGCCAAATTCCATTTTTCTTTTCCTAATCATCAACTGCACATCGAAGCATCAAGATGAATTTCCAGATGAAAGACCTCTGATATTCTAGGACTGTTCTTGGGGCTTCTTATTTCAGATCACTGTCATGCTGAATAGCAACAGCCTCAGCAGACTTCAGAATTGTGTGTAGCAGGGAAAAAATTGATGATGTTTGACATAAATCTAATGTGGGCCAGTCATCTTGCCTGATTTACCTCAGTGTAAACAGCATCTGATCTATTTTCCCACATTGGTCTCCTTAGGTGAGGAAATTGGGGCAATTTTTGATCCTCATAGACGGAGCAGTGGCCTGGCCTCCCACAACTTGTTTTATTTGAGGGATTCCTCAGCCAAATCTCCTGTATTCAATTGGATGCTGCTGCTTCCAGGATGTGCTGTTCATGTTCACCCTGCTGTGCTGGCACTTCTCTGCAGGCCTTTAGTATGTCTGTGATGTTACGAATACCCCAAGATATATGAATAGCCTTTATCACAGTTTGCTCAAATTCCTTCTTTATTTTTAATGGATCACATAGATCTGATAAACATTTGGTTTTATCTAAATCATAGACCAAAATGCTCCTTTTGGCTGTTTGCTTGTTTGTGTGTAGAGTGTTTTGCAGGAATTTAGTACTGTAGGAAGAAAATACCTTTCAGATGTGCTTTCACACACAGGAAAAAAAAAGTTTCTCATTATTTTCTAACATTATGCATAGTTATGGTATTCAGATTTAATTACATACAGAATAAATATAACGCAGACCCCAAACTGGTGAGATCAGCTTTCAATCACAGCAGGCCATAAGCTCTAGTAATTAACCATACCTCCACAAACCATCCCCACTAATAAATCCAGAGAAAAAAGAACACAGTAGAGGGGAAAAAGGAAAAATGAAAAATATAAGATTTTATAGTAAAGGGCCAAACAGCACCCTGATGTATACACAATGTATCCCTCAGAAAATATACGGTGATAAAGAATTTGTTATCCAAAGTGAAGCGCCTAAAGCTGAAGACCTGTGAACAAAAGCTGAGCTCTGTATTTAAGTGAGTGTTTCTTGGAAATGAAGACATGTCATGGGGCTAAGTAGTGGCTTGACCCTCTGTCCCTCCATCCATCAGTCCCCAAGGCCCTCAGGGCAGTGTGGAAGATGAAGGGCTTTGGAGGCAGCTAGAAGGTGGTGCAAACTGCTTAGTTGGGGAGTTGACTCTAAACTATGAGATCTGAGCTCACCTGGTCTAAGCTGGGGCTGACAGCAATGCTATAATGCCTGATTCAGGTGAATATGGACTGTCATTTCCCATGCAGAGTGCTAGGGCTTCCAGTGATATGTTACCTTGCTATTCACTGGTGTTTTCTTCTCCACTTTTCATGCTTTCCAGCCTCTGAAATCCCCCAAACTGGAGTCCTAACAAGGGAACATAAACCCTGGAGTTTTTCAGTTAAAAACAAGCAAGCTTAAAGAAATTCTAAATGAAACAATGCCAATTGTAGAAAGATCACCTGTTTCAGGCCCCCAGAGATATTAAACACACTTACTTCACAGACTTAATTACCTCAGGATGAGGCAATCCTGTATATCTTTTTTAGAACCATTAATAACCTACTTCACCTGATTGCAGCAAGTATTTTATTAGAGGATTTGTCAAATGGTAAATGCAAGGACTTTATGCACAGATAAACAACAAAAATTGACCAAATTTAGCCTCCACTTACAGCTAAAGCTCATTTTTATTTTAATCTTCCATTTAATTTGAAACTTAATAGCTTTCAAAAATTAATCCTACGTGATTTTTCTACAACACTTATTTTGATTAAATCAAATATGCTCATTTCTACAATGCTCAGTGCCTTGTTATTGAGTATTGTTGAATATGTGCAATTTATATCCACCCCTTTTATTTCTCACCTGATAAAGGAACAAGCAGGATTTCTTAAAATACGCTGAGAAACTAGCCATTGCAATTTATATTTAGACAGATAAATCTAAATTAGAAGACAGGTCTACAGTCCTTCAGAAGAAGTAGGCAATGCACACAATGGCAATATCTGACTGGTTACCAGTTCTGTGGAAAAGTGTTCAAAATTTTCAGGGGATCTCAGTCAAAATATGAAACAATGCAATTTTACTGGGAGGAACAGAGCTCCCATCACTGTTGGCTTCAATATTTCTAGCAGGTGATGTGTGTGTGAGCACTGGCAGTCACTGCTCATGGGGATGTGTTGAGCATCCTGAGCAAAATACCCTGGTCAGTCCATCCTGCAAGGTAGAAGCAAACTGGTGGGAACCTGGAGGGGAACAGCAAGAAAAAAAACACACTTACCAAGTGTGACCTACAATGACGGATTGTAATAATTTGTTTCCTTTAGCAGGAGAATAGCAGGGCTCATCAGTATTTTGGGACAGGAAGGTTGCAAAAGATAGCTGGTGATGGTTTCCTTCTCTGTAGCTGATTTGCCATCAGGCTGAATTGTCTGATATTTATGGGAGTAGGGGGAAGCTGAGTCATTAAGAAACAACTTCTAGCTGCTGAAATAATAAAACAGTAAGCAGTCTATCAGGAGATGTGTAGCAGGCTCTTTGATGGAAATAAAAAATAATAAAAAAATCCAAGTCAGAACACTATTGTTTGGATGCTACTCATTCAGCTTTGGGATGGAGGTGGCCTCTTGTGCTTCTCTGATCTGCTCCTGTGATTTTGTTCCACAGCAAGGTCAGGTGAACGTGTATGTGGCAGAGCAGAGACTTTTCTACAAAACAGGGAACTGTATCTGATCCTAGGCATGCAAAGCACATTTCTGGCTGGGATTAAACATGTGAACTGAGGAAAAATGTCTGCCTCACATACTGTTGAGAGAGCTGATATATCTTCTAATGAAGCTACTTTTTAACAGAATTTTTTATTAAAAGCTTGTGCTTCTGTGTTTTTATTAAAATAAACTGAAAAGCAAGCATGCATTTGGCAGAGCTTTCCCCATCCCCAAATGTTTTCATCTAAAGTATTGCTGTGGTGCTTCAGAGCCTGTGATTTAGTGTCTCGCATCCCTACCCTTTGCACAATCAGATATATTCCGTACAGAACTCTGCAGCTGTGCAGCTGCCTGGTCTCTCCTGTGACAGGGGACATAGCAGGAGAAGTGGAAAATGGAAGGAAGCTGAGAATAGGAATGGGAAATAAGCTCCCAGAAAACACAATGTTGGTTGCTCTTACTCTTCTTATTTAGCTTTTCAGCTGAAATACACATTAAACAAGCAAAAATATGTAGAAACATTCCTTTGGCTAATGAAATCAGTGTTCTGATTTACCTGCAGGTTCACAGAGAACTTTCTTGTGCCCATTTGAATGGGAGCTCAAGAAGAGACTATTAAAAAGCAAAGAAATTTCCACTACAGAAATAGGATTTTCTTATGAAATACATTATGACTCACTATGTTGTTATACGTTGGTGACTTTAAGAAAATCTTGGAAGATAAGGACTGGTTATAAAGCCTGTTTTGGTGAAGATTAAAGATCCCCCTTAATTCCTGATGAATTATTCTAAAAGGAAAATACTGTGTCTCAGCAGTAGATTCTGGATATCTGCTTGCTCTTTGGCAGGGGAAGAGAGAGAGACGGGGACTCTTCAACCACATGCTGTCTGTGTTCTGAGGAAAATGCACTGACAGTGCTTCAGACAAACTCATCACTTTGACATACTGGCCAAAGGAGGAAGTTATTTTCATGTACAAAATGCCCTTTAGCCCTAAGCTTCTCCTGAAGCTTCTAAGTTTCAATTAGAAACCTAACCTCTGGTACCATTTATACATTTATATTTCAAAGCCCTCTTTATTGCATTAAAATGAGATAGGAGATGTGCACTTACACTATAAAGGGAACATGAGGAAGAAGAAAATCGATCTTCAAAAATATTAGCATGTAATTAATTCAAACTTCATAGCATTTGTATTTTAATGATAGAAAGCCAACTAGTTCCAGTGCAGGTTTATTGTTTACAGCCAACAGTGTTAAATGATATTTACTTCCCTTGGAGAAGTTGTAAGTGTTTGACTGCAGAGTTAGGTTTCCTTTTCGATTTTTCCTTTTTATTGTCTAATCATTGAATTCTGGCTGGTGACCCACCTTCAGCAACAAGGATAGAGAATTTTTCAGCTCAGAGGGGTTTTGAGCTGCTGTGTACGTGTATGGACACCCTCTGTTTAATGGGAATTCCTTATAGGTAGGATTTCTACCTGTGCCTGTCCTGCTTTCAAAGTGTCTTCAAAAAAGCTCTAGAATTGCCTCTTTCTCTAGCTGTGCTTCAGACACCAAGATGCTTCAGTCACTGAGTGATGTGAGGGGCTCGGATCCGGTTAACTTGTGCTCTGTGAATGCCAGTCCCTCTCACTGGGAAAGGGATGCCTGGTTTCCGTATCTCCACTGGATAAGAATGGGAGCAGTGCCAAATTGCTTGTCATCAGACAAAAATGTGAGGAAGCTCTGTGAGGGTTCAGACAGAGACTTTTCGAGTACTTTTTTACTTTTTGTAAATGCTGCGGGGTGGAAAAAGTACAAGTTGGAATATTTGATGGCAGCTATGTATAGGTTTTTACAGCTCTTGACTGGGAGTGTTCATATTCTGTTTAACACTCATTTTAGGTCATTTATGTTCTGTTTGGATGTGGACCCAAGGTATCAGTAAAAAGCTTTGTACACTTTGTAGAAATATTTTTCAAAGTAAGATTCTGAGCTGCTACTCTCTGGGGATGTAGCTTTCTCCTGGAACTTTAGTTTCTGATAGAAAATCACGTGTTTTCTTCTTTGAGGCAACTGGATCATAGAATTGTAGGACTGGGGAAGACCTTAAGAGGTTAGCCATGCCTGTTAACGGTGGTGTTAGACTGTATGTAAGTGACAACCTAGAACCGAGGAAAGAAGTCTGGAGAACAAATAGCATATTCTGATTTCTCAGTTTAGGATCCTGAAAGGGAACTGATCTGTGTATGAAAACTGTAGTTTAAAGTTCTACTTAAATGTGTATCTACCTCACTAATGTGCACTTATTACCTTCTTAAGAGCCTTGATATACAATTTGTTATAAATTATATCTATAAATATATCACCAATCCGACAATTTCATTTGCCTAAGTTTAGAAGGATATCCCTTCTCATTTTGTTGTGTTTGCTACTCAACAGTACTTATGACAGAAGGTCTCTGTTACATGCTTTTTATTGCTCTTCCTTAATGTTAACTATTTCTGTTAAATTCTCAATTGCATTCCTTAGTGTTTTTTGACACTTATTTTTCCCCACAGCTTCAAATTTAAATAATTTTGCTTATCAGCCACCAAATTAGTGAAGGCCCTCATTTTGACCAGGTACTTGCACTCTTTTGATTTCTGCTAGCATATATATTTTTATATATTTTATTTTATATTATATATATATATTATATATAATATTTTATATATTATATATATGAATATATTTTTGGAAGACAACTTGAATGGTGAGATATTAGACAGTGACTGGCTTATTGTCTCAGCTGTGATGTACTGGATGAGCAGAGCTTCATCTCTATGCATGAGAAGCAGGATAAATACAGATCTATATCTTTGTTCTGTATGTATGCATGAGATACCTTTCCCTTCAAGGAGAACAGATTTTAGAGGAGCACAAGATAGACCAGGAAAAGGGAAGGCTTCATTTAAGACTCTCTCTTCTCTTGAGATCAAGGACTTTTGTTTTCTTTTGCAAATGGTTTCATTGTCAGTGTGGGTGGCCTTTGTGGCACAGAGCTGGAAAAGCATTCAAAATGTACAGGGGGAAAGTAAAACACTGTCCCAGAAAGGAGTTGTAGTTACTCAGGAAAGTAATCAAACTGACTATCGCGGGAAAGCTACTTAGTGGCCAATAAAATTACTTCTTCCCTTTATCAGAATTATTTGTACACTGCACAGAATACAGTATTCTCTGTTAATATATATAAAAAAAGTTTTTTCTAAAAATAACTCATTCTCCATAAATTCTGGATAACAGAGTCCCGAAGTACTCCAGGTGCACTAGGAATGCAGGACACCCAAATGTATTCAGCTTATTGCTGTAATTCTTTAATGCTGTCTTGGTGGGCTAGACATTTTTATTTATTTTCTTACTGGTTTTGCAACAGATGGGAAAAAACATTGAACTTTTTTTTGTTCGAGTCTAAGACATGAAGACCTTAATATGAGCTCTCGTGTATGGATTTGATGAAGTCTGGTAGATCTGAGGTCTGATATATTAAGAATTTGCTATCTCTGTTGAAAAACTTGCCAAAGCCTTAACCAAGCACTGTTTCCAACAAGCTTCAGTGAGATTAATTTAGTTGATCATCTTTTAGATTATCCTTTTTTTTTTGGTAATGTGAAATAAAATGACCATAATTTTTATTGGTAGATTTTGCTTCAACTGACTATAAGGTCGATGAACATGTGAGGAGATTTTCAGGATTACTGAGGAATCAGGTATCATTTTAGTTTTAGTATGCACATGGCATATAGTATCCTTCCATTTGTAGCTCGCGCTGATGAGTTCTTCATCTGTTTGACTTAGTACCGATATATCTGGACCACACTGAAGTAATGTGCTTAGGACAGATGAGAGGACGTGGGAGATGAAGTCTTATGTGATGCCAGCAGCTCCGTGGTAGCAAAAAGTTGTCAGTGAGTCTTGTGGTCACTTTATCTTAACTCACCTCTCAATCACAGCTAATCTATAGCAGAAATATAAAACAGTAGAAATAATAGAAGTTGCATAAAAGCTACTTTGTTTTTTAAAATACATTTAAACATATGAACATTGCTGGCTTTTGGCTCTCAGCATGAGGTGGTGTTTAGGTAATAGGTTTTTGTCATGAGAGTATTGCAATAACTAAGACTACTTTTTTGTTTCCACTTAGCAGCGAAAGGATGCCCTTTTCTTTTGGCTATTAAAGTGATAACTATTTGCCTATTTTCATTTTTACATTTTCATAGTTTTGGCATTATATTATTTCAGAGTGATATAGTGTGACAGCTTCAAGCCATTGAAATTTTAAGGAGCTGCTTGTCCAATCTTTAAATCGGATTGGATGCTATGAGCAGATCAGGTTAGCCTTTATTCATCAGATACCGGTGTTGGAATCGATATGGCTCAGGTGGTGTTTCTTGGCTCCTTAATCCAGAACTACTGATGATAAGATACTTCTCAAGAAGAATTGCTTTTCCTCCTCATTGCTGTGGTGAAAGTGACTGTTGTAGTATAATCTAGTACTCAAAACAGAAAAAGACCTGCTTGACCAAAATTGCGCATTCCATGCTAATCAGTTTTAGTTAATCTTCACAATATTATCTGTGGTATATGCTTTTTTTTTAAAAAAAGACTAAATAGGGTACAGGGGAAGCTTTACAGAATGGAAGATACACACAAAGTTGCCAAGCTGTAGCTATTAAAATGCTTTAACATTCATTCACTTTTTTTTAAGTAAGAATGGAGGAAGTGATTTTTTTCAGCTGATTAATTCAAAATAGGCAACAGTAAATACTTTTGTGCACAGTATGTAGTTAAGCTGTGAAACTCTGTCACGGGGTGCTAAAATGTTATGAGTCAGACAAATGATTGGACAACTTTACAGAAGAAAACATCATCAATAGCTAGAAACACAGGTTTTGGTGCTCAGGAAGTGGTTCAGGAAGTCTCTGTGCAACAAATGGTTGAGGCTGAGACTAGTCCAAGAAGCCTTCCAATGAGCTTGGCCTGTTCTTAAGCCCTCCCTAGGCATCCCTTGTCAACCACTGTCAGAATAGGATACCTGGGCTGATAAACTTGGCTTTGCCTAGTGCAGCAATTCATATCCCAGGATAGGTTGTCTAGTCAGCCAGCCAAGACACAGAGAATACTGGCAGAATTACTGGAGGAAAAAAAAAAAAAAGTCCCAGCACTAATCCAAATCACTCCCTCAAAATTATCAGTCCCACTATAAATTAGGCCAAACTCTGAAAATTATAATAATGTAAGTGTAAAAAACATATATTTGTTCTATTATTGTATCTACTGATTATGCTCCTGACAAACTGCCAGGTAGAAAAAACAGAGCGTGACTTTCATTTTCTTTTAAAATATTGTAGTTCTTAAGTATATTTTTGTTCTGCCATCTGGATATTTCAATTTCTGAAGCAAATAGAAACAAAACAGAAACCACCTGGATTCCCAAACTCCATATGTAGAAGATGTAAATACTCAGTTTTGCCTGGCTTCCTGTTTTCTTTGATTTTTGTCTTCCTGCTCAACCTGTTTGCTCTTGGAATGCTTCCTAATTGCTTTATTTTTATTTTTGAGCTTCTTAAAATAAACATAATACTAGAGCTGTTATCTTGCAGATGTGCAGGGAAACCCTGACCTCTACTGAAGCCTAATGGAGACTTTCTAACGATATGACTCCACTCCTGGATTTCATGGTGCTAATTGCTAGGCCTAGGAGTAGTGTTCTTATAGTTATTTTGTTCTTCTGTGCAAAGAACAACCTTAAAATATTGGCTTTGGGTCTGGATGTTGCATTCAACTGTGTCACACAATATTTGGCTCACTAGACTTCAGTTGAGTTAGATGAAGAATGAATTTACACTGCTGAATTGAAATAAATTCAGTTAATTGAAGTCAGTCAACAGGAGGTTTTTGTCTGTATTTGAAAGAAGAATGTAGACCTTTTTAACTCTAATCAACTACAGAATGTTATTAAGTTCCCATAAGAAATGGTTTAAGTGCAACATGATGAGTGAAAAAATTTTGTTCACTTTGAGTAGCTCTACAATCTAGAATCTGAAAAGAAACCACTTTGCATAATGGAAGGAGACACTTACAAAGCAGTCAGACTGAAAAATGCCTAGAATTATAGCGGGTAGCAAATTAGAAAAGGGCTTGCAAAGTGATACAGCAACAAAAGTAATTTCAAGATGGAGATACCCCTTTTGAAATCAAGGAGGTGCTAGTGCCTCTATTACGAGAAAAGATGCCCGTGACCCTACCCTGAGTTCTAGGAGCCTCTGATGGCAGAAAAATCTTGCCAATAAGAGTCAATTTACACTGGGGAGCAAACCTGGGAGAGCCTGGAGTTTGGGGACAAAAGTATGTACAGTATAGACAAGCACTGATGCATCTGGATTTAGAAATACCAGGTTAAGAGGCAGCTTGGTGACTTAAAAGTCAAACCATCTTGTCAAAATGAATCAGGCTACCCAGTGTTTATTGCCATGTGCTATTAACTGTGAAGGAGACTTAAACCAGATCTTTAGGTGGCCCAAATGGTATGTCTACTATATTGTAATATTGTTTTGTACAATCCCAAATTATTCTGCATACATAGATACGTCATTCTCTTTCAGATCTGTCTTATTTTCCTAACAGTCTAGTTGTCTTGCTGTATTGGCAGACACAGAACTGAGTCACATCACTATACTGTTTTCTTAGAACTGCAGGAATTGGTACTGGGCAGGGCCTAAGGTCCATATAGCTGAGATCCCGTCTTTGACTATAGCCACCAGAAGATGCCTAGGCAAGAATGTAAAAACAGGGATATTTCTGAGTTACACTCTCAGTTTCTTATGGGACCTCTTCAGGAAGTGGTATCATCTTTCTATTTACCAGTCATCCCTCTATTCTTCCATTAATTCCATGAGCTATCTTTCCTCATATACCCTGTCTACATCTTGTTCAATTTTATAGAACTTTCCTACGTCTCCATTAGTCATTTCAGTGTATTTATAAGTAAGTATTTATAAAGTAAGGAATTTTACTTTATTTAAACTGTTCATGTATGGAGTTTTGATCCTATTTGTAATCCTCCTCCAAAGCTTTTCTGGTTCTGTTGTAGATATTTTTAAGTATGTGTAACCATAACTCCTCTCATCTTCATAATTTACAAATCTGAACTCTAATCTGTCAGTTGGAGCTTTCTGGACTGAACCTTGCTCAGTTGATTAGATCTCGGTAGAGGCCCATTGCAATGATTTGATCACAAAATTGGAAGCTAAGACAGGAAAAGAACTGCATGCTCTCCTTCCTGATGTGCCTGGACAGTTTGGGCTGAATTGTTTTCACTGACTTATTTAAAAAGGCCTTTGGTTATTTCTTTTAAATTTCCAGTTTAACATTAGCTATGCCCGCCCCCCATCAATCTTTCAGTTCTATCTTTTAGTAATCAAACAAAGCCTATTACTATAAAACTTGAATAATAATTGTTGTTTAAATCAGTTACTATCAAAGCTCGCTTTTCTCTAAGAATAAACAAGTAATCTTAAAAAATTCAGTCAAAGGTCAAGATTTAGATATGAAGTCCTGAAGTTTTGGAAAACCGTAAGTGAAAAAGTCAGCTGGAAATGACCACCAAAAGAGTAATTAACAGGAAAGGCAGGAATTTAAATAATGCTAGAGCAGAACTCTGCAGATGCACAGTGGAATGGCTTACAGCAAGGGAAGTTCAGCATGTTTATGAGCCTTTGCAGGATTGGGGCTACATGGAGGATGTTTTTTCTCTCTCCCCAGAGCTATATAAATGATACATCTTGGATAAAATTAATCCCCGATGTATAGGTTAAAAATAGAGACTAGAAACAATTCTTTTTAGATCTAAACATTTGCATGGGATAAGGACTATTGAATATTAAAAATCTGTGAAGTAACATAAAACAGAACTGGACAGACGTTCTCAGAGGGCTCTGTAAAAACTTACAGAAAGCTGAGGTAACAATCGGGCTAGGAATGGCTTTTAAAAATAACTTCCCCTGACTTTTTCAGGGTCCTTTTTTAAAAAAAAAAATGTATCAAAAATACTCTCTGAATGTGATCGAGCCATTGGAAACAGAATTTCTCTCTGATAACCACTGTGAAAAGGGCCCTCTCCTAAAATAGCTTATTTGCACGCAAAGTTTATTTTGCCAAAGTTTATTTCTTGCATCTTCAGACTGTGTAGGGCAAATTCTCTTCCATGCTAATCAGTCTGGATGGTTAATGCCCAATTGGTGGTGTTAAGCATTTAGGTTTATGACACCATATAAATAAAGTGCTAAATACAAATGAAATAAAAACATCATTACTAGTGTTTGCATGAGGTTTATAGTGTTGTGCTCTCAAGATGTGCAACCGCTTCGTGTGCAACAATTGGAGGTTATACACTTTAGATGAGAAGAAGTTCAAGCATGTGGTACAGGAAGAAACATCAAAGGTTAGGCTGTTATTATTAGGACACTTCAAAGAGGAGAGTTTCTGAAGCCTTTAAGTTTTACGGCAGGTGCATGAAGAGGTGCCAGGTCATCTCAGGGTGGTCAAGAGTAGGCTACATGGGAACGAGATTGCACAGGGCTCCTTTTATCTGTCAAAGGCAGTCGGGACCCTGACTCGGAAAGAGTTTTAACAGTGATTTTGAATACTGGACATCAAGCCTCTCTAGTTTCAGCTGCGCTCAGCATGGAGGCTCACAGTCGTGGTCTCTACCCGTGGGCACATCTGGGCAGCAGAACGGTCCTGCAGCCAATGCAGCCGCGTTGGCCCGCGCGCGCTCTGCAGCCAGCACGTTGCTTTGGAGCTTGAAGCGGGTATTTACTGCTGTAATGTCGTGGTGTGGGGGAATGACCTCCGCCTCCTGCTCATGCCTATGATCCATTTAGAGGCAAGATGTTGTTCTGGTATTTCTGACTTAAGCACTACAAAAGCAGATTAATTTTATTTGGGTTTTAAACAAACTAGCACAATAAATTCAGCACCTTCTGATTAAAGCGTGATCATATTCCCCTAATGGGATATTACACAAAGCTATATGCAGAATAATATTTTTACAATCAAATTAAGTGACAGTGATAGTTAATTTTAGCTGATTAGAGCAATATATGTTCTGAGCCTGGAAAGAAAACATTCATTTCCTTAGCTTGCACAGACTTCTCTTTTCTGGCAACTTGTATCTCAGCCCCACCTGCACTGTGCTGCTACATGTCAATTTAATATCACTTAACAAGTAGATTCTTCTTTGAAATATCATCAGCCAAAATAATGACTTTTTTCTTATTAAAATGAAAAAACAAAATGAATTATACATAACCAAAAAAGCGTATTTCCCGCAACTAACTGCACAGGGGTTTCTTGTTGCTAATGAATTAATACATTAAATGATAATAGTTAAAAACCATTTTACATTGCTTTGATCATTCACTTACACGCCATTAAGTAGACTGAGCATTTTAGTGCGAAAAGGCTGTGTTTACAAATTAGACCAGAGAACATGTTTCACACTGAAGATCAGCACATATATTGTGTTTTATTTCAGCTGCACATGACACAACCTTAATATTAGAGCCAGATGATTAAAAGAACATTACCTGAGCCTTGAGAGTCACTGAATGAGCTATGCTAAATTGGTTGTTTTCTATTTTGTGATTAATTGTGCTTCTAAACCATATTTTAGTGTGCTTTGTTTTTCTGTCCCCAGTCATCCCATATTATTAAAGAGAAATTCTGCATATCTCTCCTGGAGTCCAATTAAGGATTTGCATCATGACTAGATTTTTCACTTTAATTACTGTATATAAAGTAGGTTTTGACTTATTTCCATATTTATCAAACTATGCAGAAGAAGCAAAATTCATCAAATAAACAGATATCTGTGGCTATAATTGCAGCCTGCACTGAGCATCTAGGAAGAAAATATGAGGGTCCAAATTTCATTATGTAGAACATAATAAACATCTGAATAATTAAACTGTGTGTAAATCACATGCTTGGCAGTAGTAAGAATAGAAGAGACACCTTAGCTTGATCAGGAAAAATACTGTATTTCTAAATATATTTAAAAAATAGATTCTAAATTCAATCATCTGTGAGTAGAAAAACAAGAACCAAACCCTTAAATTTGTGGCTTGTTATCAGGTGAGGGAAGACGCCACATTCATTTAGAAACCTTTTTTCATTAATTGTAAAATATGCTTGGCTCTCCTTGTGCATGTATCTAGAAAACATGTTGCAAGCTAACTGGAGAATGCAAACTGCTAACACTGAAATGGCAAGTTCAATTAAGACATGCAGCCACCTTCGACAAACTGCCTTAAATCAAAGGCTTAAAATCTATAATTGCTAAATCAGAAGCTTTTGACAATTTTAAACATGAAGAGCTCATTGTTTGCTTAAACATCTTCTCCTAGGTCCCAGTTAAAAGGGATACAGTAGTATTTCTGCATTCAATAATTTCTAATTATAAGCTTTAGTTAATTTTATTTCCTTATATTAATTAGTTCTATAATTTCTTTTTATTACATGCATTTTGAGGTATGATATTTTAGTGCTAGAGATATTTCAAGGAAGCTGCATTCCACATAGAACTTTGCAAAATGGTTCCAAACTAAAAGTAGTATTTTTCGAGTCAGATTTGAACTCAGTGTAAAATTTTAGTGCTGCTAAAGTAACAAACCAGAGCACAAAAAATAATTATCTGTTCTTAAAAACAACAACAAAAAAAAGAGCAAGCAGAAAAACTCAGCCGAAACCAGCCATTCTCCTTCTCTTTTCGAATGGATGCGGTGTGTCCTATACTCAAGCAAGTTTGCATCTTCTCGGTCCAGAACAAAGCTGGATTTTTTTAATCGAGTTTTAAAAATGGATTTTTAATGCCTACTTAGAATTTGTAGATACATAAAGTCTCTAATTTGCTGGCGAACTTCTTCAAAACCTCTTTTTTTTTTTCCAGTTTCTTTTTTTTTTTTGGAATTTAATGCTATTTGTGGGAATTGAAGAGCTATTCTATTATAATTGCATCAGTTCCTAGACACTGCAGTTGTTTCTTAGAAGCAAGGATTTGTTTTATTAATGCATTTGGTCTGCCCTACTGAGAATACAAGTAGTAAGTGAGGGGAGAAAAATAGCAAGACAGATATGGAAGGGATACAGAACTTTAAAAAATATTTCTAACACCAGCAGAAGAAAAATAAGCCTGTGCAAACAAGAGAGAGGAAAGCTAATAAAAATAGTTGGAAGTAAAGAAAATGTAATAAAATGCTTGCCAAATTTTAATCTAAATCCATCAGCTAGTCCAGTTTATGTGCACTGTAAAGTCAGCAGAAGACGTGGTGCTGATTTAGCAAAGCATATCTCTTCTTGGGCAGTAAAACGTGTGCCTCGGGGCATTTCCAAAGTTTCTTGTATTGAGACCTACCTAACAACTTCCCTACTCAACTACATTTCAGCAGAAAAGTCAAGAGGACCTTGGGAGCTGCTGAAAGTCTGTGCAAAAGTAAATATAGTGCTGATTCATTAAAATAGAAATAAACAAAGAGAATAATCAGATAATGAGCATCCATTAGCTCTAACATCACTTTCATGTAGATACCAGGAAACTATTGACAAGGGGGAACATTGTCATGAACTGCTTAGGTGTGGTTAATTTTAGTTTAATGTTGTAGGGATCATTACGAGCTGTTTCATTTCCAGCAGTCCATTTGTGTGTGGCACTTAGCAAACAGCCAACGTCACATCTCAAGGTAGATGAGGATGACAAAGAATGCAGGACAAGAAAACAAAACAAACCCCCAAAACATCAAAACCCAACTATGTTTTCGAAATAAGGTTATAGTAGCTACCTGTCAGGGTGATAACTTTCTGCAAAGAAGCGGCATGAAAGGAGTGTAAAGGATAAAACTTGCTCCAGTAAGTTTTCCCATAGGATTTTTTGTATGTGCTCTTAATCCTTCCCTGTAAGCCTTTTCTATATGGTAAAAGCAGTTGGCTGGAGGTACTAGGATGGCTTCTGTTCTGATTGGAAGAGTCTCAAAAGGGCAGTGCATTCATTTACAAACAAAATTAAAAGAAAGGGTGGAGACGAGACTTTATAACTAGGTATTGTCTATTCTGCTCAAAACAGAGGAACCAAGGGAGAAGTTTGCATTGTTGCTGGATATGTTTAATTTGGTAAATAAAAAGATGAATATATAAAAATAAAGGGGAAAAAAAGGAGAGAAAGAAGAAATACTACAAAGATGTTAATAAAAAATAATAACTAACACAGCCAGTGTCAGTCTTTGAGAAAGATGGCTTGCTAAATCTGTCTGTTGTTCATGGTATAAAAATGCAAACTGCAATAGTTTTTCTGCTATAAAAACAACAAAGTTGTGTCTTAATATCAGTGGGGACTGAGGACTGACTACAAAAGATCTCTTAAGCCTCAAGTTGTTTTTTTTTTCTTTTTTTCTTTTGTCTTTTCCGGCTTACGTACCCTCTAAGTATTAAAGTGCTATTTTTGACCATTATTGGAAGTTTCTTAGCAGAGAACTGTTATATGGTAGTGTTATGGCGAAAAAAAGCAGCTGTCCTGTATTGGTCACAGTTATCACCAGTCGAAATGTCTCATACTTACAATTTCAGGATAGAGACTGCTGATCTCAAGGAAATGTGGGAACTGGGGTACTTATACCTGGGAATAAGAGAGCAGCGTACAGGAGCAGAGAGAGCAGTGAGAAAAAGAGCCCAGATAATACATTTGTGCTCTGCAAAGAAGCCTTGTAGGACAAGAGGACAATGTCCTCTTGCCTGAATAGAGACATGTAATGTAGAAATGCTTTCAGATTTACTGACTCTTCATCTGTTTCGTGTCTCTTCTTCCACTGCTACGCTCCCCAAGGGCTCCCCTTCCCGTGGAAGGTATTCCATCAATGGCTGTGATGGAGAGGAAATGGAGATCCACAGCTCGTATTTCTGAGACCTGGTTACAATTTGGTTGCAACGCACGAAGTGGCCAACTGTGTAGTGGAGTTTATTAGACTATCCAGGTGTTTCCTGTACTGCTAGGGAAGGATCAAAGTTTGTAGTTACAAGGGTGTATAGACTATCAGAGTGTATGAAATATATCACAAACGTATTCATTGAAACTCTGTCAGAGCTACCGTTGGAACTGTACTATTAGCCTTAGAGACTTCAACATCCATATGAGCATCAAACCAGATGAGGAAACATCTGTTTTCCTGGTAAGGCTCAGCTCCCTCTATTTTAACCAGCTACTAGGCGAGTATGCATAGGGCAGGAAAAAGAAAAAGAATTTGATTTTTATTTGCATATGACGATGATGTCTGAAAAATAAAGGGGCTGTTTCGTTTCATGGTTTGACCATTTTCAGTGTGAAAGTTATTTGACCCTGCCAGATCTAAGCCATATCTTCAAAAACAGCTAGAAGTTTAAGTTTTTTGTTTTTTTTTTGTGAAGGATAAACTGCATTTTTAGCTTGTTTTTCATGAAGACAACCAAATTCTCTGGGTTGTAGATAAAATGGCAATTGAAGCCCTATCTCTGTCCTTCAGAATTAGCTGTATGCTTATGCAGGTGTTAAAGTTCACCATTTTTGGCTTCAGAAATTTGGCCGATGTTTTGTGATGTTCATATTTTTGTGATGAGATGGTACTATTGGTGGCATTGCAGTTTCATTTCAATATCTCCTTCCTAGGGGAAGATTCCTGAAAGTACAATCATATTTCAAGTTTATGTGGGCTTAGGCCCAAACAATATTTCAGTGGATATTTTTTGCTTTTTTCTTCTTTCAGTGGGTTTCTTCCATTTGTTTTTCTATTGTTAATGGTAATATGGAACTATTATTTATATTATATTGGACCGCTGCCTTCTTGTTATATTTTAGGATATGTTAAATTTTACAATTCCTTAAATATACTCAAAAAGAAAATTCTCAGCATTATTAGTTGCTATTTATGGTTATTTTATACAAAGTGATTTGTTTCTAGTTGTTCAGATAGTTCAGCTGTGCTTCATACTCTATTTCTGTTAGAGATTCATCCTTAAAAAAATGTTGTTTCTGATATTCATGATTGTGTTGACCTTTTCTACCCCAGCAGTGTTTTTTTGGGGGGGGGATTTTTAATCTGAAAATCACTTCAGAAGTCAGGGAAAAATTTATGGGTCAATACTTTACTTTGGCTTTGTTTGCTGTGATACAGTTCCTGTTCTAACAGCTTGAAACTTTGTGTTTTTGAAACCCACTGAACTGTAGTATATAGTAACAAAGCATGCACAGAATTTAATACCGGTATCAGCAGAGGCTTAAAGTTTATTTTTGATGTCAGAAAGTGCATACATTCATGAAAATATTTTTTATACCCAAATGACAGCCATTTACCCATCTATCACTGTTAGTGGACTCTATTTAGATACTATTCATTATTCTGCTTGGGGCAATGTGACGTGAAGCACAGTAAAATGAAGGGGACAGTACTCAAACTTGCACAGAATGGTGCAAAGGAAATTTAATGTGTCATACACACAGAGCTGTCTCTTGCCTAGTGTGAAAGAATCCTTGAGTAGCATAAAACTCCCTTAGGCTCTTCCAGGACCACTGGTTTAAGACGGGCTGTGAGGCAGGAGGGAGAGACCCAAACGGTGCCACAATCCGGCACTGTGGGTGAGAGTGGCTGCTTGTCCGTCTTGAGGCAGGGCCCTGTATGCCGTCCTTGTCCACATGAGATTCTATCTCCGACATGACAGTAGGGAAATTAATTTTGTAGCCCTTCTGAGCAGTTGCTCAGTCTATTTAACTTTAAATTTTAGATTTTGGGGGGCCTTTCCATGACTGACTTCTGATTATGTTGCTTATATTTGACATCTGGAGTAAGACTGTCCAGAACCACTTTAAATTTACAGGCCTGCTCCTTGAGAAACTGCTCAGATGCTTGGTGGGCAAAGAGCCTTTCATTATTCTTCTCTCAAGGGTATCACAAAAGCTTTGTTTCCCTCTGTAGCTTTATCTTTTTTAATAAAAGAGAGTAAGCTCTTCTGGAAAGCTGGACCTGAACTTACTGCATTAGCACTTCAGTGGAGAGAGACAGAAGAGCTTCTCCTGATCAAGTGAATTATTTCTAGGTGAACCACAAAGAGGTTCCTTTTAAAGACCATCCTCATGTTCCAGACTTCAAAATTAAATTAATGTCCTCCAGATCTTTCAAAGTAGTAAGCACGTCTGGATATATCTGTCTTGAATGAGTTTTGGTTACATTGCTACTCTAGAGAGATTGTGGCTACATGGCAATACATTCTCTTTAGGCTCAAGTTTTTGTTAATGGTATATTTCATAACTTAGCTGACATTTATATAAAATAGTCTATTTTAGTTATATTAAATCCTACAAAATGTAGTTAATAAAATACATGTCATTTGAAAGTTTTCCCCTGGAGCTACTTATAGTAGACTTAAACTGTTAAAATGAGGCAAAGGGTATTAGGAAGTTCTAAATCGAAACAAAGTCCTGCTTCTCCTCCGGAGAATAAGGATCATATTGTGTTGACATTATTTATTTGAATATATGAACGACACTTTGGCTACCTAAAGAGTTTTATAAACACTACAGGAAAGTTCTCATTACCCCTATTTATACAGTACCATGCTACAGGCAACTACTGTCTCCACTAAATGTTAGTTTCTTAATGACATCAACTGAGTACTGCTGTCTAGTAAAGAAGACTGTCTAGAAGAAACAAAGTGTTATTGACAAATATAGCCTTCAGTGTGAGAACAAACTACAGTGAAACAGTATAATCTACTTAACTCATTTTGGAACTGGAAACTTTGGGATCAGTTCTCTCATTAGCTTTCTGTGACAATATGTGTATTTCTTGGTTCATCTTTGTCTGTAAAATGGGTATTGTAAAAGGCTGCAATTGGCTTTCCAAGTTTTAATCAGTTTATTAGGATGGGACATGGGTAGGTGAGTTTGAAATTAGTTGGCTGATTCCTTGGTGTGGAACCACAATAAGGGAACATAGTGGAGGTCCAGGAAAGGTAAAAAAATACAAAGGATCTTCATTAGCTGCTTATGTCTGCCACAAAGATGGGTGAAAATTTTGGGCTGTACCTGCATTATGAGCTCTGCACAACTCTGAAAAAGTTGATCTAGCCTGCAACTTGGAAATGCTGAAATTGAAGCCCAAGGAACAGGAAATCAGAAATAAAACCAATATATTCTAATAAAGCTGCCGGGCTGGGTGGTGCTGTAGCGGTGGTGGTTGTGGTGGAGGCTGAGGGGGCCACACAGCTGCCTAGAGGCTTGCTAGCATGCGAAGGTCAGCTAGTATGTAACTGCCAGTACTGCCAAAGAGACTGAATGCTAAGTGGTCCTTGGTGGGTGTCCCCTAGCAACTCCAGAAGGGAAGCTAAAATGGATAATGATCTGGTCTTTGGAGGAATATTTTCACATACCTTCTGCAACTTCTGTGATGGATAGAACATGTAGAAAGATTTATCTTTTTCTGGAATACACTAAGAATCGCACAAGATGTGTCTTTCAAGAGATGACTCCCTATCTTTGTGTTTCTGGACATGATGCCTCTAATGACAGACAGGTAGTAGGAAAAAAATCCTTCCCTACAGGTTTTTTTTTTTTTTAATAGTTAGTGTTAACTGTTTTCAGAAGAAGAATTCTGATCCTTTTGAGCTGTTACTCCCTCTGTTTTTTGATTATATAAGACATGGGTAAATACTTCAAGGAAGATGTAATATTTATACTATCAAAAAATGAGTCTCCAGAAATGCTGCTGGCCCTTGAACTCAATTATCTGAAAATGTGCATGTGTATGTATGTGTATAATATATATTTTATCCTTTCCCTGTGTGGTTATCATGCTTGCATGTTGCTCACCCATGCCACTAACATAAGGACATAGCCTCTACTTACAGACCTGCATTTTTGCATGTGCCAAATACAGTATTTTTAATGCAAAGTTCTGACCCCAAGATATAATATGTTAGTGCTGGCAAATGATAGATTACCACTTGGGCATTAAGTGCCTCCTCTGATGTCCGTCACTTCACTTGAATTTGGATGATGACAGACTCAAAATTCTCCAGTGGTTTGCATTGAAGTCTTCTCTCAGTCTGCCTTTTTAGTTCATCCTGGATAGCTCTATTACAGATAATCATGAACTTCATATTTCAACGATTAAGTTAATCTATTAAAGTTAATCTTGGATTCTGAGCTTTCCACTCCTGTTTGCCATGATAATCCTGTGTGCTTTGCACTTCCAGATAGACTGCAGTGTACCTTGAAGTTATAATGTTGTAAAAGCAATGGTTTTGTAGCAGCAACTTACAGTGGTATGAACAAAATAAGATTTGTCATCCTGTGAGTTAGGACTTACTATAAATAGAAAGTGTTCAAAAGACGTTATTTAGTAGTTTGCATTATGCAGCTATTTAAATCATTTAATTTTGGCATCTAATCTAACTCCCAGTCTCCGTCAGAGACAAATAAGAAACCATATGCAAACGCAACTGTGAAAATCTTTCTTTTATTTATGACAACATTAAGGTGAGGCTCTGATGTCAGTTACTTAACAATAATAGACGTTCCTTTGCACCTATAGTGCTGGACTACTTGGGCATATCCCTCTGTGGTATCTTATACCTACTGCTGTTTGCTTCATTATATACAGATGCACAGCAGTGGAGACAGTAATAGTCTTTCTTAATTAAATAAAGCTAAATGTTAATTAGTCAGAAAAATTGATTTATTTTCAGCATATGAAACTTTTCATTGTGTGACTCTTCCTTTTAAAGAACAGGTTGTGTAGTCATTTAGGACTTTACATTTTTTCCTTTATTTCTGCACTGTATTGGGACTCTTGTGGTGGGATCTAATCGTCATAGAAAAATTATAGGTCTACAGATGTTTTCAAGATGTTACTCTGTCAGTAGCAGATTATCCCCTGTAGCAAAATCTCATTAAAGTGCAATTTACAGAGCTCTGCTGATGTTGCCATCAACCAAAATTAAAGGCATTAATTTTTCAAAGTTCACAGAAGTCCTTACATAAATGATGTAGCAGTTTGCAAGAACAATTTACAGAAGTGTTATTTGCAGAATTAACCTAAATTAACAGAACAAATGTTATAAGGGTATAAGAAAGGATTGGGCAGTGAAATTGCAGCTGTTCATGATTTGTATTAGGTGTTGGGTGCAAAGAACTGTTGAAATGTGACAATGATTCTTCCTCTGAGCAAGGTTGGGTAGATAAACTCAAATCAGAACTCTGTCTGTGAAGAGTTAAGGTTATAATAGAGTGATCACCAGTTGGGGACACCCAGGGAGACCTTAAATTCTACTTTGAAGCATCTGCACTTGATATCTCTTAAAACATTCCCATTTAGAGAATGAGTTTATGTAGCTCATGTTGTGAGTATGCCTCTTCAATACCACATGCTTATCCAGGTATTTATTGTCATAGGAGTTCTATATTTTAATTGATCTTAAAAGTTCCATATAGAGTGTAGCAGAAAATTTTGGACTATTCTGGTTTTATGGGCCAGTATTAGAATAAATCTTAGCTAAATCAGCGGCAGGAGAGAGATGACTCATTTTCAATACTTAGAGATATATGCCTGAGTAAAGACCATATTTAGTAAGCAATCACCTGCCTTTTGCAACTGGTCCAAAACCCTGTTTAATGCAGTTGGCATTTTGAAGCCTCCTCCACAAGCCACAGTTATCTCTTCCACTTTTGTACGTGTTATATTTCAGTATCCAGAAATTAACATTCAGCACATGAGTACTCCCATCCCTCAGCTGCAGAGCAATCGAGCATGTGCTTAGAGTTAAGTCACCATCTCTCCAGAACTAGAAGCCAACAGAAACATCTTAACTTGAGTTCTTACAAGGGACACACTCCCCACTCACACATTGTTCTGGGTATTCATGGAAGTTTTTATACCACCAGAACAGGCCAATATAATAAAATCAACATTTTTACTCTTTTTTTTTTTTTTTGTCTATGGCAAACAGATAAACGTTTAGACATGAGCTAGTTAAGCTGGGACTGTGTTAGGATGCTTTCAAGGGAAGGGTCAATGACAACTCTGGGGATACACCGCTGCTCTTTCCTCTTTTGGGGATCGTTTACCTTTAAAGTTACTTAAGATTTAATATATATTTCTCCACTATCTGTTTCTTCTTTCTACAATTCTCCCATTTTAACTCCCTGAAAGATGTAATGTTTTGTCTCCAGCAGTTTGCCAACTCAGATTTCACTCTGGCTACTACTTGTGCCTTGGTCAGTTTGAAGTCTTTGGACCATTCCAAAGGGGAACTGTGAAAAATATTTTCTACTTCATTGCCACCTGAGCACCCTAAGGGTTTTTCTGTGCTCATCATTCTCAAGGGGTCAGGGTCTTCAAAGCACTCCACACTTCACTGAGAATTTAGGTCTTAAATGGCTGCACTTTCAGAACAGATGCTGGATGCTGAACATCATCTGGCCACTGAATTGTGAGGTTTTAAATGGGACATGAAAATATTCCCTGTTATTGAACTGTCAAAACAGAAGCTGTTAAAATGCTTCTAAAAGGCTGTGATCCTGTGTGGATGAGTTGGTATTTGGGGTGCTCTAGAGTTACCCCAGAAAATGATGGGATCAGAGTACAGCAAGGCCAAATCTCAGAAGAGCGGGAAGGAGGCAGCTTGTGACTGGTGAAGGCTCTAAACCCAGGGCCGCGGCGCTGCGTGTGGCGGGGCAAATGACACAGAAGTGAAATCAAGCTGTCTATAAGCGTTGTATCATTGCTAGAAGCTGCTAAAGCAGCTCATTACAGAAAATCTTCTTGCCTGAAGCTTTTTGCTCAGTTCAGGTTATATAATTAAAAAAAAGCACACAGAATGGCCCTCACTCTTTGGTTACCTGTTCTATTGTTTGAATATAGGATTAGCAGTGTATTATGAGAGTAACTGAGCACAGTTAAATAAAACCAGCCAACTGCACAAGCAAATACAAAGCCATGCTTTGTTTCATATTGTAGTTTTAATGATGTAGTTAGTGAAGAAGAGAATGCAATCCACAATTTTAAATATTTGTATGTTTTCCCATGAGCTGTTGTCTTGATTTGTTCATATCCCTAAATATAGTGTCTTGTTTTTCAAACACTAAATGCACCAAGTTTTCTTCATATTCCAGCTGCTTCTGAGTGATTAATATAAATCATATTTGCTTTCAATAGGAATATTTTCACATAATTTGTAAAATTATGCAATGGAAGAATAGTTTGCAAAGGAATAGTATTGTGAAAGTACATCTCTTTAGCAATGCATCTGTGTTCTGCAATGCACTTCATTATCTCGCTCTCCTGAATAGAAAATACAGGACAAGTATCAGCTGAGGCCATCGCTCTTGTTCTGCCATATAGACACGTAACAGGCCTTAAAGAGTTAATATGCAAGTGTTCTTGTTCTGCCATATAGACACGTAACATTTAGGCCTTAAAGAGTTAATATGCAAGTGCATTTTAATAACCAGTAAACACGTGTTCCTGATTTGCAGGAAATAAAACCAATTTATTTCCATTTCTATAGGCTGTTCCTCAAGAAGCCCTCACCTTTAACGTTAGTTTTGCAAAGCCGCGTTGCTCCGATTAAGTTTACCCCTTTAAAATGCTTTCTTTCCTTGAGGAAAGACAACCTAGGAGCCCCCCCAAGCGCTGTTCCGCCTGCGCTCCCAGCCTGGTGTGTGGGGGCCCCCCCGGCTCCCTGCGGCACCCCGGGCACCCGCGTGCTCCCCTGCGTCCTTGGGGACATCCCGTGTTCCCACGTCGTGATGCTGAGCCTCCGCCGGGAAACTAAGAGGCATCGGCGCAAACGCGCTGTGTTAATATTTAACGCGTGCTTCACCATGCCAGCCTAGGACGGGTTTTCAAACGATGGCCCGGCGAGCAAGGCTGTGAACGTTTGCAGAGAAAACAGGATTTCCCTGCAGCTCTTAGTAAAGGCTTAAACTTGCGTTAACTTCTGCCTCGCTCCTCAGGAAATGTGAGCGCCATATGAACGCTGAGCCCTATGGAAAGTCATGAAATGTAAAAGCATGAACCGCTGTTCGCTATTAACGAGTAAAACCCCATTCTTTTTCTCTATAAGGTCCTGATTAATGGATAAAAACCTTCTTCTTTTATTTTTTCTCATTCTTTCTTGCAGTTCCTTCAATTTGAGACAGACAATAAATTATTTACGCAGATCCTACTACATACCAGTTCCTATTTGGAGCTCAACTGAGAAGCAGCAACAAATATGGGTATTGCGAAAACCACATTGGGTACAAAGGCTGCACACGGATTGCCACTTATAGTCAACAGCTGGGAGTCATATGGGTCTTTATTAATCGGAATATTAGTGGTTGCCATTTTGTTCCCTTTTTATGCTTTTGACAAAATGGTGGCAGAAAAGACACGAGTGCTTGCTGATATACACACTTTTAAGATGCAGTTTGCCCCATCTTGAAAGGGCGTGCTACTTTTGTTGCTCTTGTAACTGCCCCAGCCTCCTGCAATTAAAAAGAGAGAAATGAATTTAGAGCTGTACCAAAAATGGCACTCCTGAAGTGTATTTTTAGGAGACAATGGGATTAAGCAGGCAGGAAAGTGGAGACAATAAATTTATGACTGAGCATTGCTTAACAAGATGAAATTTGCTGGGGATTTTCAAATAAGCTCTGCTGAAGCGCAGTAATGCCCGTCTCCAACTGCACAAACCTTCCCACGCTTCAATTTTTAAATAATAACTGTCTTGTTATGGAAGGACATGGACAGCGCTGGGAGGAAGGATGGGACTGGTCAAGTGAGTATGGGATACATGAAAGCTGACTTCTTTTTTGTCAGCTTCAGTCAGTGGTAATTTGCTCTTAGTGTGCCTCAGTTTCCCTATTTGCAAAAAACGCGGAGTATAAGACTACCCACAGGGAACAAGTAGTATATTCATTCCGGTACATCGAGGCTTTATATATGTATTTTGAAGCAGATATTATCTAAGTGTATCATGTTATTGCTAGGTTGCAATCTTTGCTCGTGATTTGCTCGTGACCTCACTGAGAAGAGCTGTAAAGGTCAAGGCTGTTAGTTTTGCACTATTATTACACTCCTGGTCTAGGAATAAGAAAATAAATCACAGATAACAAGAAGAAGTTTCCAACTTTTTTTTTTCTCTTTCTTTTTCTTTTTTTTTTTCTTTTTTTTTTTTTTTTTACAAATGGAGGAAAAAGTAAAAGCGGAGCAATATTTTGTTAAAAGGTCGCGTTCATACGCTTCTCAACTAATGCTAGTTTTCCTTTTTGTTTGCAGCTCTTATTGAGGGGGGAAAAAAAGGGAACATTGCAAACATCCCAAATCCTCTTCTTTACTATGTTTATACTCCTGTGACTATAGGCTTAAACGCGATATGCAAATTTCTAATTCGAACAAAATGTGATGAAAACAAGAGGTGAAAGTGCTTTTCGTTTAGCTCTCCAGGCCTTTCTTTTTATGTCATTGTTTTAATAATTCAGCTGAATTGTTGGGAAAACAGACACTGTTTAAATCAACATAACGGCCTGGTGTGGACACAAGTATGTTAGCTGTAAAGATATTTATTTCAGTGTAGATTTAACAAAAATAAGCAGCAGTGGCATAAACAAACTTTGTGCCAAGAACACTGTGTCTGTGATGGGCAGTGGTGCTGATTTTACCTAAAACGTTTTCCCTGTTGGTTTAATTACTTTGGTACAGAGACTGCAGGTAGGCAAGGTCTGGGAGTCTTAACCCTGAGAAACAAGAAGCAGTAGGGTATAACTTGACTGCTTTGCCAGATTGATTCCAAAAGAATTGGGAAGAATTTAGAAAAAGAAGATACTTATCTTCTGAGATAACTACACTTAGTAGGTAAAAGTTTCCTTTTAATATGAAGTAAGAATAAAATTTAGTAGAGATACCATACTTCAAATTCCTGGTATAAAAATACTTTTTTTTTTGGCACTATGCAAAGATTACAATCTTACTTTTCCAAATAGCTCATTAAACAAGTCAATATTTGTTTTTATTAAATAATTTGTGTTAAAGGAAGAAATATTTCCAGCTTCTATAAATTAGGACTTTTAAGAATAAATTGTTTTGAACAGAAAAGTCGGTCTTTGAACTGATTCATTTGCTTGTTAAAGTTTAAGAATTTCTGTTGCGTATGTATAGTTTATCTTTCTTCTTTTATAATCCTCTTCCTTGATTATATTCTGTTTATTATATCGAAAGAGTCTGGGAGTAACTTTATAAGTGAGGAATAGGAAACACTGCATTTCTTATTACAGATGGAATTTATCAAGCCTTACTAAAGTGTAAGCCTGGAATATACCGTGTACAGGTATACCAAAAAATTATTTGATTTTTTCTTTTTAAAGGAGAAGATTTGGCCTGATTGCTCCACAGTTTTTCTTTTTAATACACTGCTAATGAAGTGAACACATGTGGGTAGACGCATTTTAACGCAAATACACTGAAGGACAGAATTAACATTGAATGTTCATCGTTAATTGTGCCTATCCTCATTTATATATGCTTAACTCTGCAGCTTTAATATTGCATTAACTTGGTTTTTACAGAGATTGTTTTGCCCTAAGTATAAGAAAAATGTTGATCTTTTATGTTGTCAGCCAGGGCAGATGTAAATCCTTCTACTTTTTATTGAAGAATTAACCATCTCCCTCTGGAGCACAAATGCCAGCATTACTGGTATAATTTTATTTTTAAGTATATGGCCTGTAGTAAGCTGATTGAATGGTATAATACATTATATTCAAATCTGTCTGCTTATGCAATTCGTTCTACAATGCCTTTGAAAATATAACATGCTCCAAGATGAATACAAGTTATGCATAAAAAAGCTGTTTGTTACATAGCTCAGAAAATGTGGATTCAATTACTATTACATTTAAGAAAAACAGGAGCCTTTTCGTTTACAAAAATATTTTTATTGGGTTTGTAGTAATAATATCAGGTTACAGTACAACAAATTCCTCTCCAATAGAAAACTGAACTAAAACAATAACTCTTGAAGGGATAGTGAGTGTTTCAATTAATATTACGTCAATTTACTTTACCATCTGCATGTATTTACCAAGCCAGGCCATCTTGGAAGGCCTGCCCTGGCAATCGCCATGTTTACCCTGTCGAAAACGCATCTGAAGATCCTATTTCATTTTCGTGCCGTTAATGATTTTTTAGAATAAGTCGCATGTGCTGATGGTTCCTTCAGTTTTTATTTTTGGAAACAGCGTTTTCGTGAGAGAGATTAGGCTAAGAATAACCATTACCTCACCTAATTGTGGTCTCCTGGAGGCTCTAGGCTGTGTTTGGCAGCGGAGGGCAGGTGGTTGCACCGCCCGGCAGGGTCTGCTTCTTTACGGTGACTCTCATCACTCGTGATCAGCTGCTCCTGGGACAGTTTCTTCTCCCTTGGACAGAGGTAGCCTTAGAAGAGATTCATGTGTGCATATGTGACAGGTATCTAAATAATAATAATAGTATATAATAAGTGCATGGATAAAGCTTGCACTAAGAAGCACAGAAGCCCTAATCCATCCTTTTTAAGTACCTCTTTATTGCCATCTTACATTTCACTCCCCCTCAAAATGCCAGTGCTTAATGGAAAGAATCCTTGGTTCCTATTCCCCTTCCTTATAAACATCTGCTTTCCTATTGACACGCTCAGATTTGGAAGGTCCCAGAAATGGATGCAACCTTGCCAGCACTTTGGCCATGCTTGGGGCACAACCCTGTTTAGGTGTGGCACTGTATCTGTGGCAGGGGGAGGAAGAGCGCACTTTCC
>NW_010583070.1:0-13389 GCF_000705375.1 Tinamus guttatus | reverse complement strand
TGGAAATGCTTTTGGAAACTTTAAAATTTGCTGAAATGTGGGGAAAATTTTGACATTTCCCTGTTTTATTTTTGTAACTTCGAGACAAGACCTATTAAAGTTTCAGTTATTGAAGTTTTCATCGGAAAATTAAGAAGACTTCAAGGGAAGGAAAATGTTCCCTTTGAATTTTTGCTTCTGTTGAGCACACTAACTGTTTGTCCAGCCTTATGTGAATAACCTCGGTGACAAACCTAACTCTTCCTCTAGAGGGCAAGAAAGCAGACAGCACAGGTTATTTGAGAAGCAACCACAGGGCTACAAGAGAGAAATAGGAAGATTTTTGCTTTCTAGAGACCTGTGCTATCACTGACACTGCTGAGGTGGGAGGGGAGGGTCACACAGGAATGCTGTATTTAGGCTTGCTCAAAACACCTCTACTTTAGCTATCCTCAAACTTCTGTACTTTGCTAAGAGCAGTGTTTTATGTGAGAGTCCACAGATTCTACCTAAAGTTGCACAAATAGGAATGAGCTGAAAACTGTGTCCTTGCCTGTGCACAGGGTCTTATTTAGGAACACACATGACATGCGTTGGTTGTATGCAAAGGTTTCCACGAGCTTGCACTGGAGGATGAAAGCCCAGACTTCTTCAAGACTGTGTTATGGGTCTGTGACTTTGCACAACCCCCTTTTATGAAGTGTCAATCAAAAGCAAATCTGACCAGCATTTTGATAATCCCGCAGCTTGTGCCTGTAGTTCAATATTAGCACAAACTACATGCGCTAGCATGCATGCTAAAACCTTCAGGGCTCAGTAGATCTAAACCTGAGCCAGTTCTTTGAAGAGAGGAGCTGCACAGCCAGGCGACAGCCCTGGCCTTCAGCTAGCCTTGGATTTCTTCTGTGCCAGTAAAACAATAAATGGCAAAGTTTTAAAGTGTTGGTTCTAGGAAATTCAGTGGGAATTTTGCTACTGACTCAAATCTGTGTAGTTCTTTAGGATAAAGAGTTCATTCCTATATTTTTCAAAAGATTTTCTCAGTTAAATAGCTCTCTATAGAAAGACAGTGAATAGTTTAGAGATCTCTAAAAGAGAGAATGAATAGGACCAAATTCTTATCCTACCCGGTCATCCTTGGCAAGGTAGGAATGCAGTAGAAGAAAAATTCTATGAAATGTTCTGTTTAAAAGATTCTTTAAAGAGCCTGCTCTGCATAGCAGGTGACTGTAGCCACCTAGCACACTGTGAAAAGGAGAGAGAAAAAAACCACAACCTCGAAGCCAGCATAGTTAAACATGTGAAAATTAGGAGATAATGGAATTATGTCTGTCTGAGCATTTTAATTCTGTGCCCTGGTGAGTGCTGACATAAATTACGTGCTGTTTTGCCCAGAACCTCTGCTTGATTCGGTCCTTGGGATGATGGTGCTGCTCAGGGCATGGGCCCACTGCTCTCCAGCCTCCTCTGAGGACAGGGCATTTCTTAGTAGCCTTATAAGGAGAGCCATTGAGCAGTTTGAATAATAAATACTGGCTCATAGTTGTTTGCTTTTAAATCATAAACAATTTCTCTTAAGTTTGAAAGAAGAAAGTCAGAATCATAAGAAAAACATGAAGTTAAAGAATGAGAACGCATGTCTGGCGCCAAAGACCTGACGTATCACTTTTATTTGTCTCTTTTTCATTTACTATGCCTTTTGGAAGCACTTTTTAAATCATACCTTTAATGCACATTTACATGGAAATGTAAATAAGAATCCAGTCTAGTAAACAAGAGAGCTTATTCAAAATGAACAGTGTACACCTCTGGTGTTGTTTCAAAATGGGAAAACTGACCTCAGGCTTTGGGGGTGTGAATACCATAAACTCCTTTCAGAGCATCGTTAGCATATTCTAAACTGCTATCCAAGATCACATACCCTCCCTGGCTCCGTGGGTCAAGGTCTCAAGGTACAGTAATCCATGTGAATACTTCAAGAGATGTGGTCCCCTAGGTGTAGATCAAACAGCACTTTCCCCACATGGAGAATTAAACCAACACATGAGGGTGCCTTATCAAACTGTGTTTGATAATGAAAGCTTCAAAAACATAGGTGGGTCAAAATGTCAGTGTCTTTCTTTTGGTCTGCTCCAGTTCTGTATTGCCATACAAATTATAGAGGAAAAGGTTCAGAATGTGAGACTTCTGTTATTTCCCTTGGGAACTATTTTATTATTGGCAAGAACTTGTATGTGTGTGTATGTTTATATATATATGTGTGTGTGTATTTTTTTTGCTTGATGTCTTGTATTTTTTCCAAGTGTTATAACCTGAAACAGCACCCATCTTTCCATCTTGTTTTCTTACTAGTGTCCTAATTCTTACCTCATAAACTGCTATCAATATGATTGTGGATAGTCTTGGAAGACTGGAATATCTCTTTTATTGATTTTTAGTTTACTAACATCTAAAAATCAGCACAGTTCTTCCAGATATTCTGTCACCATAAGGCTAGTTTAAGTCTCAACTCTAATCATACTACGATCTGAGCATGTGTACTCAGAAAATAATAAAATAAATGTACATTTTTTAAAGTGACTTGTTCAGAAAAAGTGGTGTCCATTATGCAAAAACTGGTGTCTATTATTGCATGGTACTGGATAGACCATGAAGTTGCTCTGCAGAATGTGAAAAGCATGTAAACAATCAGAAAAGGGAATTTGAAAATGAAGGGAAGTGAGCAAAGAATACCAGCTGATGAATAAAACATTTCCCAAAGTTCAGAAAAGTCAGCTGCTCAATGTTAAAGTGGTTGCCAGGCAACTCATCTTTTTAAAACAAGTACTTCTGTGGCAGATAACTCATAAAGACATTGAAATGGCAAAATTAACTGCTCTTGAACAATTTCTTCGATACATTAGGTACAAACAGGCTTTCATTCATCATCAGGCGTGCATATCTTCTTGTTATAACTTTTTTTCCTTGAACAAATACATATGTTTTGTCCAAAGCTCTGAAATTTTAACTCTTTCTTTTCATCTCATTCCCCATGAGGGAACAGTTAGAAATCTCTGACATAAATCTGGACATTGATATACATCTAATTTTGATGAAATAAGGAGCTCATTCTATATACTGAAGATGTGAAAAAATGTCTCGTTTGGTGGGGTTACAGCATTCACATGTAAAGGGGAACACTGTACCATCCACCAAATATTTGCTACAAGATCAGACTTGAGTGGCAGATTCAGGAGATTCTACTACTAGATTGTAAAAAAGTTCAGGAAAAACATAAGCAGGTCTTGATAGTTTTCACTGTGGAGAAGAGGATAGAACAATAACTGGAGGGGAATAGTGATCATATGGAATAATTTATTTGACTGTTTTCCTTGCCAAATTTGAACTGAGCAAACTTGTTTTTTTCTCTCTCTCTCTCTTTTTTTTTTTTTACTATTGTGTTCATTATTCATGATTGCTCAATGAGCACTTTAGCGAAATGCTGGGCACAAAGGATGTTTGGAAGCTGATCGTAATGCCTGGATTTTCAGCACTTTGCTACTTGCTATTTATCATTTGTAAGTGATCACCCTGCATAGTAAGATACTCTTTCTGCTTCCAGATTGGGTGACTGCAAGATTTACAGAAGAGAGAAGGAAGACCAAAGCAGTTTTCAAGGACTGCCACAAGATTTTTGTTTTTTATTGAGTGCAACCAAAATATCTCTTTACTGGAGTAGAAAGCAAGTAATAAAATTGTCCTTTCTGATTTCAGACAAAATCTATAACATTTCAAAACCTGTTTGGCAAGCCTTACAAATTCTGGAGTGTCAGCCTGGCTTTGAGATTGAATGCCACTTGGGAAATGCATGGAATAACCCACTTCTCCAGCAGCCCAACAAGGAGAAACGGAACAAGGTTGTGCTCCTTCCGTGGTTGTTTGATTGCTGCCAGCAAACGAAAAATCCTGAGAGCCTGAACTTGCCATTGTCCTCCCGAGTTCACTTCTAGGGGTGATTCAGCCATAACTATTGTTCCCACCACCAAATTCAGTAGAAACAGAAATCACCAGAATGACTGAGCAAAACACATTTTCTGAAAACAAAAAACAAGAAACCCACCCCTACAACGAAGTCAAACAAGACCAGTGCTTATGCAGCTACAAATTAAAGCTGTGGTGAGGCTTTTTGTCAGTAGCTCACAGCCAGTCCTTTAATGTGCTGCTGGGTGATTGATGTTCAGAGAATGACTTTTCGCTCTGTAGCCTCTTGCTCTGCACTAACATTACGTGTCGTACCCTCTCGGCAGCCTCGGCGCAGTGTCTGTAGCACTAACACTATCTTTCTAGTGGAAAGCAGGCCCCTGGCTTGCTCTCAGGGCAGAGCTTTGTTATTGGAGGTTGGTTAGGGAAGAGTTTTACTAAAAATAGGTTCTGGAAGGAGATCAGCTTGCAAGTGTGGTAGTATTTTAATGTATTATTCTTTCTGTCTTGGTGGGAAAAATTTGGAGTGATTTTTAAGGCCTATTGGCCTTATTCAGTCATACAACCCCACTGAAGTAAAGCAAATTAATTAAATGGGAAAAACACATTTAGCATTTAGAAGCATTAAAGAAGCACTTCTCACTGGGTTTTGCTCACTCTTCAGCTGGCTTTTTAAACCTCAGCTGTTTTTACTTCCCTGATCAAAATAACCTTCTTGGCTCTGAGGATAGGCAAGGTGAGACACTAAGATGTGAAAATATCCGTATAAGAGTTTAAATAGTGTCACAGAGGTTAGAACTACTAGTGCAACAAAAAGAGGTTTGCCACAGCATACTGCTGTTGTGGCAGCTTGTCTGGCTGTGGTCTTTGCTGTAATGTGATGTCCCATGAAATGCAATGCTAAGAACGTAGTCAAAGTTAAGGTGTCTGCTTCATGCTGCCTCGATCAGCTGGGCTATTGGCATGTTAAGACACTGGTAATAGCACCACTTTAATAAACAGCTAATATGCCATTTCTTTCTTCCACTGTATATTGATGTGTATGTGCATGTAATTAATGTGCATAGTTACTTATGTTGCTTGATATAAACTATTATTTTTATATGTAATGGATGTGTTGCAAGGCTTTAGAAGCACAAATAGTTAAGAAGTCTACTTGGGTATTTAAAACTTCGTCCTGGGAGAGCAGTGTTGAGGGAGCTGCCTCCTTTTATTTGGTTCCTGGGGTCAGGCCAGCTGCATCTGTACAAATCAATAAGGCTTGCGAAGATGAAATAAACTTAAGAAAAGAAAGAAGGAAACATTGACAGCCGCTATTCCACAAAGCCACTCTTGATAAGTTGGAGCTCATCCACACTGAATCCAGGGGAAGTTTCACCACTCGCTTGAACAGGCATAGACCAGAGTTAGATATTTGCAGGATTCTCGGAAAAAAAATCCCAAATCCAATCTCCTGATAGATACGCGTGAGGTGGTTTGTGTCCAAAATGTGTCTGGGAATAACAGTGTTGGGATGTGCTGAGGTGGCGCGTGCGACTGCTCCTTCTTCTTGCATTTTGCTTATGTTGTTGATGAAGCAGAGTTCTGAGGGGTCTTTTTTATTTTCCGTTTTCTTCCCCTTCACTGACCTGTCAGAATCATTAAGCAAAGCACAAAACCTTGCTGGTCTTGCATGTGATATGTGAATGTGCAGGTGTTACTGTCACTGAGCTCAGAGTTCGTCATATATGTTAGTATAACAAACTTTTAATGTGCACAGAAAACATGTAACTTTTTATAGTGCGTGTAGTATTGGAAAATGTCTTCGGCTAGAAAGAAAGTCAGAGCTGAAATACTGGGGAAAATAAGGGACCTTGCTTTAAGTAGTGTGCTTAAAAAATCTAGTTAAATACAAAGCTTTTTTTGCAGAGGAAATCAGGAAATCTGATGATTTTGAACATTTTCCCATCTATTTAAAGTGGCCAACAAAGTATACTGGCCAAGCCCAGGCATTTAAGAATGCATCAAGCCCAAATAAAGATAGTACAATAAATAAATATAGATTTGAAGAATGTAATTTTAGCTCTTTTTTATGTGCTCTCTCTTTTCATCCGCTTTATCATTCATGCTTGCTAGATTTTTTTCTGCAGTGGTCAGGGTTAGAAACTGAGAAACTGAGGTTTTTGCATAATTACATGATCCTAGGAGGGGAACTTTTAAGAAAAATGAACAAATGTCACAAACAGTTGACCAGCATGCAGACTGACAACCATGAGGCTGTGCTGTCAGTTTCTGAGAATGACCTTCCAGTCTTGGACAAATATAGGAATATAAAAACAGCGTTTTATTATTATGTGCCAAAATTTTTTGATTAAATTGTGCCACAGAAGAAATAATATACACAACCTACACTTTGGAACTGTCTTCAAAACATTCACTGTCATATGGTTTGCAAGACTCCTTTACGGTCTCTAGAATTTACAGCAAAAAGTCATGTAAAATATATACTTTGATTAGATCTACATTAGTTTTATTTTTTTATGTCAAATTATGTTAAAATGGAAATAATGATTAATTTTGCTATAGGAAATTTCATCAAGTTATAATAATTTTGGCCTTATCTCTTTGAGCTGCATGTTTCTCCTATTGCTTTAAAACTAATTTAGGCCACATTATATACAAAATTAAATCTTACTTTTATAGCTACACCCTTGGGGTTCAATGAAAAGGCTTTATGAGCTAGAAATTAAAAGTACTGGTTGAAAATACTATTACATTATACAAGCTATTATTAAGGCAATTTACAAAGTTGGTATTAAAACTACGCACATTTTTCATTGTTAGCACCCATATATTCAGCAAGCCCATGGGACCATTTGATATATAATTTGGCAAATAAAATAAACTGAAAGGTAAACAGTAAGTCCACAGCATTTCTTAATAGGGAAAACTGCACTATAATAATTGTGAGACTAATTTTGCCCAAGATGGTTATGAACTTGAGACACATACCTTGTTTGTTACATGTAAAAATAAATCTGAAGCTACATATTCCACACAAATTTCAGGAGAGCTATGAGTTTGCCTTCTTATAAAGAAGACAAATATTTTATATGACAGGAAATCTAATTCAGCCTGTTTCATTTTGCATATTAAACATGTAGTTTCTCTTCACAATCGATCTTTGGCTCCTATGCACGTACTTCCATAATTTGTAGGCTAGGAAACTGCTCATTTTCGCTTGGACCCTACGTAACATAATGCATGGTTTAATGCTTCAATGTTTTTGAACAGTGGTTTAAAAAATCTTGCAATATGTTTCATAGCAAGTATAATAAAAAGTAATGGTAAAGGAAGCTTAGAAAAACAGCCAACTATGAAACAGGGAGAAATATCAAAAATTTGCCCTGGATAACAATACTGAGCAAGAAACACATGAGCATGCAATTGGCCTTTAATTTATATATTTGCATGTTCCATGTTAGAGCATCCTAGCTCCTGTGTTGAGACAGGGCCTGCTTGCCTGTGGCGAGGGAGAAGGTATCTTTTTCCCTTCTAAAAAGGAAACCTGCTGCGATGGCCAAGAGGCTGTGCTGAGACAGCAGCACCAATGGTATCATTGTCAGCATTGGGAAGAGCACGGAGGACACGAGTGGGTGCAGCGGCCTCGTTGCGTGGAGCTCGCTGCTCCGTGGTGGCGGGGCTGGGGCATGGAGGCCATGCTGGGCTCGCCCCTGCTCGGACATTCTCCTCTCTCCCTACACTTTGATTTTACAGGAAGCAGCAGGACCCTGCCCGGGGCTGGTGGAGGCCGAGGACAGGGAAGCATGTGCCTGACAAGCTCCAGAATGAGGCTCCGCTCATATGGGGCAGCAGGGGCACATGGCCACAGCTTTTTGCCTTTAACACTTGTCCCAAGGTCTAGAATTGTGATTTATTTGGAGCATCATTTCTTGCATAGGGGTGTGAAAAAAAACACAGCAGTTGCTCTTCCCAAAGTCTGTCCTTATGGTGGCAGGTTAGGTGCTGAACTGTGCAACCGAGGAGATAACCCCTGCTGCAGGGCTGCGAAAAAGAGATTTGGGCCCTTGCAGTGGGGCTGGGGCAGGGGGTTGCAGGCCAGCTGGGTGCTGCTGGGCCACCCTATGGGACGCAGGGAAACCTGAGAGCCTCCGGGTGATTTAAGTGATAACACATTGACCTTTAAACGAATAACCATAATATGTGAGGTCTAGCAAATTCACGCTTTCTTCATCTTATAAGAACTACTTGACAAGGAGCAAGGTTTTCTGTACCTAGTTGAATCTCTGCTAACTGCCCAAATTTATTCCGGTTGCTGACTATAAGGACATGATTTATAGAAATTAAAGTAGCTCAGTGAAAAAGGAATAAAAGTGATACCATATTTAACTTTGGCAGTGACTCCATTATCCTCCTAGTGTTCCCTCAAAAAAAAATAGATGTTTCTTTGAATAGTACAGGGTAATGCAAAAATTTCTATCGCTAGATATTCATATTTTATGGCCTTGGAGAGAGTTGATTTATAATTAATTTGATTTTGTATAAAGTAATTCAATTTTACATTTCCTACAATCATTTATTAAATACTGTAAAAGGATAATAAATTGAGCGCAGAGGGAATGGAAGAAATTATTTGTACTCAGAAAAGTATCAAGCATGTTTAACATGTTTGCAGAGAGAGAGAGCAAAAAGAATTACATTATGTAATACATCAATCAAGCCACAGAGATTACATTTCAAAGCCTTTTCTATATTGAACAAATGGGGCTTGATTTTTAGTCTTTTAGAAGAATCTGAACTTGATATATATATATATAAATTTATAAATAATGCATTTTATTTTTGTTGCTACTGTTATTATGGTCTGAGGATCAAAGCACTAAATTAGACGGCTGAATTAAATATACCCCCCTCCCTGGAATTAATAATTGCCAAAGCAATTTCTATTTATATATATGTTCAGATTTAAATAGCTGAATTAATTAAGAAAATATTTAAAATTAAGAAAACAAAGTCTAGGGAGGGTGAATAAGAAAACTTACAGCACACAAAAAAAATCACAGTTCATAGGACCAAGTGCTAGAGTTTCCTGATTAAAATATCAAGAATTACTTCCTGATATCTTTCAGCAGTGAATTGCACCTCTTAGGGGCTAAGCATTTCTTATAAGAAAGGATGATAAAAATATTTTATATGAGACAACTTCTTTCAAAGTAATGTCCATGCAGTATTAGTTACAGCATTCTTGTTAAAAAAAGATCCTTGCTGGAATATCACCCTATTCTAAAGGAAGATCCATTTCAAAGATATCATTTTTGTCAATATGTTTTATTGCCATAGTATACTACATTTGACATATGTAAACATCAAATGATGGGATAGTGCAGGCCAAACATGTAACCTTTCTCCTTTTTCAAAGTCTTGATTTTAACATTTTGAATTATGCTGAAGTAATTTGTTACTTTCGAAGCTTGTCTGACACTCACCTGTTTAGAACTGATAGGAAGAGTGTCATGTTGAACTGTTTCCTGCAGTGCAAAGATATATTTTTGAAATCTAATCACAAGGAACTTTTTAATACAAGAGAAACAATGTCTAGTTATTACTGGCTCCTTACAAAATAGATATAAGCAGCCTGGGTAATTCCATATACAGAAGCAAGAACAGTTTAAATTTCAATTCTCATGTGTCATAAGTCTTACACTTACAAATGCGGTATAAATCTATCACAGAAATAAATATGTTCCTCTATGGTTAAAAATCTCCAATTAATAATGCATTTGGTATTTTTTTTTAGTTGTTATTTAATGCAAAGAGTAAAGTAAAGAAAGAACACAATTTTCAAAACATATCTACATAGAATTTTCTAAATCCTTGATATTTATTATTCCGCTTTCTGAAGGTCACATTATTTTTCATTCACTTTAATAATTCACTAGGTCTGCTAAATGTTTACTTCATGTCTGAATGACAACCAGTCTTGTCTTAATTAAATATATCTCCTGACATTGTTTTACCATATCAGTGAATTCAAATCAGTTAGTAAAATGTTAAGCAAATCAAATTTGTAGTCTCTCCCTAGTCTGAATATCCACTTGTCTAGTTTCTTCCCACCTGCTGTCATGTGTTAATTTTTTTAAAGCATCATCTATTTGCAAAAAAAAGAAAGAAATTGGTATTGTCTTGTGTTGTTTCATCCTTAAAGTGAAACCATTTGCAAGAAAATTATGGGTCCCTAGTGTTGAACTTCTTTGCATATTAATTTTGTTAGCCTTACCTCCTGTGGTCTTCAGTTCTGGAAGGCCTATTAGATAATACACAAGATAAATTTTCCCTTGTATCTTAGAGCGAGTAGGAAAAAAAATCCTTTTTTTCTTAAAACTTAAATTTGGACTATTAGTATTAGCATTTATATTTTATGCCTATTTTATTAGCAAAGATTAATTTAATCAAATGCAATAAAATAGCCTATATTGGTTAAATTTATTTAATTTCAATTATGTGAGAAATGCATATCTATGTTAATTATCTCAAAAAACAGGATAAGAAAGGGATCTTGCCCACATTGTGTCCAATGTGATGTAACAATGGACTTTGGAGGAAATTTTATATTATATTTACAATATTTTATCTGCAATAAAACACACGGGTATGGGTTGTCTCCAGCGAGCTTGGGCAGTTGAAGATACTTAAATGCCTGGTGGGATTTACAAGAGTCCGGGCAGAGAGGGCTCCTCTCTGGCCCATGGCAGGGGATGCTCTGGCATTTTGCTGCATCTTTCTCAGCATCTGCAACTACAGCTCCCAAACTCTTGTCCTTTGGAAGTACAAGTCTCAGCGTTAAGATTACAAGTAATTTAAGTATACATTAAAAGCAAGTTGAATGGTATGAAGGAGGTTAGCAACTGGATTTTAGAGTGTTTCTCTCGCTGCCCTGAAAAAATAAACCTGTGGTTTCCGCTAAGAAAGGGCTGGTGTGATACAGACTCCCCAGCCAAGTACAGGTTAACTTTCTCAAACTGCTTGGACTTGATAGCTGTCCACAGACAAATATCAGCAACTTCTTCTCATAACAAAAGAAGAGTGGAAAGCCCTAAGTTCTTGATAGACAACTTGTGTTTTAGATAGGATTTTCCCCCAAACACCCTGCTTTTAGAACAATAGAAATGTTAACGTTTCTCAAAACTTTATAGCTGATCAGAGACCAGACAATTTGTTTCAAGCTCTCCAGCTCATACTCTGGAAACAAAGCAAGAACTTCTTTAGGCTAAATGACATCATTATTTATTGACATCGCCCATTGTTTAAAATGGCACACCAGCTCCTAATCCTAAACAAACCCACACTCGTGTTATAGGCGAGTGGAGAGGAATCTGGGAGTGTGGAGGAAAAAAAAAAAGAACCCCCTAAGCGTTTTTATAGTTGCTGACATCACTGATTTACAACTGCATTTGTAACTAGTTATCAAAAATGTTTCTTTGCTATTATCAGACATTTCTAAGTATGTTTTATTTTGAAATGAAAACCCTGAAGATATTCCAAAAGCATTTTTTTTTCTGATGGGATTTTATTTTAAAACAATTTAAAACCAAAAAACTTATGAGGGCATTCTCTGTTACTGAGAACAAGTAAAGTACTATCTCTGTTTTTTGCATTATCTGTGAGGTTTTCTGGAAAAAACAAACAAACAAAAAACCCCTTCTTTTTAACTGTGTTAATCCTCACCTGGATCACACAGGCATGGAGAGGTAATGTGTTGAAACAGAATCCACACTAAAACCAAAAAACTTGTTTTGGTGATTTCCTTCAAGGAAAAAAATAAATCTCAAAACTTATCCCTGAGTTTGATTGCATTGAGACAGAGCGATTTAGATGAAGAACACAGTACATGTCACTGTCCAAATATAATGACTGCACTTAATTTAACTGTGGGGTTATCAACATTAAGCTATTAAGTAATTCACAACAAAATAAACTAGATGAAGAGACCCAGAAGAGGTTAAGTTGTTCTGGATAATGATCTGAATGCATGCATAAAGATATAAGTCTTTTGTTTTTTTCTTTACTACTTGGTCATGGAATAATTAATGGAAATAAATATATAAGCCATCAGTAATTAACACAGAGAAAATTTACTGTTTCCTTGGGCACTTCTTTTGACTTCAGTTACTTGATCCGTTTAGCCCAAAGAAGGGACACCTGAGATGTTAGTTTTGAATGAAGCCTTTAGGCACAGTCAGACTATTGGTACCACTACCAGTATTTCAATCTACTGAAATTCCTGCTCTAGGGCTAGAAACAGAATCTATCAATACAAATAGGGTTTTCAGTGCCCGTTCTTTCATCAGAGAACAAGCATCTTCTGCAGATACTTGATCCTTGGCAGAGGACACTTGCCATAATTTTCAATTTCTGCTAATGCTTTTGCATATGCTTTTGTATACTGGAGCAAGGAGGAAGAGATGCTGCTTATGGATTTTAGTGCAGATTCTGCTAGAGGAGAAGTGACAGCATCAAGGAATGGAAGAGAGAGAGCAATCAGCTTCTCTGCAGGCAAGAAAAGAGAAAGGCATGGTAGTGTATTTGGAGAAGCAGGATGGAAAGAACGAAAGGGCTATAGAGTGAACAAAAAGAAAAGCAAAAAAATGAGCAATGGTGAATGTTTTTTCTTTCCACCAGAGAGAAACATTCACAATGACGACAATTAAAATCCATTAGTTTCTTAACACTATTTTTCCATACGCACAATTGTGGCAGTTGCCAAAATGATGAGGAAGAAACAGTAGGCTGCATATTTTTGGGTGTAAATGAAAAGGTGGGACTTGAGATTTGTGAATAGGAGAATGGCTTGTTTCTGTCTTGTTATTGGATAGAATTGGCACGTGAGGGCAGAAGTGGTAATCTGCATGGACTTCAAAGATCTAATACAAACTATTTCTTTTGAATGTAATAGTTTTCATCAATGCTAAATGTAGAGCAGCTTATTCTATACTGAAAGAAAAGTCTATTCTATGTAGTACATAGGGATCAACATACTCCACTGACCATAACCCATTATGATTTCTTACCTAAAAGAGGAAAATACCATATCGCGAAATTTTGTGAAGCTCTGAGTAGAACACAGGTCTCTGGATTTAAATCTGATGAAAGTGAACAGAAATTGCCTTCAAAATCTTTTGAGCTATGCTGTAAATGTGATGTGGCAGTGGTCTTGTGAAAACTCATTATATTGCACTCTGAGTATGTGAAAGACCTAGTGCCGAGTGATCGTGATAGCCCTATGATTAAGGACCGATGATACCCGGTGACTTAGCCTGCTTCTACTCTGGCCACTCGGTGCTGCTCTGCTGATGAGTCAGAAAGCAAATTCAGTGCTTTTGCTGATGAAATTGTGATGCCAAATGGCCTTCAGGTAAATGAAGCCTCATAACACATTTGTCTGAGTAAGGG
>NW_010583069.1:18654-61772 GCF_000705375.1 Tinamus guttatus | reverse complement strand
ATTTTGCAGCCTGGCCCTGCAAGGGCTCACGCTTTGCTGCTCGGTGCTAGAAGCAGCCAAGGAAGCAAATTCCAACAAAGTCTTTTTCCCTCTGCCATCGGACAGATGTTTCCCTTTTCAGCGCTATCTATAATGCAACATATGCACTTGAATATGCAGGAACAACTGATACAAGACTCCCTACCTTCCACCAGCCACTGCCTGCAAACATTATGATGAGAAATAGTAGCTGTTTTCCTTTCCTACGCTGTTCTTCATGATAACTAGTGCAGGAAAGGTATTAGAGGAGACAGAAGATGGGTCACTAATACCTTCTGAGGGCAAAATTTTGCAATATATTATTGATTAAAATGCTTTTGGTGAAATGGCGATGATACCTCTTTTTTTTCCTTTTCTTTTTCACTTAAGGACAAAAAAGCAGTAAGCCCTCATATCTTTTAATATTTCTTTTCAAATAGAGATGATGGAATGCCAAAGAAAATCATGCAAACAATTCCTTCATCGGTCTGTCCTGGAGGCCAGCCAGAGCCTAGATCATTTGGCCATGACCATGAAGGGCTGGCTGAACAAGTGGGAACAAGATACTGCGTCCAGGCTTTGTAAAATGGCTGAAGATGGTCTGTCCTTTTCAAAAATGTGTTTAATTTTTTTTTTCAGAGTAAAAATAAAGTCCACTTTTTTTTTTTACTGTGTTCATTTGAAAATAAACTGTTGAGAAGAAGAAGAAAGGGAGAAATCATGTTTTGCTATAATGGTGCTGTCTAGTTCAGTCATAATCTTATGGCACAGAAAGTAAACCACTTAAGAATCTGCTTTTTAAGCGCTGCCAGGATTTCTAACCTCTTCTCAAAATACATGAAAGACCTCTTAAATGTATTGCCTTAGTACACTGCAAATCTATTCATTTAGCAGTTGTATCAGATATATTTCTTTGTCAGCTACCCATTTAAGAAAGGATCATCTTAAAAGGCACTGACATAAATTGTTGTGGGGAAGATCGATTAGTTTAAAAGGTTTTTCCTTTTAACAGATCAGATAGCTATTATATCTCACCATTCGGTATATGGAATTTTCATTGAACAAATTCAGGATTTAATCATTTATTAAAGCACATATTCATTTTAAATGATTTCACCCAGATTTCATAATCATGACTTACTTAAGTAAGTAAGTTTTCCACTTGTGCATAGCATTGAATGGATGTGATCAAGTGGCAATGAAATTCTTCCTAATAAGCCCAATAATGAGCAAGGAGAGAATCATTCAGCTGAGACAACTAAAATCAGTTTTTACAAGGAATGTGGCAAATTGTCAACACTTTGCTATGAATTACAGAGCACACAGGTGAGCACTACAGATCCCTCCAGTTGTGGCATTGGCCATTTGTTGGATCCCAGATTAAATCACTGACTTAATTCCTACAAGTGTGTAAAGGAGTATACATGAACCATTGCTATTTACAGTTCTGAAAAAAAATCACAGTTTTTGACAGATATGTAATTGCTGTTATGTTTCTTGAAATTAGTTCATAAGAAAGATGCTGAAAACAGCAATCTGGTAAATAACTTTAATTGAATTCTAAAGGCAAAATTCTGCCAATCATTATTCCTACCCAGTAACACTTTTCTTTGCAATTAGTCTATTGATTTTGTTGAGACTAGATATAGGTTGAGATCAGGTGCCATATGATTAGCACGCAAGTAAGTGACAGAGCAGAACTTCAGCTTAGTGTTGAAATGTGGTGAGAGCCTTTCATTTCTCAGGGGCTTTTCAGCTTGTTTAAGGTGAAGGAATCCATGCATTATCCATGCATTATCCATCCACTCTTTAACACCAGTACGGACAACATACAGGGAGTATAATGGAAGCATAAATTGTCAGTGACTTCGGTAACATGGTTTCTTTTGCATGAATCCCAACAATTTTTTTTCCCTTGTCTTGATGAAGAAAAAATTTTTTGATATCTCCACAAACACGAGGCACATTGATAATTAAATAAACTAGCTGTGGAAGATCTCTGATTTCATCAGCCTCCCACACATTTACTTTTGTGTTCTCGGTTTTGCTGTATGCCTAATTAATCAGGAGACTTCACAATTACATCTAAACTAGCAATAGATTTTTTATGCTTTTAAAGCGTAGGAATAGGAAACAGAATCCGAAGGGAAGGATTTTGAATTAGAAACTTGCTGGAAATGGTATTACCTCAATCCCTTGCATTCAGCTACCCTTTCAGGCCCACAGATAAATTTTCAAGCTAAGTCTTACAGCAAACCCAGATTTATGCCACTGTTGAGGGATTTTTTAAATTATTTATAGTATATTTTCTTGTGAAAGCCTCACAGAAAGGAAAAAGCATTTCCATCTTTATTCCTTCCTTTTAGCATACTTACCTAATCTCAACAGGAACAAGATGTCACATTTCAGATCAGTTTATACAGATTCATGGAGTTTGGGAGGCAAGAATATCTCCATATGAATGGCATTTCAAACCTGAATTCAAACACTGTGCTGCAATTCCCTCTGAAGATTCTGTTTCACGTACTACATATTGAGGAGGAAGCTGAAAGGACATCATGTTTCTAAAGCTAAACAGTGTGTTTATTGTGATAACTGTTTACAGAGAAGCTGCACACACAACACACTGACTTTCTGCATCTGCTTTAACCTCTTCTGTGTGCTAACCTGTGCTCTTGCTGAAGTTCCTTGTTGTCTGCTACAGATTTCTTTTTAATGCTGACTCTTATGTATTTCACACAATAGCCTATGAGTTATATGAGTCAATGAAAGGACACATTTTCTAAAGCCATGGACCTCCCAGGTGACAGAAGGGACACTTGTGCCTAAAATTGTGGGGTTCTTTTCTCTTGCAAATTTGGTTTTGCATCTCTAACCTTTTCCAGGTTCCAGGTTATGTACATACAATTGTGCTTGCACGAGGTCTGTGGGGAGAGATGGAAGGAACAGGGCTGCTTTCATGCTTTCTTCTGTGCTTTGCCAGACTGAGCACTTCAGAAGCCAGCAGATGTCCAGCACGAGACACCTGCTTAAGAAGCAACAGACAATGTTGTTATATTCCTACATCATCTTTTTTTCTCTTTCAGCCAGCATGACACTAACTGTAGCCCTAAAGCTCAGGAAAACCAGAGGTCATCCTAGCAAATATCTTGCACAAGCATTGCTGGGACCGGTAAGCAGGTATGCAGAAAGAGGCAGGCTACAAGATGCTGTCAAGTGGCTAAATGACTTCAGAAGACCAGGACATCCAAAACAATGGAGAGCATGTGCTCTGCATAAGTCAAGCAGTGCGTGTGCTGTAGGATAACGAATCCTTGCTGCTACTCACTCTGTTCAGTGCAAGGATTCAAACCCAGATTACCTCAAAAGTGACACTTTTTGACATCTTCAATCAACATACTTCATGTCTTTCCTTGGCGATTTGCAATATGCCTCTTGCTGGGTGTTACTAGAATTGGTAGAAGCCCTTATTCCAGTTGTATTACAAGCTGCACCTGGTGAGGGGAGGGGTGTTTGCTGTGTCCAAGCACTGCTTGCTCTCTTGGAGGCCCTAAAACACGTGCCTACCATCAGCAAGTGCAGCAAATGGTGACTGAGCTCTTAGCATTGTAAAATATACCAATGGAAACCCTCCCCTTGCATTGCCCTATTGCCACATTGTTGAGTGGCCTCTACTCTCGTGTGTGCATCAGGTAGCTACTTACTCTAATGACTAGGACATATTATGATCTACCCATTGCATTTCTTCTAGGAGTCCAGATTTTCTTGCCAGTTTTAGAATATTTTTGCTGTACCCTACCTGGTACAGTTCTTGGTAAATTTTCTTGACTCTATTTCTGGGCTTATATTGCTTCTTCCTCCCCATTAAAGCTGAAATCAAAGGGTTTGAGAGTAAGCAACTGCAAATATGTTTTCCAAATACCCAGAAGCCTTTTTTCCACACTGTACTTAGCATCTGTTTCATTTATTATATATATTTTTGTCAATCATTGTGTATTTCTATATATTCTGCATAGTAATATGAAAAAATAAAAAAATACATGTGGTTACTGAGGAAAGAAAAGATTCATGCATTACTGGTCTGCCTTTCTGGCACTTCACCTAACATTCTAGCCATGAGAACAGAAACCAACTTGCTGAAATCTTTTCCAAACCTTTTCTGCTTTTGCCTTCAAGTTCCACTTAGAGAGCTTTCAATTTCTTCTTGATTTGTTTAGCAGGAAAATGGAACAAATGCACTTGGACCAAAAAGGCATCTAGAGACATTTGGTTTGGGCTTTAGGGACTTCAGTTATGCACCCAGGCAGAGTACATACCCTAATAAAGTAGATAAGGCACTGAAATTTTGAATTCGTTCATTCAGCTGGCATTCTTTATTGGCATGTGCTGTGATTTCAGTGGTATTTCTTGTGCATTAATTATGATGAACAGTAATTTCCCATATATAAACAAGATATTTTTGCAAAACATATACATGATATATATATAGGGATTTGAGTTTATGGGTTTGGAGTTTCCATTCTAGCTATGGTAAAGGTGCACAGCAGGAGAACTTTCTAAAACACGAATTAGCTGTATGTCTCAAGTTCTGTCTATGAATGAAAAGTAGGTAGTAGTTCCCAATGACACATAAAGAAGAATCTATCGTATAATTGAAGGCAATTTGTGACTGCTTCGTGTATTAGAGTTATTCCTAAGTATGATGCCAGCACTAAGAGCCTCTCCGGAATAGGTGGGATACTGTGATACATAGGCAAGCTACAGATTCATATCTGCTTTTTAATATATATACAAGAACATCTCTGGATAAAATAAGAATTGAAACATTTCATGTATTATACTATAGGGCATTCAAGCTACTAGCTGATAGGTATAATGAGAAACTTTCCATTTAGGTATTATATTGTTGTGTGGTATAGGGTTTTTGCACCTTTCTTTGAAGCATCTGGCATGGGTTATTTTCAAAACTCCACTATGAGCATCGTTTTGGCTTAACATAATAATTTCTATACTCCTGAAACTGGGACATTCTAATTATCTTGCAAAGTTACAGTACTGTACTGCTAAAACCACTTTAATCTATAATAATAACTGAAAATAATCATAAGCCAAAAGACTGTTTACAAGTTGACACAAATGACCTAATCCTTGCGAAGAGCCGTAGTGGAAAAAGTGTGAAAAATGTACTTCACAGAAGCATCCTTGGCAGGAGAACTGAATTCAGTGAAAAGGTTTAATACATTTTAACGAATCCCTGAATTGGGTGACAGAACTATAAGAAAGTATCTTGTGCCTTAACGGTCGTCAGAAAAGTTCTTCTAAGAGACAGTAGGTATCTGATATGTTATGGAACGCTGTGAAAAATAGCAAATATAATAAACAGAAAAATGGCAAGAAAATATCTAAACAAGACAAACTAACCTCTGTAAGAATTTTCACAGCTTAATCCCCTTGAATATGACTTGTGATATGAATGTGTATTAATATTCTTCCAGCAGCTGTATGGGTCCATTAGCCAAATGCTATTCTTCATAACAAAACCATTAGAAATATACGGCCACAAAGTGCTTCTGGCTTGAGTCCAGCTGAACCTATATTTCAGCAAACAGCTCCAATACAGGGAAAAGAGAAAGAAAAAGGGAAATCTTTTCCTGAGCATGTCATCTCTCCAAATCTAATAATGTGTAGTGGGACAGATCAGGCAGATTTCTGCATTGTCCAGAAGTTATAGGTTAAAGCTGGGAGAGACTGTTTAATGAAGTATGAGTGCTTCCTGGCTTCAGGACAATATGAAATACACGCTGTTAACCTCAATACTGCTGTCTCAACAGCATTTAGTTTTCTGCGTGGCAAAAAGCAAGATATGAAATTCTGTACTTAAGAAATGTCCAGGGTACTGCAAACTTGAAGAAAGCAAATCAAAATAACATTTTGATTATAACGCTTTGTAAATAATAATTATAAATAAGGTTTTTTTTATTTAAGTAAGAGAAATTAGAAAAATAGCCTTCAAATGGTAATGCAAATTTTGTTTACAGCTTTACTTAAAGCAAAATTAATGCAATTCCCCAATGCTTAAGTTGTGAGAAATGATCTTTACTGGAAAAATAACGGGTAAGGTTATCCCAGGCAGCATTTGTTATGGCATAAGTACAACTCAAGTGCTGGAAGGAGAGAAGTTAATGTGGGTAAAGCAAAAGGCCAAGACCACCTATTCTTGACTATCATTTCCCAGATTTATTGCTGTGCCCTTGTATAGATTCCTTAATTTTTACTTTGTTTCAACTCCCACATCATAAACTAGGGCTAATTTGCCTTAGCACAGCTATTCAACCTAAAAGTCATTGAGCAGCCAGGACACATGAAGACGAGTACTATCAACAGAAGCCTTTTCTGCATAGCTGACATCATTTGATCCCTCACTATTGCATTTTGATCTAATTTCCATAGGAATCACAGGCTGAGCTCAGCTTGTCTACTAGCCTCTGCAAACTTCTAAACGGAGTGGGCAGAGGTGCCACCCTGAAGCCTTAATAGCAGCAAGATCTTTAGGCGTGAAAATCCTTTGCTGCTTTAAATACATCTAACAAGCAACGTAAACTTAGGAAAACATTTGTTTTCCCATGTTAGCTAGCATATGTTATCATTCTGGCATAAACAGCACGTAATTTTAATTGCTAACTTGTTAAAGTAAAATAACTTTTTTTTTTTCTTAGAATTCCAAGTAGAATAGGAAATGAAATAACTCTGGCAGTGTTAACAGGATTATGAGTGATCATCTGACTGTACTTTTCATTCGGGATTTTCCCTACCCTAAGGATGCCAGACACAGCATGGATTTAAGGTAGAAAAGTGATAGCAAGATGCTTGTCAGCAGACAGACAGCATGTGCTATAATGACAAACAGATGCAAAAACACTTGATTAAAAGTATGAAGAAATAAAAATGAGGCATTCTGATACGCTATCACATACTACTACTACTAGTGCTAATAATAAAAATAACATAACCTCTTGGAAAGGAGACATCTTTTAAAGTGTCTGAAAACTTCCCAAAGTCTCCTTCTGAATTTTCCTATTCCCCCTCCCCTAGCAGGCAGAAGAACACGTACAACACACACACAGAAAACAGCACAAATAGCATGGAATGAAAAGCAACTCCCGGGATTGAAGTATATCTTGTTTGGCTGGAGTAAAGCGTAAATTCCACGACTCAGTAAACCAACAAAAGGAAGGCATCAGCAGGGGCTTAGCCAAGACAAAGACACTTTAGCCAGGGGTCTCTGAATAAGGAGAGATGCCACAAAAGCAATCACTGCAAGTAAACAAATATTTGACCCTGAAGTAAAAGGGGCTTTGCATATATGTGTGACAAGAAACCTAATGAATAAACAAATTACATATAAACAATACAAAAGCCCTCACCTCTGCAAAAGAACTTGTAAAGCAATTTGTGGTTGCCAAAGCCTTGGCAGTGCTGGAATCACTTCTCACTGGCCGAGTTTGGGAGGAAGAAAGCAACTCCTCTGTGGTTAATAATCTGCAGAGCAGTGGTCAGTGTAGTCACCTGCCAGTCTTGGTCAAGCCCAGAGAAGCCTCCTAAGCTCTATCTGGAGCAAGAAGGTCCTTCCCTGGTCCCTCCACAAGCCTGGGCATTGGGTTCCCAAGCTTCATGCAGGGCAGACTCGTCCTTTTTGAAGTTGCTTCCCAGCAGCCCAGATACTGCAGCAAAATAAAAATCAGGTGTCCTGGAGTTAGGGCTAGGTAGGTTGCTGATTATTGAGCTCCTACCATGTGCTGAGAGGCAGAACTGGAGTTTCAGGGAAAAAGAAATTGTTTCAACTCTCTGATCCACTGCGTTAGGGTTATCTTCCCTGATTTTAAGATATGAGGGAGCCACAAAAAGAAATAGTTTTGTGCATGTGTTTTTGTTCATGTTTTTGCATCTTTTGTTTTTGTTCTAAATTTTTTTCATCATTGACATACTGCCGATTTTTTCCCGTGTCCCTGTTTTCCCTGTTCTCAGGCACCTCTGAACCGAAGCTGGATCACTACTATCTACTGTCTCTAATTAATGAAAAATAGGAAATAAGAAAGTTATTCAAAGTTCCCAACAACACAAATAAACATACAAAGCCCAAGCAGGCTGCATACCTAAGTAGGCTGCATTCTTTAACAGTTTTCAGAGTCACATATTTTTAAAAAAATGGATATGATTTTCAAAACACTTCAATCCCATTTAAAGAAAAACACTGCTCAAGTCCCAAACTCCACTGTGGCCTTAGGTACACTAAAATTGTTTTCACACCTGTAAGGTCATTCTGGTGAGTGAGCTGCGTTGCATGAATGAAGTGGGACTTTACACCAGCCAAAGCTAAGGCTCAGTTCAAGAGATATTCTTCTTTTTTTTTTCCTTTAGAAACTCACAAAAACATGATACTTAGACTGAGACACTCATCTTGAGAAACAGCTCTTTCTTTTCAAATCTGCAAAAGTTATTTAGATAGAGTGTACTTTCTGGTCCTTCATATTTAATGGCAACAATCCTTCCATTATATGTGTGTATTAAATGTAATTCAGCCTTCTGACCTTTGAATCACCACTAGAAGCCACCATGAAGAATTTATTTGGCAATCTTGATTCCCAGAGAAGGCTCAGGGACAATTTTCGTGGCTTCTCCTTTTAAAATGTCCAGACGTGCTTTGTATCAAAACAGAAAATAATATACTTGCAAAGCACTTACCATCAATTACAAATATTTGCTGCAAAGCAAAGTTGGTGGAAGGTTCTTTTATGTCCTGAAACTTTAAAGAACTGCCAAAAGCTGAAATGTGTGAGACGTTTTAACTAGGTTTACAACAGGATGCCGTATCTTCGGCTTTAACATATCACGAATATAAAGCCAAACTGACAAAATTAAAGCTATTCATACTGAAGAAAATACAGTGTGGTTATCAGACTCCAGGGTTTATATGCATAATGAGCAAAGTCTTATAATCAGAAGGGAATTAAAGCAAAATTTTTTCAGGAAGAACTCATTAAAGAACTGATTTTCATGGCTGATATGTTATTAGCAAATGTGGGTGCTATGCACCTTTCTAGACCAAAGACTAAAAGGATTAGATGTTTCAGATGTCTTCTGTAACCATATGAGGTTTATTCTGTATTTCACTACATTGTGTGAGCCCCTTGCTTTTTGCACAATTGTCTTAGGAGAACCTGTTATGACTTAATTTTAAAAATTAACTTTAGTTTTAAGCCTTTACAATTGTGTTTGCGTTATTGGCAAAAGGCTTGCCTCTGTTCCTTCAGTAGTTTTCCTTTCATCCATCTACAAAAACCCTTTTACTCCATTTATCCTGAAGAACAATGTAGTGATATCTGCTGTCTATATGAACAAGCAGGGCTTTCTTAAGCATTTTTTGCGGGCTCTACATCGTATCTGGGAGCAGTTGGACAAATGGGAGGGACACTGATGCATGTGCATTAGGTGCTATATGATGCCCCATGGATCCCTTTCCGATTAGAGGACAGAAGATCCACATGGGCCTCTGCCTTAGGACAGTGCTACTTACGAGCATGAGAGTGAAGTAGTTAGAAGAGTCAAAATGCAACTGTGCTCTGCATATTTTATGTGGTTTAATTGTATTATATTGATTTGAGTCCATTATAGCCTGGTTTGTTACTCTAATAAATTACACTGTTCTTGTGTCTGACTGGTGTGTCTCAAATTTGATGTTTACCAAAGGTTATGAAAAACATATTCCTTCAAAGGATCGCTCTTTGATGAACTTTTCTAAGTAAGATCTCAGCAAATTTAGAAATTGTCCCTAAGCGTTGACTGTATGAAAAACATATTCCTTCAAAGGATCACTCTTTGATGAACTTTTCTAAGATCTCAGCCAATTTAGAAATTGTCCCTAAGTGTTGACTAGAGTAGCAGAATAGCAGTGAGAACTGCCATTTTCTTCAGGCTGAGCTTCTCAAGGAAAAAATAAATAACTTTTGAATGTTTTATGTGGCAATTCATATGATGCTTGAAGCTGAGTGAATATGCAGAAGGCAACATTTGAAGGTGAACATCCATGTTATTGGGATTGTTTTAGTATTAAAACACAAGTGAAAGTAAACATTTTCAAACTAAATACAGAAATCACATCAAGAAAAAAATGATTTAAAAAATGTGCTAGAAACCATGCATTCTATCTATTCTGTGTATTTTTTGGCAGTATAAAGTTTTGGGATTTTTGGAGTGGAAAACAAAGAGGGAGAAGAATTACTGCTGGAATGGAAAATAGTGTAAACAGGAGCTCAGAGTAGATTAAATATTTTTGCATGTTAATGCTTTCCAAATGGACCTGGGGATTTTAAAAGCCACAGCTTCAAGTTGCCTAATTGAGATAAGTTAAGACAGCCTGGTTGTCAAAGGCTTTTCTGAAAATCAAGGCTTTTAAGATATCCTGCATTAAAGGTGGAAGAAAAGGAACGTTTCGTTTCTAGTCAGTTTTGAAAATTTGTGAGAGTAGATGTACTAACAGACAATATATACTGTTACACTGCGCTCTATGATGAAGGCGAGTCATCAACATAAAACGAATAACTTAGCTTTTAAGCCTATGGGATTGCTCTTTGATGATTAGCAACACAGCCACGGCAAGCAGGTGCCTGTTGAGAGGTGTCGCTGCATCAGCTCCACGTCGCTCTGCTGGAAATTCCCACCGTAGCGCTGCGATGATATTCCAGCGGGATGGAGCCCGGATGTCATTCGAGCCCTGCATGGAAGGAAGTCTGGTGAGGAGCCTGTACTCACCAAATGGCTGCCTGAGAAAGTGGAAACTGTGTAACATGTACATATAAATATATATATATGTATATGTATGCAAACACACATGCACACTGCGTAAGTTATATAGTTAATAGAAATAGTAATGTATCATTTTATTGTCCAAATAAATTATTGGACACTACCTTTAGGAATACAGAATTTTAAGATCTTGTAAATTTATTCATGCAAAAGAACATTTAAATATTCATAGTCAACCTCTGAAAAGGCTGTAAAAGGTGAGAACTACCAGAAATAGATTTTTAAAGGGTTCACACCTAAGCATATTTTAGTGCTTAATTTGAAAAAAGAATATGCTCTCTGTATATGTGTGTTATCCAGTCGTTGCAGGGAGCCCTATGTCCCCATCAGGCAGAGCAGGCAGGAGGCCGCCAGCTCTCGCCGTGGCCACGCGGTCCCTTGCTCGGGGCTCGGGCACGCGGCGCGGCCGCGGGAATTACCACGGGGCCTGGCATTACCGAACGGGTCATTCATCATGTTTGACACCGGGGCTATTTCCGAAAGTACTGCTTTGGCACATTCAGGAATAATTACATCAAAGCCGTGCACGGCTGCAGAGGGAGGTCAGGCAGACAGCACTAATGCATCACGTCCCTGCGCTGTTGCAATGCTGCCTATGGCTTGGATATGTCGCTGGGTATTGCTCTGCAGCTGGGCCACGCAAATAAAATAATGCAAATAAATGGAAATGCAAAAAAAAAGCAACAGCAAAAAAGCTTTTTGTGGGGAAAAATAAAGTCCGACTCCTGTACAAAATAATGTATGTTTATTATATTCACAAGAATCAATCTGACTTGCATAAATCTAAAACTTAGAGAACAATAAGCAAGCTACCATTATACACTCAAAACAACATACTATGTTTCATTTATAAAGGCATATTTTAAACTCACAGAAATAGACACTACAAAGTGACCTGATTTACGCGAGGAAGACTATACACAAACTGAATTATAAATAAAAAGAGTATTCTAAATGCAAACAAAAGGTCTATCTGTATACCTACCTATTGAACTAATAGCAAAATTGTGTTTGCAGTAGGCACAAGATTGGCTCATAAAGGTCTAATCGAACCCATGTTCCTTACCTTGGCATAGGCTAATGTCAACCTTATGAATAATTCTGCATGTGTCAGTAAAGATGCAGCTGTTAAAATGGTAAGCCAAGCTGATCATTAGATTAGCCTGAAAACAATGACTTAAAAAATGGGAGTTCACATAATTGACTTTTTATGGTAAGCCTTTAGGATCACAGAGACCTTTCTCGAGCTTTTCTCCACCAGAACTTAATTAGGATTTTCTTCCTTTTCCTTTCCCATTCTCTTTTCTTTTGAAAAGCTTGAATTTCATTATTAGCATAGCTCATAAACTAGAGATTTAAGGGAAGTATCAAATGACACGACATTTGCCATAAGCATGCAAGAACCTGCAACATTTATGTTACAATAAAAAAAATCTCGACTACTGAGTAGCATCTTGATGATATATTAACACAAAGTGAATTTCAAGATCAAGAAACTGTATATTTCTAATTATATTATATCCTATTCACAAAGATTATTTACTTGACAGCCAAACCAGCAGAATTGTGGGACTGTTTCAGTCTTTGTATGCAGTATTGTTTTAACAGCCCATGTGCATTGCTGAAAAATAGAACACCTCAAAACACAGTTAATTATATCTATTGTAGTATGCTTCAAACAATACAAAAGTATAAATCCGTTTATTAGGAAAGGCAGTGGGACTTTGACCTATTGGCACTTTATGATGAAGATAAAATATCAAACAGCCCTCTAAACATTTAAAGATCAATTTTTCTCATGTTGAGTAATAGCAACATGAAAAGAACTGATTGTTATTTATATGTTTACCTTCCTTATAGGGAGAATGAGAACTGAACATTACAATAACACCAGAAAGACTCTAGAAGAAAAAAAAGACTCTAGGAAATATCCTAATGTGGTTTAACTTTACAGTTGTGGATTGCACAGTGAATGCTAGGCACTACTTTCCTTGCTTTCTTAAAAGCAAAGCACTCCTATGAGATAAACTAGACGAAAAAAAAAAAAAGAAAGAAAAAGAAAGAAAAATAAAGAAAAGGGTTGGATTGTACCTTTTTCACTGCACTGGCAGGACTATTATAAATTTTGCTAGGGAAGTCAAGGCCGAACATACTCACAGTAACGTGAAGGACGTGTTAATGACTGTTTTCCCTCCCTGCTACTCTCCAAGGCACACACACTCTCACCATTTTTACTGTAACCAGAATATTGCATCCGTGACACTGTAGTCAAACAAAACTTTCTCAGAAAACACAGCAACATGAAAACTGCTCTTCGTTTCTTGTTTTCTTTTCAAGGGGGAGCGATTTTCAAATCAAAGGGGACTATGGAGATGTAGCTCCCTACACTCCAATTTGGTAGCTCAGCTCCTGCCAGCACAAATTTTCTCCTTTTGTCTTCACAGGATACAATATTTTATTTTAGCAGCTCTGGAAGAGACATTGCAAGAGAACAGGCACCAAAGTTTGAAACTAGATAGTTAGGGTTGGGAAAACAATTTCCATACCACGTCTCAATCATTAACTGAAAAGCCAAGCAAAAGAGATATTCCTATCCTTAAAAAGGCACTTTCTGTTCCTGATGTCAGGAAGCAATCTGCCCAACTTGCTGTCTGGCTCCACTGGTTCTAACTGTTATACCATGGTGTTAGCCAACCGAAGGTGTGCTCGAAGCCATCTGTTCCCAACACGTTTAAGACCCTATGTTGCTTTGAGAAAATCAGAGGCTTCTTCTTTTTTCACTATTTCGGTGCAAAGTTTGAGTATAATTATCCTCAGATACATGAGAACCGAATTTGAAAAGCGTTCACATGTTTTGAGACTTAGCAGATACTCTTAGGCATCAGCTGTGGGATCGTAACTGCTGGGTGCTCACCCCAAAGTACATTTCACACAGCAGTGATCATACTTGGCAGTGATCAGATTTACAGCTAAACTTACACATTTCGGAGCTTGCTAGAACCGCAGAAAAATAAATCAAACAAAACTGATTAAAGTGTTATTAAAGAAAGCCTTTATTATCCTCCTCCAAATTGGAGGTGATAATTCTTTTCTGTCATTACCTACAAGGATAGCCTAAAGGACGCCTCACATTTTCCCCAGTAGCATTAAGACAGGCAAAGAAAAGTTTCTGGAACATAAAAGATCCAAAACCCACAGCTACCACTACACATTTCTTAGGAATAAAAATCTTATGTCAAGATGCTTCAAAATCTATTTGGAGTAATTCATTTCTATTCTCATGTCAAGCAAAGTACAGAGAAAAGTAGAAGTCTGGAATAAGACTATAATACCTGTAACTTACTCAAGAGTTACCAGATAGAGAACCAGTGACTTTACTGAAACTGGAGCAAGCAGTATGCATACCAAATAACCCTTCAAAACTTCATTCGGATGGAATTTTAAAACTTTTATGAAGTACTGCTGTACATAAGAAACAATTTTTGCAGGTGAGTTAACTGGCTAACACATTTGCTCAATGCTACCATCAGCCAGTGGCAAAATTATATTGGTAGGTCTGGAATCCTCCTGTCCCTATCCATGATGGTGCACTCACAAAGCCAGACACATTATTTAAGATTTCTTGCCCTTACACTAATTGAACTGACACAACTCTATTAAAATGAATACAATCTAATAAAATTTCAATGGACAGAAAATACATTTGCTTGTTTTTCTTGAAATAAAGGAATGGGAAGAAGATATTTTGGGGTTGGCTAGGCATCTATTCTCAACCAATAATAAGGTCGTTATCAACTAGAAAAGCCTATTAAGCTAGAAAATGAATACTGAAAGCTTTCTAATTAAACACTTTCCACTTACATGATACTGAAAGAATGGAGGGGGAGATGGTGGTACTGATACTGTATTAGTCATTGTATCACTCATATCACGATGTTGTAATCAGCTTTTGGGATAGTGTACATGAATAACCCAGGTGCTCAAGCTGTGCTGCAATTTGTAATTGGAAATATCTTTCGATAATAGGTGTCTCATGAGTTGTTTTCTCTCCCTGACATATTTTTAATGTTATGTGACTTATAATTGAGTTTTTTATTAACTGACATGCATTTTTTTTTCAAACTTTGAGCCTGATCCTGCCAAGTCACTCTGTGCAGATCTGTCCTCAGCGGCAGTGGAGAATCTCCATGGAAACTGCACGATATTGGTCCTGTCCCTCTAACGCAGCTTGCAGGGCCGGGGTTGCCAGCTTCCCCTTCTCTGAGTGGGGATAAAGTTAACATACTTACTTGCAAAGAACACCACAATGGTGAATATACTCTGATACTGATATTAAAATATTCTAAGAGTAACACAGTAAAACCAACAGCAGCATTCCTCATCTTCGAGAGGAAATCTCAAACCACTTCTCGGCAAAATTCTATGAGCAGAGGATGCAGAGTTACAAAGATTTCCTAACACTTGAGAGAGTAATGCAATATTCAGAAATGTTACTTTTCCCACAATTGTCATTAAAATAATGACTCCATACAACTGGTTTGTTTAAGATGTGGTAATGGCTTCTTTCATTCTGAGACTTTCATGTAAAGGGGTGGATTTGATGGCCATCCTGATTTGAAATAAGCCTTAGAGATGAAGAAATTACATCTGGTCTGCATGGAAGGTTAAAAATCCTCCTTTCTCACCCAAATGAAAACTCCTGGTATCCTCTACATTCAAAATAGAATCACAGTGAAATCCATAATATTTAAATGCATATCGTTTACTTCTTTCAAATTTAGAAAGGAATTTCCATAGATGTACAAAATACCTGCTGCAGGCTTTAACGTGACAGAGTGCAAGACTATAGAACAAATAATCCTAAATGAAATAGAGAAATTATGATTAGCTTTAATATTCTCAAGTGTATGCTGTTTCTAATATACACCCTTCCATATGTTCTAGTCAAAGGTTCTCAAATTATGCAGTAATTAAGATTCAACAGATGCACCAGCAATGACTTGGAAGTGGGAATAGTAGGAATGCATAGCAGCCCTCCTGCAGCACAGTTGCTTGTAGGGAGAGGATGGTTTTGAGACGTTCCCACTTGTTGGGATTCTTTCCAACCCCTTTCTGAGGGTGTTTATTCCGCTTGACTTTTAGGCAAGTTACTGTATGCACTGGCTCTTTATTCTCTTGGTTGGTATTGGTTAAATTACAGCTTGGGTTTTAACTATATTATCAACTTCAATATTAACTGCAGTATTAACTACAGACAACATGCCTATGTCCTGTTGAATCACTGCATCAAGGCCTCATGGCTTCCTCTGTGTTTGGTTACACACAGAGCTACAGATAATATTGCCTTAAGCATTAGCAGAGACTGTCCCAAAATTTGTCTTCACCAGACAAACAATTTCTCTGAGGAAACGTAGCTAATTCTCCTCCTTAATTTTAGCGTTATCACACAAAGTCATTCTCTTTGTCCATGTGAATCAAAATACAAGATGGGAACCAAAATATGTTATAGTGGCCCAGGGTTTATGACTTAAATTGGAAATTTGCTGGGAAAGTAGCTTAGTCGTTAAGATGTGGGTAAAATACAGAAAACTAAAATCTCTCAATTAGATAGAAATCCTGCAAGGTACTTGCTATGCAATAGGTTCCTTCACTGGCATTTTGGGAACTTTAGTTAACTATGAATACTGTGGCCGTGTGCTCCTATATTCTAATTAATGAGAATATGTGTGCAGACCTACCAAATCTGCAAGTTCAAAAACAGCCTTCCATGGTTTTAAAGACATGCCTGGCACAGCAGAACTTGTGTCTTATGTGATAACAAAAATAAGGGGAGTTCTTGTCAGTGTATAGTAATTAATAGCTATAGATTTTATTTCTGATCTAATCATGGTGATTTTAATAAACAGAGTTACTAGAGAGAGATCTGAAAGTGCTACAGAAGTTAAAAAAAAAAAGAATGAGCTGTGGCTTGAAGATGAGTTGAAAGAACAACTTATAGAATAGGAGCAGAGAGGAAGGACAAACTGGGCAGGGTATTGACTTGAAAGAAGCATTAGGAGACAAAAGCTGCAATTTCAAAAGTTGAATAGGAAGGTTCCATTCAATGTACAAGGTTGAAATGCCAGGAACAGACAAGAGCAGGACTTTGAATAGTTACAACACCTGGATATCCTTTAAAATTATAAGCCAGGGAGAGCTCGTATGAGAGGTGGTATGAATTGGGTATAAATTGGATGTATTGAAATAACATAATATAGCTTCCTAGCTTCTCAGTACAGCAGCCATGTAGTAGAGGTTTCCAAAAGCCTTAGACCAATGACAGACTGTAGTTCCTGTATTATATGAGTGGAAACATTTTGTTCTGTCACAGAGAGAGAGATTAGAAACTTGACTTAATTCTTCTAAACGATATATATATCATTATCACTTTACATATATATAAAGTATGGAAAAGAAGGCCCTCCTTGAATCTGGATGAATTAAAGTGACCTACTCTTCTGCGTTGTGTTCCTAGTTGCTGTTAGTTTCTTCTGCAGACAAGATTTTATTTTGGATCTCACAGGTTCTTAGTTAAAACAGGTTTAACTATTTAGCATCAGATTCACCCACCTACATAAAATTCTCCAACTGTTGAAGTTGTTAAGGAGAGACTGTCGTTTTTAAAGCTGCACGTCTGTCTAAAAATCTTTTACCTTCTGTTGTTAAGAGTGAGTCCTAAGGTTGTATACTCAAAAGGCACTATAGAGAAAATACGTCTTTTTTTGACAGGGCTTTGGGTGTCAACCATTTCACTGGTTTTGCTCTTAACTCACTTAGGCCAGATCCTACAGTGACATGCACTGATGTCTCTGTGTGGGATTCAGTTTTCAGCGTAATTCCTCTCACTTCGAACAGTTTCTTTTTTTACAAAGGACTGCCTGTCAAGGTGATAGTCTTCTGTTAGTTCAAATTCATAGAGAAACTGTAGTGTAGTCTTTTATTAGCATCAATCAAAAGGAACTGTAAGAGGCAAAGAGTTAACTTCAGCACTGCATCCATTAGCTGATACTGCATCCTCTCTGAGCCCTTGCAATCCTGACCTTGATCAACAACTTCATATCCTCTGACACTTACCAAGAATTAATTCTTCTCAGGAGTGGCAGGTACTGTGGGAGTCACAGTAGAGGCTAAAAGACAAATTCTGCAGACAGGAAACAAGATTTCTGAGCAGCAATTGAGAAGGCTAGATGACAGTGTGAAAGGTCAGCAAATATTCATGAGCTACAGAGGAAGTGAGAAAGCAGGTTGTAGGAAGTAGAGCATGGAGGGGGAGGGAAAAGGACTGGAGTGTGGCAGAGATTTTGATGGTTCCAGAGATGTGGAAAAAATAAAGATGGAAAAACAGGGATGAATGAAAAAGTAGGAAGATTTTAAGGACAGGGGAGATAAGGCAATGCTGCAAAGTGAGCAACGAAGAGACTTTCTTTGGATAATGCTGTGCAAAGCTATTATTGAAAACAAAACTGTATTTCATATGTGGAAGGAGATTTAGTTTAAAGTGGTATGAGGAAGCAATGTTTATTATGGCTTTTCCAAGCTTCTAAGCATTTGATCTCTCAAACTTCACATTCTTTTAGTGCAACTTTATGTATATATTACTTATAGATTTGAGACTTATAGATTACTTATAGATTACTTATTATAGATTAGATATAGATTACTTATTATAGATATTACTTATTATAGATTACTTATAGATTACTTATAGATCCGTTTTTGTGTGTGTGTGTGTGTGAAAGTAATACATAATTCTGATGGACTCTCCTCTTCATTCAATTCCCTCTCCATAGTCCAGCTTGGAGGACGTAAATGAAGCTATGCAGTATAAATGAATCTATCCTTTATCTGCAAAGGCATGAAAGATTTTGGAAAACTTAGCTTTAAAATAACACATTGACTCTGCCAGCATCTCTGGCAGGATAAGTGGAGAGAAGGGCTGTGGGAAAGAGAGGGAATACAGGAGGCCCTCGCAGGCTGCCGGGGAGCACCCGTGGAGACAGGGAAAGAAACTCCCAGGTAAACTCACTCCATGACTTATATCCGCATTTTGTGCATTAGTGCATGCAAAAGGAGGATTGTGTGACTTCTTCCTTAAACCAATTTTGCTCTCAAAGGATCCTTCGAAAGTTTATAGATAACCAAACCAAAGCATCTTAGCAGTTGCATTTTGGCCACAAAGTCTTAGTAGACACACAATATCCTTGCATGCGTATTTTCTAACAGAAAGTGGGTGGGATAGGATTTGTATTCAAAAATACATGAAGAAAAAGAACATTTAGTTACTTTCTTATCTTTCTCAGATATCTTTCCCCTTTATATTTTTCAGCATTGTAAACTATAGTAATTAAGGAAAATATCTTCTTCCACTGCCTGGTTTAAGCTAAAGAAGGAATCAGTAAACTACAAATGCCTCTGACGGACCATAGGTGGGCATAACTCCTATTTAGATAGAGAAATGAACATAAACATAAGTAAACTTAATAAGGCCTCAGTTCCAACCACAGTTCCCTATTTGTCACTTTAAGTGCCTGAATAAATGTAAGCATTTAATGGGAGTCCTCTCATGAGTAAACTAACTTTGTCTGTAAATACCTGCACAACAGAGATATCAGTGGCAGCCATCCTGTATTTGTCTTCAGGACTGTAGCAAGGGACACCCATTCTGATTTAATTAGCCTTTTCTACAAGATGCTGGAATTTTCATCAATATCATTATGTTTTTTTTCTAGAAATACAGTTCATGGGAAAGGGAGGCTTGAATTCTATGTGAAAAACTTTTGCTCATGCTCTGGCCTAAATAAGAATATTAACAAAAATTCTGAATAAAAGTAAGAAGTTCTGCATTAGATGACATTCCCTTTTCTGAAAGACAGTGAGAACAAGGAAAGTTTACAGGGACTGTGATGGGAAGGTTCAGGTGTTATTATTGCTTAAATAGGTTATAGTTTTTGTGCAGGGGGACAAGAGAGACACAAAAAAAAAATATTCAGCCATCTCTGAGCACAGAATACTGAGGTGACAGACACTACTAATGAAAAGGAGAAACAGATGTTATTGCTAGTATTTGCTGATCTTCATTATTAAAGAGGAATATTCTAAATGATGCAAAGAAATTTGGAAAGAACCATGCTGTTTTTCATTTTGCCATTTTCATTCGAAGTAAGATTTATGTATTTGTAAAGTTCATAGGAACATTCTCCCCTCTTGCAGCTTTATGATGTTATCTATTTTCCTGGTGAAAAAACTGAACCAGCTCCAGAGGTTTGCTTAAGAGCCATTGGAATATATAGTAATTTACAGCTACTCAAAGTTATGCATTGAGCTGCTTGATTGAGGTGCCTGGTTGGATGATGAGTTATGTGTAAAACTTACTGAAAATAATTGTGTTTCTTTCTGCTCTATCTACAGTCATTAAGCCAAGACACATATGCGAGGTAGTTATATCTCTCTCCTAAGGCCTTGATCTTCTTAAAAGCCTCCTACTGACTAAGACCTTTGCAGACCATATAATCAGGATATCCTAAAACATGTGCTATTAAAAATGAACAAAATAAAACATCCTTCTGCCCCCACGGTTACTTCCAAGGACATGAAAAATGGCAGCAGTGCCCAGTGCTCGAATAAATATTTGGAGATTTCGAGTTGTACTCAGTTTAATAAAAGTACGCTGAAAATTCAGCAAAATAATGTATTGTAATAAGAACGTTTCAGATTGATTTTTTTTCACCTTTATTTTAAGTAAAAATCAAGCAAATATGCTGAGCATTTCATTCAAAGACCCAAAGCGCAGGTGGGGATTGATGAATGGTGTCTAAGGGGTCCATGACAAGAGTTTCAACTGCAAAAAAACATGGCAAAACGGCACAGCTTTTGATTGTCTAAACTTTATTGAACTGTCTTTGAGCTGCTTCATTACCCATATGAGCAGGTTTCACCTACTGTGCTTTGAAACCAGCTGGACCATTAACTGTAATAGTTCCCAGGATTTTGTAATCAGATTGGAAGAGTTGCAGGGGCGATTTATAGTCTGAATTACCTGCACGGGATGAAAGAGCTACAGGTCTCAGCTTCACAATTCACTCGGGAGGCAGAGAACATAACACCCTTGGGGAAAGAGCAAGCCTTAAAAGAAAGCTTTTGTGGATATCACCGTGTGCTATTGCCAGTGCTGGTAGTGATAGGATGTTTGGACATTTTTTCTGTATTTTATGTGTTTCAGGACATGCTTAAAATGAACAGCTGAGTAAAAGAATTTTGTAATCCCGAAGTAATTTTAGATATTAGTTCACGTATATTGAGCCAACAGCTGGAAAGCCAGCTCAGGAGCAAAACACTGAATAGATTGATTGAGCTTTGACTGCTGGGGAAAAAAAAAGAGTTGTTTATTTTCAAACATTAGGAGAGTGTTTGTTTCAATTATTTTGAGCATTGAAACAGCACTACTGTTCTCTCCCAAACAAAAGGAGCAGTTTACAAAAGCCAGGTCTTCATGCTCTGGTCATCTGAAAGGGAGAGAGGATTGGACATGAGATAGAGGGAATCCAGTACCCGTGACAAAGCCGGAGCAGAGGCCAAACAGCATCCTTTGTATTCAAGACCTTAGAAATGTGCTTGTGCTTTTATGTTTGTGGAACAGGGTGTTCTTTATTCTAGGAGGAGGCATAGGTACAGGCAAAATTTAACAGAGTGTGTAATTTCCTCTCCTAATACAGGATAGAAAGAAAAGAACAACTTGACTGTAAAACCAGTTATGGGAGAAGGACAAATTTGATCAAAGTATCTCAGATGATGCTTATTTTGAAGGAGATGTGGAATTGTCTAACCTTATATTTTTGATCACCAGATTAATTAAAAAAAAAAATCTAAATCATTAATATTACCAAGCAAGAAAAATTGTTTCTTAAAGTCTGTAATACAAAGACATCCATATTTCTTTCTGGAGCTGCCTGTTTTTTTAATGACTCTTTTGGGAGAAGGTCTCAGGATTGGAGCAGCTATCTCCTCTTTTCCTGGGCACTTAATGCTTTGCCCACTGAGGGCCGTGCACGTGTGTGCTACACAAGGCCCTTCCACCACTGTGGCAGTAGCTCCCCTGCAGCACTAGCTAGTTTCTCAGGTGATATCCCAAAGGAAAAGCAGAATTATCCCTTGGAGTCCAATTCAGAAATGCAGTGACTTATGGTGATTGCAATGAGTTTAAATAGCAACTGCCATAGTTTAAGTGGATATTCTGAATGCAACATTTTGCTGGTTACTGCGGCAGTATTTTCCTTCCTAAACGTCTCATTCTGATCTGACAGTGTTTTTAAGCTTTCAATGGCAAAGATGTGCAAACAGCAAAGTGTCTGTATGTCCAAATCAGCTTACATAATCATGAGTAGAGCTAAGCACAGAATTTAAAAGGAATTATGTATCCGGGAAACCTGACCTTTTTTCCCATTAGGTATACATTTGAAAGAAGTTCAAAAATTCATGCATTTATTCACATAATGATTTTGCATGCAGAATTTTCAGCTTAGATTCTCACCTTGAATACCTGTTCATGCAGTTTTAATAACCCAAGTTTGGCTGTCCCAGTGCTTCCTACTGCTTCACAGGAACCGGGAAAATGAGCTCCACCTCTGGGAATTAGACCTCCAAGGAATTAGACCTAAATCTCCCTGTGCCTCTAGTGTTGTCCTGAAGGACTGTGAGAATATCAGCACGTTTTCACAGAAACACAAGGGAAGCCATTTCCCTTGCTAAACGTATACAGGACGGGCTACGCTGTAGATTCTTGGATACCACCTAGTGGCACTGCTTCTGTTAACTGTGGATATAAATAACCCCAGCATTTGGTTACCACAATTCTGATATTAAATTTATGTCCTTAATAGCTGATCTTTGTAGCATTTAAGGTATGTGACCCAAAATAATTGTGGCAAATTACAGAAAAGAAATAGAGCAGATATTCACAACAATATTTATTCCAATCTTTGCGATATTTATTCGGATCTATTCTTTATAGTGGCCAATATAATAAATCAATGTCTTTTTCCTTAAACTGCAACTGTTTTACTAGCAGCTGAGTCTAACACAACAATCTAACATAATTAACCACTTAAAGATGGTTTGCATCAGTTTGCTGTTGCACTTATATGATTATTCCCATGGAGAAGAATAGCTTGTAACTAAGTAGCAGAAGCAAACCAGGCTCAGCCTGTTGGTTAGATAGTCCATCTTGTCACAACCAGCAATATAAACTACTTGCAGATGATGCAAAATGCCTTCATTTCACAGATTCTGTTCCCAGTGTCCTGAATGAAATGCATATCACTAACCTATTAAGTACAAATCGCTTAAAGATGTAAATTTTTTATGACTTGCTAAATGTTAATGTATGACTTGTAAAATGTTAAAGTAGTAAATAGCTTCTTTGAGCTCATACACACTAAATTTCATTTTGTAGCCCTAAGCATTTAAGGTAACAGTCACAGGGTATTAGTCAGAGAGATTTTCATAATCCTCATTGACTTTAATTTATTATTGTTAAAAAAAAAGACAATTAATAGTTAATGTCAGTAGAATACAAAAATAGGCCACTGTCAAAGGGAAATGATCTTCCACTAAGAGGAGACTGCTGAGACATTTACTGAGAATAAATGTTATGAAATACGAAATGCATGATACCATATCACAATGTGTAATTATAGCTATTTTATGTCAGCCCTTCTGAAGGACTCCAGAAGACAATATCAAAATCTGATTAATGTGTCTGCATTTGATACTTATTGATTTATTGGTATATTAAGCAACTGGGAAGGATTCCTCACAAACACAACTTATTTAAAGCTTACCATAGGAGCCTGAATACACACCACTTTCCTTTTGGCAGAATATTTCCTATATTTAGAATAATTATATGAATATAAATGAAAGCCACCAAGTGGAATTTGCTCTGGCTGAAAAAATCACAGGCCGATATGGCTGGTTGTTGAAAAGGGAGCTAGCTGGCTTCCAGAGAGTACTGATGAATGGTCTCCAGATACACAGCAAAGAGCTAAATTCAGAGGTGTGAAGTTAATGTGACTGCACCTGTGAAAACTGGCCATGAATTTGATCCAAAATTATATGTTATGAATGTGTGGAGGTATCAAAGATATCCAGTGCCTTGGAACAAATGCTACAGTAAATCATGAGGATCCCAGCATTAACAGTTACTTTTTATTCCTTCATTTAAGTATATCAAAGTATACCAAAGTTATCTAAATATCTAGCATCAAATTTCAATTCTGACATTCATGCTAAAGAATATTTAATTATCAGGAACTGTTGAGGTATTGCTGCTCACTATCAGCACAGGTTTTCTTCTCAGGTCTCAAGTGAGTAGGTGTGCTAAATACTTTCATCTTCTAGAATAAAGATCATTCTTTTTCAATTTTTAATAACATTTTGAGATCTAATCCAAATGTGATTCATTTAAATAAAAATCAATAGGTTTAGTTGCTTCTTTTGAATCATTTAGGGCAACATTTTTCCATCAGATCTTCAGGAGGGGCCAAATTCTGGGCTGACTTATTCTCTGATTTACATTACAACCCGTTGACTTTAGAGGATTTGCACATTGTGTAAATTAGCACAGATTTGACTCCAGGGATCTCTGGTAAGTGGCATAAATTAAGAACAGAGAAATTCTGCTCTTTTTAAAAACCTCATAAAGGTCAATACAAAATTGAGAACAAGACACGGCCTCAAGTCTCTTAGTTAAAATGTATTAAAAGGTTTCATGGAGCCCTTTAATGTTCCCAGCCACATTTTGCCCTCATTCTCCCGTCCTGCAGTGTCCTATTTCACACCCACCATGCTGGTATGTGGAGAATAATATGAGTCAGGTTTTGCGCCCCCACAAAGCAGCGTATTTAGCTGTGCTGACTTCCAAATTAGATGACAGCACCTGGCTTCGGTTTAAGTGAAGTGACTGTAGGTGAAACAGTCGGTTTCCATCCCACAGGCTGAAACTTCAGTCTGAGAATGGATTTATGCCATTGCTAATCCCAGCATTTCATTAGAAATATCAGTGTCTGAGGACATCTGAGACTTTTCCTGGAACACACCTGCATTAAAAACTCAGCACTATTAAGAAGCCTTATTTTTATCACTTTTTTTTTCATTTTTGCAGAAAAGATCCCTTTCAATGTGCACCTTCTCTCCTTGTACCATCCAGTCTTCACAGAACTAGGTATTCGTGGCAGTGTCTAACAAACATCTCCATGACCAGTCGCTTCCCCTTGGCCAGCAGGAGCGGCAGGGCAGATTGGTTGTGTTCGCAGGTGCATTTTGACAGAAATAGGACTTTTAGGAGCAGTAAGCTTACATGGCCCTACTCATACCATGCCCAAAATGTATGTCGCCTGTGAAAAAATGTTATACTAGTGTGTCTCCTGCGAAACTATTGGTTGTGCGTCAGCTCCTTGTAAGAAGCATTTCTACCTTTTCTTTCAGCGTATGGGAACAGTGATGTGGTGCATGAGCTCCTTTCAGTGGAAGTCATGGGATGCAGAAAATGCTTTGGTCACTGTAATCTATGATTCATAGAAAACCAAAATTTGATCGTCAGACATCAAATCTGAAATTAAAACTGAACCTGGTCTCAAGGCTGCAGAAAACTGGACTTTGACATGTGAGCAAGCAGAGAAAATAGTCCATGTGGCTAAGTTCTTCCATGCATTATGGACAGAGTTAATCATAGTGAAGTTATTTTTGTCCATTTGATAAATTATCAGGTTTCTGTTAGGTTTGCAACAACAACAGCTTTGTTACAATGCTTAAAGAAGAGTAAGGCTTATTCTTCACATGGTGAGTAATGCGAATTAATGAAAAGGTTTTGTAAGTGTCTCAATAGTATAAAATATAATTTTATACCTATAAAGAACAACACCTATCCCAGGCGTGCAGCTCTTTGTTTGAGCAACCAAGGCACTGGGGACCTTCCTAGGTTCACAAGTGCAAAACACTTCCTGTGAGAGGGGGAGTTTGGGTGTTTGCCCTCTCCCTCATCACCCGGGATTCCCAATGGTCAACCAGGCTGTGCAGTTCCTAACATTGTGCCCAGTCCTCCAGGAAACTGAGTTTTACCTTCAGAAGAAACTAAGGTTACTTTTCACTTCCTGAATCATACTTAACACTTCACACTTCAATGTTATGTCACTGCACACAGAGCTCAAGCATAGGTAGCGTTTCAAGCATTTGACAAATTAAATAGCTATTTCTCTTGCAAATAGAAGCCAACACTAAGACTGTAGACTTCCTACTGTTAGACTTCAGTAGTGGTTCTATGATAACTGCCTATTACAGCTACATGTGTACCAAATGCATTTAGAATGGATATTGCAGGGAACAGCAAAACAATTAACTCTGATTAACCTTTTCTTGTGAAGTGTTGCTATTAATTTTGGCATTTACTATGGAAATACTTTTAAAATTTTACAGGAGATTTGAATAAGTCTATTGATATTTTCACAGTCCTTTTTGATTACTAAGAAATGAATTATCTGAACATTTTAAAGTCATGAATATATGAGAGATGAGAAAATGTGACAACATATATCAAAATGTTCTATCTTCTTCATTAAAACCAACTTTAAGACACAGGACATAGGGAATTAAAAAAGCTGGTCTTGCTAAGCAATTTATAACTATCTGATACTCTTTCAGTCATTTCAGTCAACATTAGGCTACTTTGACAAAGACATAAAATAAAATCCTTGTTAAAATGAAATTCACTGACTTCAAAAGCTCCGGATTTCATTTATCTTCTAATATTTTTAAGGAATAAAAACTGAGTGAAGGATAAATTAATTAATTCAAGTTTAGCTATTTGATTTGCAAATTCTTGTCTAGTTTCTTCTGCTTTCATTTTGGATTCATTTTCATAGGTCATTTTGGACCTCACTCAGAGTGGGTCCCAACTTCTGTAAATAAGTCATTCATAAAAATGATCCAGAGGATGAATGGGATAAGGGAAGGACTCACACTTTTCCAGAAGTCTGACAGAATTTCCTGACAGCAGTTGAAGAATTAAGACAAAGACTAATATATCTGTTTCAAGCTTGGATAAAAACAAAAATTCAGAAGTTTATTTTTGCTGATATAGTCCATAAAAACAGTAAAAAATCTTATTTTGAGTATAATTCAAATATTTGAAAGATAACGGATTCCAGGGTCAAAGAAAGATTTATGACAATACATTACAGTTTTTTTTTAACTGAAGAGATTGCAGTTTTTGCACTAGTACCTGTACTTTATTCAAGTAAAGTAAGGTAAAAGTAAAGTAAAGGACTTTTTGGCTTCAAGATTTCAAAAGTAAAGGGAAGAGCTTTTAGAGAGTTGGAGAGTTTAATTATCCCATGTTGGGTCTAGAGCTCAGACTAAGTTTGAGCTTTAGATTAAGTTTACTATTTTTAATAGTAAGTGGCTAGTTAGGGTGAAGCAACTCTTGACTTTGTCCTACATGTCACCGTGTAATAGGGATCTTAAACATACTAACACTCTATTGAATCAATAAAAATTCCTAAATTCAATATATCAGTCTTCAATTGAACATATGATATGATGGGAGCGACAAGAAGTTGAAGAAACCTTTCCAAAAAATGCTAAAATGGGAAACCAAACGTTTACTGCAGGCTTTTTAAAAAAATACTCTGCTTTTGCCTTAAAGCAAATGCCCAATAAAATCATATTTGGAAAGGTCAAGAAAAAAAGGAACACAGCATAGGTAAAGAACAGCACACATGAGACAATTAAAAAGAATAAGACATCCTTAAAAAATGTAAGTCAAATTTAAATAAAGGAAGTAGAAAACAGCATGAACTCTGTCAGTTTAAATGTGAAGGCACAGTGAAACGAACATAAGAAATATGCAAGGAGGAGTGGAAGGATCTCACAGTTCTGTGTGGCAGAGCAATAAAATACCCCCAGAATCCTAAGGGTAAAAGTGCTACAAACACTCAGTACTCACTCAAAGTCAGAAAAGCAAATAAAATGCTAGGACATGCTAAGGAAGGAATAGAAAGTGAATTAGCAAAGGAAACAACATTATCCTGAGCAAAGAGTGACAGCACATGGTGGAACCACAAAGAGTTCAGAGAAGAACGCTGACAATGATCAGAAGTATTGGAAGTTGTGATCAATAAGCTGAGGAGCTGGAGGGCTTCTCTGAAAGCTGGAAAAATGGATGTAGGAGACAGGAAAGCTATATGAAGCATGAAAGGTGACCAGGCAACGATTGCTCATTGCCTCGTGCAGTACAATAATTATGAACATCAGATGAAGCTAGCAGGTGGCAAATTCAAAGTAGACAAATGGGGATGGAAATTCATTGCTTAAGCCTAGTTTAATAAGAGAATTGCATTCTGTGAATATTTGGACTGTCAAAAGTTCGCATACAGTCAAATAGTGATTAGAGAAATTAACAGAAAAAAAATCCACCTCTAGCTCAGCAATCCTCTGCTCCAGTGATACTGAAGGTTGTGAAAATATACCAGGAAGAATCCTTATACACCTTTCTTTCCTATTTATTTATTTATTTATTTATTTATTTATTTATTTATTTATTTATTTGAGACATTTGTTATTGATCAGAACTAAAGATAGGATCAAGCTTTAGCCAAAACCATGATCTGTCCAAAAATTCCTTTTCTGCTGTTCTACTCATGGCAAAGGATGGCAGTCCCTGCCAGTTTGCAACCCTGCCATTTGCAACCGAAATGAATCCAAAAACTTATCCTTTGATTGCACAGCCCAGCAAAGCATTAGCGAGTTATATGAGTGAAACCTGGAACATAGCTGGTCCTTACACAGAATTCTGATGCACTGAGCTTTCTTGTTGTGTTAAACACACACAAAAAAAGAAGCTGAATTTTAGTCTACCAGTTATTTAATTAGAACAATCAAAAAACTACTAAGCCCATCGCTTTCAAAATAGTATTAGGGAATCCAGTGAGAAGGAAATGACATAATTTAGTCAGAGGGTACAACATTTTGTGCTCCACAAATTCTCTCATTTAATAGCTTTTTGTAAAGCTTCGCTTTAATTTGTTTCCAAAGAGCAGTAAAGCAGAAGTTGTTTTCACAAAGCAGATAGTAAATTGATTCACTAAATGTTGATCATTTTCCAAGTGTAATTCAGAATTTCTAAACTCTTGCATATTTAATAGTAGTTTTGTTTTTGTTTTAAATAAGGATCTCAGTAAATAGATGAATGATTAACTTGGTTATAATCTGTAACCTTGAAATATGTTATTGTTTGTGGTACAATTATTCATTATGTCCAGTTTACCCATAATTAAAAGTCGGAAGATTTTTGTGCTATTTTACATTGATTGTTCTTTTTGCTCACCTTGAGTAAACTACTGTATAGATGGAATAAGAATCTCAATATAACAACAAATTACAAGCAATTCACTGCTCTATTGCTCATTTCAACTTTTTTTCTCAGTTCTTTGAAAGGAATGCAATTTACATTTTTTTTATTAACACGGATAAGAAGTCAGACATTATAGTTATTGGAAACACACGTCAATTTGTTTTGCCCTTCAAACAAAATATTCCTGTGCTAGGAGATTTGGCAGCTCTCTGTTAAAAGATTGATAGGTCTGGATGCTGAATTCTTTGTAACCGAAAGGTTAGCAGCAGAGACTATTTATATAAAAACAAAGACAGAATGTGATGCTACCTGAATGGAAAAAAATGAGTGTATGTGTGTGTGTGTTTTCATTTAAAGTATGTCTGAAAAAAAGGTGAATTTTAATCAGTGCACTCAGTGTACAAAGGAGTGCCAGCTCAAAGGAATTAATGGAGAGATGTTGAAATAGAATGCTACAAAGAATGAACAAACTACAAGAACAACAATCCAAATCTCTTCAGAAGTGGATTTTTTATGCAGTCCATGTAGCAGTTTTTTGTAGCCAATGTCACATAATTTGGATATTTTCTTTGATAAGTGTTGACAGAAAAAGCACTTTTTTTTCATAGGAAGAATTTCTTCTCACTTGGCATCTAAGAACATAACTTCATTTAGGAATAATATTCATCTAGGCTTCTCAAGATGAAAATATATTTTTTGGAAAGTTTAAAAAATAATAGTGTTTTGCCTAATAAAAAGGCTGCGGGTGGGGAGACTAATGAAAGAGTGAGAGAGAAGGAGAGAAAAATGGAGTTGACCATAAAAATCTTTTTTTCTGTCTTCTTTTTTGATTTTGTTGTTCTTTCATGATAAACTTAGATTTCCGAAATGGCAAGAGAAAATTTCACCTCAATATAGCTATTTCTTCTCTCTTTTAAAACAACACTCTACTGTCCCGTTCTTGCTTTCCCTCTGGATAAAAACCTATCCATTTTAGCAGGAGGGGGATTAGGTAAAGCACGGTCCCATAGCCAGTAAAACCACTCAGAGTTTTGCTCTTGGCCTTGATAAGAGTAGGGCTGATAGTGTATCCCACTATTGACACCTGAAAATCCTTTTTAGGATTTGTGTTTTGTAAGACTGTACGCATGAGATGTTAGTCGTAGCACTCAGTGTAAGGGACAGGTATAACAACTAAATGACTCAGGTTTTTCACTTCCACACAATTTATGAGCAGGTCATGGATTACATGGATTAGAGTTTAGCTTGGACTGTACTTCACCACACGGAGAGTGTCTTTATTGATAAGGGTATTTTTTTTTATGCCCATGGAGAATGAAAAAAAAAATAAAAAAGTGGTGTCTAAAATAGAATTTGCTTCTAACTGTAAAGGAACACATTAGGGCTTGGGGCCATATGACATCACTCTGATTTATATAAACTAGTTCCACTATTTGCCTTTGTAGTTGTACTGGACTTCAAGGACAGATTTCATGTTGGAATGACAGAATGGCAGAATTCAAGTAAACAGAACAGTTAGAGTTCTATTTTATTTTATTTTGCTTTCCTACTTAGTATAATTGCTAGTTTGTTTTTTCTCAGATCAACTCTGAAAGTCATCCCAGTGGTAATGATATATAGCTACATAAACAAAGCTGTTTGATTTGAAAAAAAAAAGATCTAGTTTTTCACAGCTAAGGAGCCTTTCACAAACTGATAATTTCTTCCTAAATTGACCATCTCCAACTAAATATATATCTTATCGCAGAAATCACTATGGTTTTCTTTATTAGTAGTTATAGGAGAGAGAATAGCTTGATCTACTCTGTTTAGTAACTCAAGACCTCCGAGCTCCCTACCTTGACTAGTCTTTCTCCCCTTATAAAAGCTCATCAAATCAGGATTAACTGATCACCAAAGTGAAGCTCCCATTCGCTCTGTTCATGGCACTTAAAGAAGACTTGAAGATCCGAGCCTACCAGGTTGTCAATCCATCACCTGTAAGGAATATTAATAGTTTTTTATATAGCTATATTGGACATAAGAGGGTTTACGTAGTTCTTATGTAACAAGGCGAGCATAAAGTTTATGCAGCATGAGATGGAAAAGCGGCTATATCCATCCTAAACCTTTTTCATTGCTACTTTTTCACTCAGCCTTTTATGAAAGAATATACAGGAATATCAGTGAGGTCATTCCCCATCTATGGCCATGGGGCAGAGGCAGTGAGGAAGCACAACTTAGGCACATAGTAAGCTCCATAGGATAATAAGGCTTAATTTAGATGAAGCATCATGGTTCTGCTTTTGATTTCCCATCCTTTGCTTCGTCTCAGTCCCCTGCTCTTCTACCTAAGACACAAGTTAGTTCAAGTTTAGGCTTCTCTCTGGAGTGACCCCAACAGCTCCTTGTCTGGGAAATGAGATCTGATGCTCGTCAGCTGCCATGTCCTCTCAGTCACACCTGGAGACCTCGTATGCTCCACACACCCTCAAAGACATGTAGAATAAATACATGGAAACGTGTGGCCCCAGCTCCACAGAGGCCTGTACAGGAACAGCCCTTTCTTTGGTGTGTTTGTGACAACTCCAGTGTCCGCAGTTCCCTCCCTGTGTGCACTCCTAGAATGCAGAAGAGCATTTAGTGTCTATCTTCTTATGGAAAAATAAATATTTTATGAGGAATGGAGTGTGCTGCCCAGGATGTGATCATTCATACAATGTAGCCTATTAGAGCTTTAGTATACAAATGGTATTGGCTGGGCCTTACACCTAATTTCTCCAACTTTGGAAAGAAAGAATATCCTTCCTTATCCATTCTCATTCTTGTCTCTATAATTCTGCCAAGCTATTCTTTATCCATTTTGTCATATCTGAAATGCTAATAAACATTTGGTGCTATTCATACTGAAATCAAGGGATGTTTTGCTGAACACATGAATACCAACAGTAGGTGAATCAAGTATTTGTAAGATACTTGTCTTGAATCTCTGCTGTTCCTAGCATTAAATTTACACTGAATATTGCTAATTGAAAGGAGCTTTAAGTAACACCACCAGTTTGCTTTTGGGTGATTTTCCAGATTTGGACAGTAGGTGCTAAACATGTGGTTTTTCAAAACACAACACAATATCTACCAGTTACTTCTGTGTTAAGTTTCATCCAGTAATGTTTTTTTTTCCCCATATCAATCAGAACCATAAACCAGAATGGATAGCTAGAAGCAGAAGTCAAGATTTTGATTGACAGTGAGTAGCAAATAATATTTCCAGCTCAATAAATGTCAGGGAGCTTTTGATGAGCAAGGTACACTATAATAATCTCTAGAGTAGAACATAGTGCAATAATAGTAAAGAAAATCTAAAAAAATTGATTTAGGTGAAAGAGGCAAGTCCAGCTATTTGTAATGTTGTGTTTTTTTCTTCAAAAATGTGGTTCACAATTTCATATTAACAAACAGATGTGTTTAGAAAAAGGAAAGATAAATATATCATTTGCTTTAATTCTTTAGATATAACTGACATAAAAAAAACCAGCAATGAAAAGAAAAAGGTTAGTTTTCCATTGCCCAAATTTTCAGTTTGCATAGCAGAACTATTAAAACAGAAAGTTAATCATCCCACGTAAAAAGTCTAAATACAAGCAATAGGAGACTTCAGATTCCAGCTTCTGTGAACAGTGAGAATCTTTAAGGATTATTCTCCAAAGCTGTTCATTCAAAAAGAAAAAAAAAAGACACAATCAAAAACATTTACAATCCACACACAAAAACCTTATTGCTGCTAATTCATTATGGCTGAAGTTAACTTTACAGGGTGGGCACATTTGGACCTCCAGATATTAATTTCAATTGTGCATACATTAGACGTCTGCAAAACTTGTTAGAGCTGAGTATTGTAATGTACATAATTTTCCCTTCCTTTTGGGGCAGAAGAGAGGAGAAATACAGAACACTGATTTCTTGTGCTCAAAGGCATCGTGTCATCTTTCCATTAATCAGTGGGATGCTTAGTCCTAGATGATTACAAGTTTTGCAGTCCATCCTTATATTTTCAGTCTCTAGAGGCTGTTTCAGGGAGCACAGCAAAGCAGTAGTCAATATCTGGATTTAGGTAGACCTTGATAAATAAACAGAATATCTCTTTACTGAAACCTATCATGCTACACCATAAGTTTGCTTCAATAACTCAGCACAGAGAACAGAACCTCTTCAGTTTTTAAAAATGATCCTATATCTTGGATGGCTTTGTGGTTTCCTAAACTTATATAGTAACCCCCTGATTTAAGTAGTGGATTTACATTTTATTCTCAGCTAAACAACTGTTTACATGTTTCCCCAACATGCCCTAGCAGATTGTGGGCAGGAAGGTTTCAGAGCATTTTCTGTGTGCATGGTGAGGTGGGGAGGTAATGCATATTTGACAGACAGACAGATTTTGATGAGTAGCACATTCATGTGTACAGATAATTCTGTGGTAAGAAAATTTTATTTATTTCCCAATAGGATATTTTTTGCACAGTGCAAACGATACTATGATTTATGTGTCAGGTCAAAGTCTAATGGACATAAAAATCTATAAAGCAACAATGTCAATTAGGCTTACAATGACAAATTATTATTTTGGTAGACTCAGAATTGTGATGGATCTGGATCAGAGTTTAAAGGGAATTTTTTGTCAAGTATTTCTTTATTCCTTAAAAAAATGGCAATACTTGAGAAGATTTTTTTTCTGTGAAACACAGATCATAATTGTCAAGAGGATGATATTAGTAAGTGGAAGACCTCCTGAATAATGAATGTCCTCTTGAAAACTTACATGTATTATAAAATATATTTTTGTGGTGCTTTAGAAACATTTTTCAATGTTCTCTCATTCCCTCAATTCAGTTGCCTTTCCTATTTCAATGGCACAAGCCTTCTGTGCAGATTGGCCTTGTTCCTTCCATCCCTCAGCTTGATTGTCCAATATCCTCCAGTGACGGATGGAGGTTCTTCAGAAATCTCAGTATGTCAAAGATGGGGCTTTGCCTCAGCCTGGGCCTTACTTGTATTCTAACTTTTCAAGATTTGTGTGAAACGAATTGTATTTTAGAGCCTTTGTCCAAAAATAGAATACAAAAGAAAAGATAAATCTTTTAAATGTTCACTGATTTTCTAGTGCGCCCATTTTGGGGGCTCATCAGAGATATCTAAAATTTGTGCAGAGATGTAGAAATTGCCATAATCAATCTCAATTCATAATCAGTTTGGGTAAGTAAGTATTCAGCTAATCTAAAAATTCATCTCAAGATTCCCTTAAGTTGCATGTTCAAGTGGGACCAAAATGGTGATGCTGGGTGTATTGCTGACAAGGATCATTCAAGGAGGGATTGTGGGGGGAAAGTCTAGTATTAACTCTGTAATAAACCTTCCACTTCTATTCAGTTATTCCACTATATTCTGCTCCTCTTTGTTGCCAATGCTAGTTAATGCAGATATCCAGCATACAAGAATTTAAGCATATATGTATAAGTATATATATTAACTTGAAAAAAAAACAAACAATTAGGATTCAGCTTCTGTGAATGACGACCCTGGAAAATAGTGTTGTCATTTTAGCGCAAAGAACAGCAACCACTGGGGCAGTGGCAATGACTAAGTGGCAAAGACTATCTCCAAACTCTTTCATCTCTCACAACATGTGTTTGTTGGCATCCATCTCAGCAAAGAGTGGAAGTCATTTTAGCTAGGAAATTCTAGCCTATCCGCAAGGCTGGCCACTTGTGATTTTTTGGTGTAAAGAGCTCTGAGTTAAGAGACAGAATGAGAACATTAGGAGTCAGTGTGGCAGAGCTCCTGGAATAGGGGAGCTGAGGAAGGGAAAGGTAGAATATGGATGTCCATGATGGACTGCTCTTAATTTACATTGAGGAAAATAAACAAACCATCAAAAAATAAATAAAAAGCACAACTTTTTAGAAGTCACTCAAATTGAAATTACCTAGAGTCTTCTCTTAGCTATGAATTTGACAGATTTCCTGCATTTTAGTATATAATCCTCTTTAAACCAAAGGATAGGGATATCTGTTGCAAGATGAAAATTTTCTTATTGTTACCTATCCCCTCATCTACCTTTGCCCAGTTGCCTCACAATATCTTCATACTTACAGTTTTCTCCTTGCATATTGAATGACAGCCCTGTATTGATCTGGCAAAAAAAGCTCTCCTAATTTAAACCCCCTTCCTCTGTCATGACAGCCTTGGGAAATCATCCAGCAAAGGGAAAATAATTTGGATGAGGAGAAGCATGAAAAAGTATATTTAAAAATGAAAAGAGTGTTTAAGGCCAGTGTTCCTCCTCTCTTGCAACCTTATGTTGGTAAGCAGGCAGAGAAACTGTCTCCTTTTCAGAAGCTTTCTCTCATATGCCAGACAAAGTGGTGGGGAGGAGCTCTCTGGCCCTCCTCCCTTGGTAGGAAGGAAGGAAGGGAGGACAAGGTAGCTAGGACGGGACACAGCACAGCATTTCTGTGCTGCTCTGCTGCCCCTTGCACCCACTCCCAGGGCCAGATGTGACAACATCTGGAACTCACCCCTGACAAACCTACCAGGTGAGGTAGAAGAGTTCAGCTAATTGGCCATCGTCCTTATCCCAATAGCCTTTCCCTGACTCCGGAGGGTAACAGGGAAAGCCAAAAGCAAAGCCCAGTGGGATAATTCTGAAGAGGGCTAGCACTGCTACTGGCAGCATTATATCACTGGTCCTCAGGAGTGGAATGTAATATGTTGTATTGATTGCAGGGAATTAATCATTTCACAGATGCCTTTTAATGTCATTGCTCAATCAATTTGGAGTTTGCTTACATTTTTAATGACTCCTAAGTAATTGCCAAAGTTATCTGGGGAGGAAGGTTTATGTAAAAGACATGTTCTCTGCAGCCCACACATGGGAATAGAAAGTTTCTCCTCTGGGGTCTGTCATCATGTAGAGCTCTGAGACAAATCTTGTTGTTGTTGTTATGTGACTGTGCTGCAAATGCTGATTGGTGCCATTAAAAAACACACGTGTGGGGGCTTTTCTTCTTTTTACACCTTCATTCTCCATCCCTGAAGATATTTCCCTGTTGGATGTATAGGCTTCCTAAAGGAAACTTTTCAGTTCTGTCATTTCTAGAGTGGTTCTTTTGATCTGCATCTTGTTCTCTTCATAGAACCATTAAGTGCTATCCTTTTTCTTCTTTTTTTCCTATGATTTTCACCACATCATTGCCTCCAGGAAGAGTCAGATTCTAAAATAACTATTTTAAAGATGACTTTAGAGGACCTTGGAAAGGATCCTGAATTTGAAATAAATCATTCTGCCATCTTAGAAACACAACTTGGCACTCCCTTTGAGAAAGTCATAAATGGCATATATGATCTTTTATTCATAATCTACTGTTGCAGCTGATAGAATTAGATTTAAGTATGTTATTTGTTTCATAAATAAGCGCACCCTTTAAATGCCTTTGAACCATTTTGTAAGAATGAACGTACCACACAATATGTTGTGACAACTGGTTCATTATTCCTCCTTTTTTTTTTTTTCCCCGCCTTTGGAAGTTTTCCTTTCATGTGCGTAATAACCTGTTAATGATGCATACTTTGGAGCACCAGTGATTCAGTGATACCAAATACTAAAAAAGCTGTTTACACAATTAGCTACCAAAAGGGCTGGGGGTTGGCAGGTCTCCTTTCAATCTGCTTAGTTACCCTTTTTTTGATGCATTAAGGAGAGTAGAATAAAACTATATATCAAACTGATCAAAATAGATAGCCACATGTCACCACATGTATTTGGTAGTCTATGTTTATTTGACTTTTGGGGTGCATTATGTGGGAAATCAGATTTTATAGATTGGCAAAGTTGCAGTTAAGGACTGCAAAGGAGTGATGGGAAGCACATCCTGAACTAGCTTGAAGTTGTTTAGCTGAGTGGTAGCAGGATCCACAGCAACGTGGAATAAGTATTTGTTGGTGCCTGAATTCCTGAAGAGCTTTCATGGTCCTCTTGCCCATCCCTATCCACGCATTAGAGCGACAAAGATGATTAAGGGACTGGACCATCTATCCTATGAGTTAAGACTAAGCTGGGCCTGTTTAGCCTGGCAAAGAGACGACTGAGAGGAGATCTGATCAATAAGTACCTGAGGGGAGAATGTGGGGAGGATGGAGCCAAACTCTTTTCCGTGGCCAGTGACAGGACAAGGGGCAATGGGTACAAGTTGAAACACAGGAAGTTCCATGTGAGGAAGAACTTCTTTCCTGTGAGGGTGACAGAGCCCTGGAACAGGCCACACAGAGAGGCTGTGGAGTCTCCTTCTCTGGAGATCTTCAAACCCGCCTGGATGCCACCCTGTGCCACGGCCTCTGGGTGTCCCTGCTGGAGCAGGGGGTTGGACTAGGTGATCTCTAGAGGTCCCTTCCACCCTCAACCATTCTGGGATTCTGGGATTCCTGCCGTTTCTCAGGCTCCTCCCTGGCAACTGGGATAAGCCTTGCAGGAAGCTAGTCAATTCTGTTGCATTCATCTTCTGGCCATCTGGAGCACTGAAACGCTCCTGTGACGAGTGTTAGGAGGCCAGGAAGGGAAAGTGAGAGGGGTCGAGGGATGGTACCGACTGCTCTGCGATTACAGACCTGACTCGTCCCCTGAGGAAACACCCGCTCTGGCTCCACGGAGGAATCAAACTAGCCACCTGGGAGCTCGTGTGACTGGTCTCTCTGAGTTAAAGCCCTTCTGACTGTAACTGCAGCTGTAATAACGTAGACACACTCTAAATTATTGTGGTAACGGTTGTCCTTAAACCTATGAATCTGTAAGAAATTTATGATTCGTGAAAGCAGTTGCATACATGAATAAGACAATTCATTTGATGGGTCCCAATTTTAGTGCTATTGATTGTATATTCCTTTGGAACAAGTAAATCCATATATCAATAGTTATCGCCAAACCCACCAAATTGAATTAGCGTTAATTAACATTTCGTCATGAGATGAGTGCCAGGAAATGAAATCAGAAAACCATACGAAATACATTATCTATATTAAACTTATGATTCTGTACAGATATTTAAATCCAGCATAAAACTGATCCACGATATTCAAGAAGAGAGACTGCATTACGTTTTGGTCATAAAAATGCCCAAATTGGTCTCTTCCATGTTACCACTCCAGTTCCAATCATTCACTCTCTGGAGGTGGGAAGAACAGGGGATAACAGCAAATGTATACTTTCTATATATCTCTGAACACCTTTCAAAAGCAAAAGTGTGTTACCCAAAAGCAAGGAATTTCATATATTCCCATTCTTCATGTATTGATAATAATAATTACGTGTCATCACATCCTGAAGATCTTTGGCCAGGTTCAGTGTATATCCAGACAGACTCCCATTCATACAACTCTTCACTGAGTACATGAACTAATAGCTATAAATTCTTGCCTTTGACATATGGATCTTAGATATGTCAGTTATAAGTTCCATTTAAATAAAAGCTTCTATCTCCTCTGTAAACTGTTCACAGAGTTTCTTACCACTTCTGCTTAAAATTGGCTCTCACTAGTTTCTGAACTTTTGAAAACATGACCTCACACACCTTGATTTTCTGAGACTATGTCAACTATGAATCATTTCACCCTAGTAAAATTGAGCCAGACACAAATAGGCCCCATTCTCTTCTGTTATTCCTTGTTTCAGGAAAACATAGGAGAAAATTGACACTTAAGCAAGTTGTGTTTTTATTTGTGAGGCCAGTGGTGCCAATTCATTCTGTGAAATGGGCTTGAACTCTCCTTTTTCTGACAAAGTTGAAAAACTAAGGCTTTGTGTTGGAAAACAAGTTCACCAAATGTGTGACTGGATTCTAGTGTATTTGTCTTGCTCATATTATCTTGGAAATTAATAATTTACACTGGCTTTGGTTTTTATGATACTGTTCTTTTAAACCCCTGCTGTTACATGCATATGCACGTACCCTCACCAACCCACCCCTGTCCACTGCCAAATATTTTGTTGCAAAAACATTTGAGCCACCAACAAGTGTTTGAGCCACCACTGCTGTGCACATAATCAAACATGTCTGAGTTGGAGCAGTTTAACAGATTACACTTATTAACTGAGTGACTCTAGCTGACTTTGTACATAGTTTCACCTTTTTTACAATGACAAGCACAACGCTTTAGCTTAAGCCTCTGAGGAGGTGATTTAAGAAAGGTCTCCTGCATTATGATTTCAGCTTTGAAAGTGCCTTTCTGTGGTCTTTGTCAAATAATGTAATTTCACCTCATGATGTTTCCTCCAAAACAGGGAAAACGTTTGACATGACTGAGCAGCCATAGAGTAATTAAAGAAGTTTTGTAAACCATTTATTTAAAATGCTAAAAGGAAATCAATATGATGATTTGCATGAGCAGATATTTGACAAGGTGAATAAAGCAATAACATTTTTTCTTAACTAATTAATACCTATAGAATGTTAAAAAACAATAACAACAACAATGAAACAGCGCTACAAGTCTCTGAATGTAGAGTTTTCAAGGCCTGAAATTGCCTTCAGTTTATTCAGGCAGTTACTGACAAAAAAATATTTTGAAAAGGTACAAAGCCTTCACTGTGATGGAGTCAATGCATTTAATCAGCTAGGACAACGTAAAAAGCGTTCAAACACTGTATTTCGGGTGCTATCTGAAAATTAACCTGACAAAGGAAATAATTTCCTCATCCCATGAAACATTTTCGGATTGAAAAAGTCCTATTCTGAAGTGAGCTATAACAAAGAGGTTTCAGAAGTTTTCACCGTAAAGCAGAATAATAAAAATTCCGTGTTGGAGGCATTCACCTACAATGTGACCAAGCCAAGTTCAAATGTCTTCCCGTTTGATTCAGGGACTAGAGTCTGGGCCTCCTACTCAAGACCAAGGACTGCCAGCTAATAAGTATTCTAAGGCTGTGCTTCTCAGTGACATCTCCTGGCTCAATCTACTTCTTGCAGATAAATAAATAGTTTTTGAACGAGTGGAGGTGGAAGGGTGAGGAAAGGAGGAGGCTGACTAACCACTTGACGCAAAACAATGCCTTGATCCTTTTCCCAGGTGGGGACGACAATCAATTGTTAAAGTCTCTTACGGTGGTTCTTCTTTGTATAAACACTATTTTGGAATAGGGAAAAAGAGTAAGACATCGTTCAATGGGCATACATGCTCACATGATATTTGAAGAAAGTCAGGTTCAAGTTTCAAGTCTCTAGCTTGCATCAGATAAAAAGGAAGACTTATTTCTAGACACTGGTTTTTCTTTATAGACTTAGAATCCAAAATTTTCATTCTAATTTGGAAAACATTTATAAAACTTTCAGGGAAAGTTTTATCAAAGCTGCATTTGAACATGAAACATTTTGCTTCACTACCCTAAGTCCAAATTTCCTGATTAAAACATTCTGCTTAAGAAAAATCTTGACTTTACTGTAGAACAATTCTCCCATACATAATACTATTTACAGTATTCTGTGCATGCTGGAGAGCAGGTTAGAAGACCATAACCTGTACATAAAATAAGCCATTTAAATAAAAAGACTGCTGTGTAGAAAAATGATTGTGAGCTCACCTGACCTATCTTTGATATGGAGAAGTGATAAGCAAACATCTTTGTAATTAAAGAGCATCTTTATAGAATGTGGTAAGATTCTAATTTTCTTCTTTCTCTTACAACTTAGCAATTTATTTAGCATGATTTTGGACAAAATTAAAAAAAAAAAAAAAGTAACTGAAGTTTGACTTAGGTGAAACTGAATAGTCAAACTCAGATATTTTGTTTAAAAGATACTCCTAGCTAATAGGCACCTGTGCAGAATCTGGTCTCTTCTGCTGTCTAGAGCTATCCCCTTCTCAAGGGAGCAGTCCTATTTCAATGCTCGGTCTCATGAGGACTTTCTTTTGCCTGAATCTCCTGAGGAAGCTGATATAATAGCAGCTCACAGATCATAGCCAACCAACATGAGAAAGATACAGATGGAATCGTTTTGTTTTTAAGCTTGGCCCTCAAGAGCATGATTGGTAGCAGTGCTTATGTGTTATATATGTTACTATTTCTTACAGTATTTGCATGAGAAATAGAGAATATATATTTAGTTCCACCTTGTACCAGGGGAACCTGTGCGGTTTCCAACGCCACAGTATAGATCTTTAGCTGTTAGACTAGTCAGGGGTTTCTGATCTCAGGATTACTAGATATTTTTCCAAAGACAGTTTAGTCTAGCAACAGGCTTTGAAGGCAGAGACTTTAATTGCTTCTTACTCGGAAGGGAGCTGAACTCTGGGCATTTGCCTTCCATGTGAATAATCAAACTGGTTATTTCACAAACGTCATCCGTGATCATTGACCCTTCCCAAAAGAAAACACCAGTGTTAGAAGGGGCACCTGGAGGCAGCTCTCCTTTGGCTGCAAACTTCTGAGCGGCCAAGGCCAGTGTCCCTAAATGCTTCATGTAAAACAGGAATCCTGCAATAAACCCTGTTCTTTGAAAATTTTCGTTTTCCTTATTTTTTTCTTACTTATTTAAATAGTCTATTACTATAGCAACTAGCACCTCACAGTTGTTAACATATTAGACCTCATTACTCTCTGTGAGGCAAGGGAATATTATTATTTTACTTTACAAAGGTGGGAGGGAGGCAAAGACACTAAACCGGTATTTACATGGCAAAAAAACAAAAAAAGCCATGATTTCAGGAAGGACGGTGTACCCACGTTACCTCTAATTTAGCAGTCTCTGGTTACAGCAGGAGGAGAGCTAAACAGTTTGCACTTTACTGTGGACTAGTAGCCTGCGTGTGCAATCAGTGGGCCTGAATTTCTCAGCTCCCATTGCAGCCCAGGCCTCCACGTGGCCCCTGCTCCCAAAATCCTACGTGTGTCGGAGCCAGCAGCTCCCCGTCATGTGTCTTGGGCATGTGCATGTGTCCTGGGTATTATACAGCGTTGCACGAGCTCAGACTTCAGGAAGTCAACCATATTTTACTGGATAAACATATGAATTAATAGCACTTTATTAGAATTTCTGGCACATTACGCATGTAACACGGAGTGGCAGACAAGGTCACTTCTTTATGTGAGAAATACGTTGTATTATCCCAGTATTTATTTTTGATCTTTAATTTATCTGCTTCATTTAAAAAAAAAAACAGAAAACCTTGCTGACAGATACGTTGATTCAGAGTTGCTGCTAGCGCTGGTGTTCTGAAGCTTATCGAAGAAGAAAGATATGTCAGAAGAGTGAGCTTTATTTGGAAAAAGAAAGAAAAATCAGCAGTCAGCTATAACGCCAGGATATTTTTGCCTAAACCTTGTTTGGCAATTATCCTCAGAGTTTTAACAGCAGTTGTTGCTTCATACAGTTCATCTAATAGCTGAACAGAAGAGTAAAAAAATGTGAGAGGCTACATTTAGGCTTAGATTTCACTTAACAAATTAATCAATATTTACCAAATAATATATCCAACTGAGGGCTCTAGGCCTAACATGAGCAGAAGTTGTCCCCCTCACACAGATGGTGAATACTAAGGGCTTGAGACACAGTCTGCTGAGGACAGTCACCTGTCAAACAACCTTTGCACAAGAAATATTGAGCTAAGCCTGACCGAAATGTGTCTGAATTCTCATGGAAAACTGTCATTTACTGTGGAATTATCTTCTAGAGGCTCAGATTGTGGTGCTCAGAAGCTCTGCTTCTGGTCATGATAGTTGCAGAGAAAAGTTTGAAAATGTTAACTGAAGGTAAGATGATTCTAGAATACATTC
>NW_010583069.1:0-18604 GCF_000705375.1 Tinamus guttatus | reverse complement strand
CTGCAAGGCTTGTTAAATCCAAAATCCTGGGGTAACAAGCTGCAGTAGGCAGAGAAGGAAATGTGTGGGGACCTACAAAAACTGAAATTCAAATCAATATAAAAATATACAACACAACTGTTACCATAACTGAATTCATTCCAATTCCATTTCCCCCTTGGCCATATTCTTGTTATTATTAGACTAAGCAGCAGAAAATTTATTAATTTCACTACTCCAGTAACTAATTGACAACCTGAATGTAATGTATGAACATCAGCTACTGACATGTGTAAGATCAAAAATTGTGTTCAAAAAGAGGTGTATAGGCTTACAAAAAATATATATGTATATATATAATTTGCATGAGCATTTCTTTCAATTTGGAAAGAAGTGAGAGGCATAATGAGGGAGAGGCATGAATGCAATAAGAAAAGCCCTTCCTGGAGAGATTAAGCGTCATTCCACAGGCAGCAAGGCCCTGCTGTTTGTAAGAAAGTGGGACTGGGGGAATTACTGTAACACAGGAGACTGTTTTTGTGGATCTGCTGAGGGATGAAACCCTCAGGACCACCTGTCCCATGGAGAACATCGAATACTGGGCAGTGAGTGCATGAAAAGACCTTTACGTCCTTCTCAAGTATGGAGTCCATGCACTGGTGAGATGTCTGGGAGCAACCTGGGAAGGACCCCTGGTAGGAGAATAAGTTCCCAAGGTTGTAAAAATGGTTTCAGCTTCCTTTTTGTCTTTTAAAAGGGTATTAGCTGAGGGGGTCTTTTTTGGTGTTTGGGAATATTTTGAGTTCTTAACATTTCAGAAATAGTCTTGAAAATATAAATGGGATAAAAATGCCACATGATGCGTGGCTGGAGGAGATAGGCTGATGGAAGCGAGATACTGCAGCAAGAACCTACTGAGCTCCTATCTTTCTCCCCTTCGTTCACCTTTTGACACAAAACAAGAAACAAACATCTGACTATCCAATATTCATCTCGCTGCCCTTCTTCCAAAGCTCTCTTCTGGCACTTTGAAATAGTCCATTTAACTCCATGTACTGCCTATGTACTCCTAGTTTGCTATATTCATCTTCTGTTGCTTGATATGGAGTGATATGAACTCTAGTATTTGCTGCTTTAAAAGCTGCACTTTCTGGAATTATACAAAAAACATTTCTTTTCAAATCAGAAAGGCAAACAAAAACACAATATTTGCCATCAAGTTTATAGATAAAAGCTTGGAAATATTTGAAAGTAACTAGCTTTATGGTGCTGGAGGTGTCTACTTCGGTTGAAATATAAAATCCTTCTTCAAATATTTCAAGGCACCTTTAATAACAGATTTAACTGTTGAAATAATAGTTAAAGCAAAAATAACAAAATAATCTTTTCTTTTTAATCAGGTTCTCGGTTCAATCTATAACATTAATATCCCAGTTAATGACTTTAACTATGAAAGCTTTGTTATATGCTAATAGACTTAATATAGTCCCACGTCTAAAGAGCTTTTCAAGATTATTGTAGCAATTATTCTTGTTTAAGTCTTCTGATATTGCTATGGGGTAGATCATGCAAATTCAAGGTACACTGTTGTTATGTTTCCCTAATCCTTTAAAGGAATCCAGTGTAGATGCTAAAATCCGAGCATTATTGCAATGCCAGGTTGCTTCTTTGTATTACCAAGCACTTCTGCAGCAGCACTGCCAGAGAGCAGTAATGCTATGTTAGCTGTACATTGAGCAAACTAATGGATCTGAAAGAAACTGCATTGTAGTAAATAATCTTCTGTCTGCTCTAATTAAGGATGCAGTTGAGGAGAGGAAGATTACTTATCTGCTAGCGCGCAGAGAAAAGGCCATGAATGAAAATAAAGCAGGTACAGCCCTCTTCAGCAGAAAGGGGCAGCCCTGGCCGCCCGCTCCAGGAGATCTGTGCATTTGCAGCCACATTCCTGCATGTGCCACCTGTCCCGCGTGGAGGCAGCAGATCCCGCCAGGCCGCTGGGCTGGCAGCAGGAAGGAGGGAAACCTGGAAGGCGAGTGCTGCTGCGAGTGATAGGGGCACTCACCTCCCCACACTGAAGGAGAGACCTAGCACTTCATTACACTGCATTAGCAAAGTATTCTCCATCGAGATGGTGCAAGTACTGGCATGACATTTCTTTGGCTGATACGACTCGTTGTCTGCCTATATATGTATCATGCCATATTGAACAACGCTGACTAAAAGCTCTGGAAAAATCAGAAATCTTGAAGTAATTCAATAATGAGGACTGCGCGGCTACAGCATGGACTTTCCTAATTACAGCTTGCCTGCCCCTCGGAAGCGTTTTTAGGACAGCCACTATCCAGACTTATGGTCCTGGGTGCGTGTGTTTTATAGCAACACCAGTGAGTCGTCAGAGAATTGTTTCACCTGGATCCCCATTCATGTGAGATTACTTGCAGCCACGATACATTTTAGAGAGTCGTGAATAACCTCTAGCAATGTCCAAGCCAGAAAGAAATGTTATGCACATGGTGCAAAAGCCAAACTAAAAGGTCTGTTTTATTTGTGAACTTGCTCCTCCTGCAAGGATAAGGTCCCAGCGACCTCCAGGGAGGGACGGAGCTGGAGAGGAAAGAGCTGGGAGCAGGGACTCATGGTGATCCTTCTCCTGCTGCACGGGAATGCTCAGGGTTGGCTTGTGTTTTTTTTTGTATTCTGCTGTAGAGATGGCACTTTCAATAACGGAGATCATACAGACTTCTATGGCCAGAAATAGGGATGAAGAGTGTTAAAGGGGAAAACTGCTGTTGAAAGGGTGATGGTCTAGGTTTCCCATTGACCTGGAATCTGCCAGACAGGGGCTGTGAAAAGTTTATCAGGAGATAAAACCTGTGAAAGAACCACAGCAGAGAGATCCTTCCCTGAGGCTACCTCACCTGGCGATGTGGCGAATGACCAAGTGCTTTAGTCATTCCAAACACTTGACTTGTCAGGCCATTGCTCCTCATCTTTATCTTGTCATCTCTATCTTTATCTCTTTCTTATCTGATCTGAGCTCTCTTTCTCCATATGATCTTCACACGTCAACAACATGGAAGTACTCTCTACCTCATTGTATCCATATTGCTCCAGAATTCCAGGTGAGATGTGGTTTTGTCCTTGGACTATCTTTAGAACATGGCTGAGACAAGATTATTTTTCTTTGGGATAGTATGAAAAGTGCTACATAAAATAGTTTTTAAAATCCTCTCTTAATGTAAATATGGTTGGACAGAAGAAATGCCTGTGCCTAATTTACACTGGTTTAAGTCAGAAGTATTTTCCGTGAAGTCAGAAGAAAGTGCTAGGATAAGGCAGACTAGAACTGACATTCTTCTATGAAAATATAAAACTAAATCTCAATCGGATTTTTTTTATAATGATTTGATTATCTTCAGTACATAACATCACAACAGTTACTGGAAAAAAGTCCTGCATGCTATGAAATATGTTATTATCCTTATTTATAAGGGCTAAGGGGCCCTATGCAGTGGTGTTAATAACTTTCGAGGCAGAAAAAATCATGATTGCTTTTACCGTATTTTAAGAGATGTTACAGTTTCATTAGGAAACTTGGCATGATCAAAAAAAGAGGAATTCACTTTTTCTAACACTTGAAAGAAAGAGGCAGGGACACCTCAGAACGGACAGGAAGGTTGCACAGGGATTTGTTCCTAACTCAAATATGTGGTTAGCCAATTACATGAGTATCTTCTGAAGGCGTAACTATATATTCAACTGTGGATGCTCATATTATCTCTGCAAAAGCTTATTCTTTAGAATCTTAAAAGTGTCTGACAAAGAGCACCATAAATTCATAATGTAAAAAGAGGGTGGGAGAGAAGAAATATAATTTTATGTTTTCTAAAAAGCTTTAAGAGTGAAAGCTTTCTGTTTTATGGAATGCTTTATTTCTCTTACGTTAAGTGAGTTTATACGATCTCAGAGTTTACCTCGTGGTAAGTGATATGCAGAACTTAATATTTTCTTTACTGCTTCCTTTTTATCATTTCTGCACTAAAACTATTAATATCTATTAATGTTAAACTATCTTGTTATTATCTATCTATCCACATATAGAAGTATAAATCCATCAAAAGATTTATTTTCAATAGCTTGTGTTTTTTCTCATCATATCCCTTTATTAGTGCTATACAATTTATGAAATAACCAAGATTGAAGACATAATTACAGGTGAGGGCATTGCCCTGACAAATTAATGGTGCTGTGACCTCTCTGATAGCAAAAAAAAAACAGGGAGAAAGACGTCCCAATAGATAACTAGTTTCTTTGCCTTTCATTTTACCATTATGGCCGGATATGGTGTTAAACATTCTACTACACAACTGGAAATATTCTGAGAGAATAGATTTAAACCTTTTAATCTGTTCTTTTTGTTCTTTTGCCACATCACCATCCATGCAGACAAGCATCCTGATTCTCACGACCAAGACAGCACAAACAGGGCTCTGATGTGTGGAGTCGCCCAGCGGAGCCCGTGCCAGAGCCTGCGGCCGGGCAGGGGTGGCACAAACAGCACAGGGATCCCCAGGAAGGCTCCTTGCCTTCCTGGAAGGACCAAGCTCGAGTTTCTGGCTGTTATTTTTCTTCTCCCTCTAATTGTTGGCATTTTATTTACTTTTTTTGATATGAAGACTGACATCTGCGGAGAAGAGATTGCTGACTGCAAACATCTCTTTCTGGCAGAGTTATCCCAGTGCTTTGTGCTGACCGTATGATTACCTAGTAGTTGATACAGCAAGAAAGGCTTTTATTTTTTTTTCAAAAGGAAAGAAACCTCTCTCTACATGGTGATGGGTGATATATAGGATCTCCTGGACAATTCAGTTAGGAAAAAAAAATGAGCTAAGTGAAAAAGGCTCATTTTCCGTTGCTCCATTGCAGATACAAAATTACTTTATTGAAGAAAATGAACTTATTTTGGAGTTACCTTGAGCTAAATGATCAGAGCGGCCACACCGTGCCAGTCTGCATTTCCCTACTAAAAGGACAAGATATCCTAAGTTATTTTGAATGGTGAAGAATGAGCCATTAGCACCGTGTTTGGTGTGGGAGGCAGTTTTAGCCTCACCCAAGGATCACGGTGAGCTAAGGACTGCAGCCTGCCTGCCTGTCACCATCCTTACTGGTCTGCCATGTGGTAGCTGGTCAGTGGTATGCTTCATTCTAAAGACCTTTTCCACATAAATATGGAAATACATATATACGCATACATACATACATATATATATGTTTATATACTCTGGCACTGAGAAAAATAAGTGTAGAAAATATAGAGCCTACGTGGAATTTCTCTGGTAAGGTCAAAAATAAGATCATTTGAAAGTAGCTCTAACAGCACATTGAAAAAACAGAAAACCTAAAAAATCATGAGAGAGACTTCCAGTGTGTGAATTACTTATCCTAAAGTCAACCCAATTACTGTCTCCCCCGTGTTGATTCTAATTCCTTCTGGATATTTTTATTCATTTCCTTGAGCTTCCCTCAGGCTGATTTCTGAGTTTTCAGACTAATTTTTAGGTTTGGGGTTGTTTGTTTTGGAAACTTCATAATATTTGTAGTTTTCATGTAGCAGACCTCATGGCTTAAAGGGCTAAACCCACGGTTCTCTATTTCACAGTAAATGAAGGAAGAATAAGACTCTCTTAATCACTTTGTAGCGACTGCTAAATTATCTGCATTACATTTTCGGGTAAGAATAGAAACGCTTTTAAAATCAAAACTGAAAAAATGATCTGTGTGCTCATGATGGTTCTGAAATCAAAATATTGTTTTGCTTTGGGGCCATTCTTTTTACTGTTGTGAAATCTAAGATAATGTATGTAAAGTAACACGGTATCTGTTTCAAATCTGGTGAGTTTTAGAGCAGATCACTGGTGTTTATTTGAAATAACTGTGCTGCAACACCAAAAGCCTGTTGCAGTGTGAATACAAAGTTATTAGGCGAGCCAGTAAGATCATTTTGATTTGATGGTTATTCTATAATCGCTAACAACAGAAGGGAAGGTAAAAGAAAATATACTGAAATCTCTGTATAATAGACAGAAAAACAAGAGATTAAGGGAGGAGAAAAGGATAGAGCTGATTATAGATTAAAAACCTTATTGTGGTAACAATCAGCTTTGGAAAAAGTCCACGGAAACATCAAGTCTTCACAGAGTTTTAAAGAGAAATGGAATGAAAATGATCATTCTAAAATTGCTAGCATATACACTTGTGACACACAGCTTCCCTTCATGCCAAATGTAGTAGTATACATGCATCAACAGACTTGCAAGACAAACAAACTAACAACATTTTACACAGAGAGGCATTTTCAACATCACTCAGTATTATCTTTTGTAATTCTACAGATGTGGTCTTTCCATAGCAATATTTCCAAACTTATTTTCTCCATTTATATATACTCATCCTCTCCAGGAAAGTATTAAAAATATGTGTGATGATTGTGGCCTTTCTTCTACTTCTGAATTGAACATTATTCTGCAGATGGAGTCCCATATTTTAATGCTTGTCCTGCAATTCAGTCTTATAAGGTGTGCAGTAGCAGGACCTTACATAAATCTAAAATATGTCGATGAAAATTGCATCCATGCTCGTGAAGTAATAATTTGCTAACATTTTCAGATTCTCTTAATGAGCAGAAGACATAAATGTGGCTTGAATCATGGCTGCGTATGATGACTGCATATTTTTATTGCCGTCTTATATCCTCTTATTGCTTTAAACAAATTTGAGCTACATGAGTAAAGACGAGATTGCATCAGAAATGGGATGTAAGGAGTAGCAGCTATTTTTCTGCACAATAATGCTTTACTGTATTCTTGAGGATGACTTTGTGGGGGTTCTTCTTGTGTCGATGCACACAGTTTAAGCTCTCACCTTGAAGTTAATTTTATCCTGCAGTAGGCAGAGAAGCCATTACGTAGGAGCTGAAGGCAATTCAGAGAAGCTGATTTCACCTGCAAACACATATGAGCCGTGAGTGAAGAGACAGAGGGCAGCTCCGTGGAAGCAGCCAAACCAGGAGCGAGGCCAGTGCCTCTCCTTAGGCTGCCACAGATTTCCCTTGTGGTCTAACACAAGTCACTTAAGCTTAGATTAAGAGAGGGAGGTACTAGAACCCAAAGCTCATGGCAATAGGAACCTGCACTGCAGGTTGAGCACCTTGGAGGTAAAACTGAACCCCCTCATACACTTAACCTTGGATCTGCAACAAGAAATCCCTACAGCAGATAAATCCCTACAGTGGATAGAGCACCTGCGATGAAGCTGTAGTCCAGCTGGATGAGGAGGCACCACGGGTGCCCTGGTCAGCCGCTGCGGCGGGGATCACCAGGGTCCCCCTCCGTGTCCCGGATTGAGGTGGGTCACTGCAGCCACCTCTCAGGGGATCCCACGGCCTCCTGCATGGGATCAAAGCTGGGACTGCAGCACCTGGCCCTGGGATGTCCTCAGCATTTCTTGAGGAAATGAGAGTTTAGGCCAGCATTTATGCACAGGTGTTGTCTGCCTGGGTCCCTCCACCCACAGCCCTTCATGTAGTTTATTCTTTTTGCACGGGCAGTTGGGGGGGAATGATACCATGCTGGGCTACTGCCAAGCTGAGGATGTTATTAAAACTGCATTTCAGGTTTATATTTTGAGTGCTCTTTTATGTAACTTTAGATTTTGGCTGAAATGTAGTAATGTTGGAGAAATGGCTAAAAATAATACTTTGTAATTGCGATGTATAAATCTTAGCTAATGCTACCTTTCAGCAGAGGCAGGTACATTTGCAGTGGAAAAGTGAAGCACTGGGTGCTTCCAGCTACAGCCCAGGCTGAACTGGCAAGGAAGAAAGAAGACGCTTCTCTCTTCCCTGCACGCTGTTGTTCGTTACCGCTATCGGTATTTGTGTTTTTATGGTGGCACTTCAGAATCCCTTGAACAACCCCCTGCCCACGGCCCAGATACAAAGCCCAAGATCTTACAAGCCACAGGGACGTGGCAGGCAGAGCTGAGTAAGGTGGCAGCAAATCTGCGAGTGATGCCATCTTTTTTTCCCTAGGTTTGACTGAGGATTGATCTAAGTGAATTACAGTGATGGGCTGGGGCAATAATGGGCAAGTATGAAAAGAAATGCTAAAGTGTAAAGGCTGAAAGAGGATATAGGATCCTTTGGAAGCAGCACAGGATCACTTAGCTTCAAGAGAAAGCAAGTCTGAGCTACAAACAAACAGTCCAAAGCATTTAGCAAGGGGCAGCCTCATGCCTGGGGCTCAGGATTTCCTTCCTCTCATCCTCCTCTTCATACATTAAAGTATCTTTCTCTGCAATTTCATCTATGGTTGGAGGGAAACAGCTCAAGTTTTTTGTAAGTTAACTAATAATCATTAGACCCAAGTTAAAGAAAGTTTGTCTATAAAAAGCTTGGAAATTAACCAAGTATGTCTCTGAATAGTAAAACAATTTCTAAAAAAAAGCCTTGGTTTGAGCATCTTTGGACTTCGGGCAGAAGCAGCAGATTTTCTTTTTAAGTTCAGAGAGGTGCGAGTTCAATTTTTACATCTTTGGATCCACTTTTTTGCATGCAAATTTTTTGGTTTCATTAAAATATACATTTATATAAAATACCCATAACTATGGCTATATCTTTGCAATTTAAGGATCAGAAGATGCAGATTTGATCTCAAAATTATGCACATTTTTATCTTTTTGTTTAAGGCTTTCAGTCTGTGATTGTGCAGGTGTGTACTGATTTTCTTTCTAATAAGGCCTATCTAATGCAAATCCCTCTCAGATGTTGTTTTTTATTCAGCAATGAAGTAAAACTAACAATTAATCCATTTTTTCTCTCACCAATATCAGGTAGAAGAGAAAATGAGACAAAAATACAACACGTGGTTATTGCATTGAGAGATGTTTTCATATTTCACCACAGAGCATGTTATGAATAATGGCTTTTGATAAATTTCTCCAGACTTATTCAAGGGAAAAAAAATGGTTGTCTTTGTCAGTAATGGCAAAAGAAATCTTTTTCTCTTTCTCTTTTTGCCCAGATCTCATATTTCTGTGGTTGCTATAGAAAGCTATTACTGGAACTCATATCTAATAAGTTTTCTTCTCCTTCACCAAATAACTCTCTAATACCCGGTATTTCTATGTGTTTGTTTAAGATATTGTTCTCTATGATATTTTTTCTTTCTTTTTTTTTAACCTGTAAAAGGGTCAAGATCTCTTTTTCTCTTCAGACACCTTCTAACTTTAAAATTTCTGAAATTCCTGTTCTTCCTCTGTAGTGTAGCAACAACCAATAAACACAGCCAAACACTCTTACTTATTTTACATTTGCTGGGTCGCGAGGCGCCGTTTCAGACTAACACTGAACATTCATGTTTTCTACCGCCGCCAGCAAGGCCCAGCTCTGGTTGCTTCCTATTTCCAGGTGAACTGATGTCCAAGTGTCTGCACGTCCTCACGTCTTCGTTCCATCGTAGCAGCAGAGCTGGCAGCACCGGGGGAGCTGCGATGGGAGCAGCCGGGTAGGAAGAAGAGAAAAGGGGAAGAGGGGCACGGTGCAGACTATTGCTTTTTCCGTTTTCAGATAAAATACCCTGCCTTGCTGCTGCAAAAAGAGATGTAACGTGGGTGACAGGGAAAGGGTGAGCTTGAAAGTCGGGAGGGTAGCTCTTGCAAAACATGCAGGAGCTGTTTGTATGGGTGACTGGTAGAGATGGAGTTTTGCCTGGGGCAGTGGAGCCCCTGCAGTCTGACCTGTGTTAAGGGATTATTCGGGAAAGCTGCTTTCCATTCAGTTTCAGGTAGCAGATGATGCATAACTTGATGATGCATCATTTATGCTATTGTCCTATGAGGCTTATGAATTCCAAAATGCAAAAGCTGCTGTATGAAACAGATCTACTTTTTCACTCCTTCTAGTGAAATCCAAGAATATAGAGATGTACCCGAAGCAGAAACATTAGCTGAATTACATCCCATCACAAGAGTTTTATATATCAAACAAAAATATTCATACTGTTAATTATGCAGAGTGAAATGCGATAGTATACTCAAAGACGTTTTTTATCTTAATGCTTAAATGTTAAGCTAAATATAAAAAGGATCCATAAATAAATGATAAATTGTTTATTACTTTGAAAGCCTGCTTGCAATTTATGTACTGTGTTGCTAACACTGTCCTGAATTGGCCTAACAGATGCAAGTTAACGCAGAGAACACTCTGACGGCACGTATATTCATCTGACAGCTAGGAAGGGGGGTTTCAAAACACTAAAGTGATTCTATCCGCATGAAAATAAAGCCATTACATAATCTATTACAACAAGTTTGCGAGATTCCTAGCACAAGAAGAGGGAGGAAAAAAATACTCCAAACTGAGCCATTAAGTAGAGTCTGGCCTTGAAGAATGCATACAAAATTGATTTCCTTGTGCGCCGAGCTGCACTATGAGTATTTCAGTGTAGCAGAAATCTGTCTTGCTGCTTCCCTACCCTGTTCCTTCATTTCTACCGTATGTTGTGTTTGTACACATATAGATATATATATACACACACACACACTTCCCCATATGTTCACATGCTCCACTCAGGCCACTGCCTTTTTTAAGATGCCTGAAATCAGTTCAGTCAGTGCCAGAGCTGGGCTTTAACGCTCTGACTTTGAAATTATACCTATTGTTCACACACTGTCTTCTCCCACCTCGAAAGGGGGATCTTATTGTCCATCAGCCTTTCTTTTCTTCAGTTCTTGCCACACCAGGCTGCCCTGATGCTCAGGCCCTGGCACTCAGGTTTTTGGCTGGCGTTCAAATCTCCTCTCCCTCGAGCAGCAGGATCAGGCGCCTGTTCAAAAGCAGGGGCAATTCCAGCAAGAGCACAACCTGCTCCCTGCTGCTGGTGGGCCAGGCAGCTGTGATGAGGAGCGGGATGAGCTACTCGGCAGTGGAGGGGGTGTGAAGCTACTGTTCACACTACCACGCTCTTCTGCGTGATTAGAAACTCAGGGTTAGTCACTTCCCTTGGGGAATCCCAGTCCCTCCAGAGACACGGAGACAACTGCCAGGCTGGGGAATTCTGCGTGATGCATTGACTCACGCTGCCCTTGGTGAAGTGCCACCTCTGCGCGTGGCAGGGAGGAGCCACAGGTCCACACTGCTGCAGGCAGCATCTGATGGAGCGCCGTGCGCTGAACACGAATCGCGTTCCCTCCGTGGTCCCCCATCGTCCTGGGCCATCCGCCACCTCCTGCTGTATCTTCTGCGCTCTGCGAGGAAGGGCAACATATGCTCCGCAATCAGGAGCATCTCCCCTCCAAAATTCAGGATGGATGGGTGGCCAGCAGCAGCATGACAGACAATGCAGCTCGTGCAGAGGACCTGAGGGTAGCAGAACAACTCATGCCAAGCTCTGAGGTTTGGGTCTGCTTCTCGAGGGTTTTGATGTTGAGTCGGAATCGCCGCCTCTCCCGGGAGAAAACCCGGTGGGGCTGCCTGGCTGGAAACCTCCCGGGAGCTAAGCACCTCCTTGCAGAGGAGCATGCGGTTCTTCCTCCATTGTAATAAGGAAAGCAGGTCCCAGGAAGCGGGATCACGGTGCCCACTGCCAGGACTGACATCCTGCAGCCCCGGGAAGGAGGCCAGTACGTTTCTGGAATCTGAATTTAAGACCCTGAGCTGCCAGGGTTTTGTGAAATAGACGGTGTTCTCGGTGCCCCAGACCAGATCTCGCACTTGGAGCGTTATCACTCAGGCTGCTGACAGCAGGGTTCAGCGAGCAGAACCTGCAGGATCAAGCTCTGTCCAGGATGAGAAGTCAGAGCTCAAATAACAGTTGGAGCTTTAAAGGAAGGAAATCTCATATTTATTCATGATTTAATTAAGAGAAATGAGCCTTTTCAGCCTGTTTTGAATACATATGGAAACAAATATGCAGAAGACTATCATTCCTCATATCAGCCCTATGCTTCTGAACAAATCGTAGTAGTTCTAAATATTCTTGATACAGTGATTTAATCCATCACCTGGGTCAGACCCTTCTGTTTCCATATCAGGATTTGAAGCATGGAGCTACAGGTTTGAATCCCAAATGCCAATGAAAGACACATAGAAAGTAAATATTCTTCACAGATTTTTGTTCAAGCTTTGTTTGAACACAAACCTTTCTGTGCTCTGGGTTTTATTCATTAAAATAAAGCACACAAAATAACTCTCACCTACTATTATTAATCATAAGGATTTACTCAGGAAAACAAACACGCTCAGGCTTTCAGAACAAATCAATTCAGAGGAAGGGAGTATTTTGGCAGCCATGGCAGCCCAGAAGACAGTGAAAACAAACATCTTTGCTGCAGACAGTTTGCAGCTGACTCCGAGATGGACTGTTGGTGATGTGTGATGCTATTTTTAAATAGCAATTGTTTAATCACTTCTGTTCCCCTGGGCTGAGGCTAGAAATGATGCCTCCCAAGCAGTTTGTCTACAAGCGGGTAGAAATAATTTGATCACATCCTTTACGGGCTGCAGCAGAGATGGAGCTGTATGAAGTATCGGCAGCGCGTTTCACAGGGAACCTAAATGTTGAGCAGAAGTGAGAGTATGTTGATCATGACATTTAAGTGACATCATGTCACCAAGCGATATCCTGTGAAACGTATCATATCAAACAGAAAAGAGAATCATCTTTTAAAACGGTCTATCTCTTCTGGCTTTCTGTAGTGAACTCTTGGGGCTCATGTACCCACAGTACAGGAAGGGGACGGGTCATGTCTGAAGCACATATGTAATTGCATCTAAGTAGGCCACGCGTATTTCTGAAAGGGTTCTTGAACTTGCTGTTGGCTTGCAACAGCTGACAGATTTATTGCCAGCTTCCACCAGGGAAAACAGCACTAAACAGAGATGAACTTGCCAGGAAGATGGTGTCTCACCAACAAGATCCGAACTGCAGCCTCCTTTATAACTCCTTGCAAACGAGGAGGCACCATACCTCTATATTTGTACTTTCACGGCATACTTAGATCTTCCTTGTAATACAGAAATAATCCCTATTATTAACGGCAGAAGCAGTAACTCCCTTGCAGTAAAGCATTCATTTCAGCAAACTGGAGACACTTTCTTGGTTGAATTCTTCTGTGTTGTAACTCTTTGTAAGAAACTTGATCTAATAGTCGGAACAAACACTTAAACCACAAGCACACAGAGTAATAGCTTGGTTTCACAGATGTCAATGGGAATTTTACTGTTGACTTCCATAGGGCCAAGATCTCACCCATATCTGCACAGATGATTAATAGCTCCCCTGCCTTTCAATACCCTTTCTGGCTAACAATAAATTATCTCTGCCAGTGATTATTTTTAAGACGCAGCTCATAAAAATGCTTGTGAAAAGCAAATAGTTTTGCCTTTGGGACATACTATATTAAAGGAAGTGTTGGATACTTTGAAAATCTTCCCCACATAAATTGTCACAGGGCACTATGAGGTATTTTGTGTCCATTTAAATAATCCAAGCTGCTGGTCCTGCGTTATCCTTGGAGATTTTTCAGAAAGAAGGAATGAATCTTTCCATCAATAGTATTTAATATGTTGGCCTGGAAAGGGGTTTGCCCCTTGGTTATGGGTTTGCAGAGATGTTTTTATTTACTTTGAGAAAATAAATACATTCTTTTCCTGGGATTTTTTTTTCCTTTGTACAAATGTACCTCTAAAAAATAGTGCTCAGCATCAGCTGATGGGGGCAGATTAGTTGTTGAAATTTTATTCTCATCTTGTTAAAATATTGGCCAAAATATCGGCCAAGAGCTCCAGGTTTGGGGTATAAGGACCTTGGAAGAAAAAGCCTTACTAGTAAAGTAGTCAATGACCTCTGATTTTGAAAGGAACGTTCGACAACTGCTCTGTGGTCCACTGGCAATTTAACACTTCTGTTTAAGTGATTGCAATTCCCGTCTCTCATTCCCAGGTTTTGATTGGAATAAGCTTTTCAGAGAAGCTGGAGAAGGATTTCACGTGGATCACTCTTCCCAACTGGTCCAGCTGCCTGAAAAAATTCTTTTTTCTCTTTATTTCCTGCTTCCTATATCATTTATTCACTGTTCTTTAATCTCTCGTGTTCTTATCCAGGGGAAGGATATCACTATGGCTGTATAGAAGACTCCAGCACATGTTAAGATGGTCAAGCTGTAAGAGCTGTAAAGTCTTTCGACTTGTGTGGGATATTGCAGAAATATTCAGACTTCTTTGGGACCTTCACTTTCTCCACTAAGGAAATAACCATTTCTTGTCACCTTTTGATTCCTGTCTGTGGGCAGAGGAGCAGTCACGTTGTTATCAGGAAAAGAGGGCTACAAAAGGGAAGCTTTGAATTCGTATTAATATCCTAGTGATCAGACCTGAGATTGAAGTCTCCATATATCTCAGGCCAGGTCCCTCACCACCAGCAGCCACCCACACACGTATGGTGGCATCATTGCCTTCTTTTGCTGCTCTTCCAGTGTTGGACAAACCAAATCTTGAATTCTTTAACATTATTTGGCACTTACAGTTGGCACTGGTTGTTGCCCAGCATTGGGCGACTGCACAGCCTGCTGCTGTTTTCTCTTTAGAGAGGCACCTAGCACACGGTTATGAAGGAACTGCTCCGTCTATGGACCTGAGGATCCACATGATCCACGGTCACTGGAACAGGAATCCATTCATCATAAAGGTCTTTTGTGTCTCTACTTTCCTCCCTTTCCTTCCCCTACCACAGCCTGCATCCTCACATCAGAATTTCTGCAGTCCTAAGGAGGATATCCATCCTTTCCAGCAGAACAGCACAGGGGAAGAAGAGTGAAAAAGCATTTTGATTTATGGCTACATTTTCCAGAGGAAGCAGCCTAAAGCCTAAGCAGTGATCATGACAGTATTACCAGTGAAGTCCTATGTAGTGAGCTGCTCAAGTAAACTGCACACCTCTTAATCTGAGGATACTCAGAGTCTGGGGAGGAAAACAGTGTTTTGAGTGTTCAACTAGACTGCCAGTGAGCAAAAGTCCACCATGAAGGCTAATGGTGACTGAGTTAGGCTTCAAACCAGTAAGTCATTCTAGGGTAAGAGTAAGTCTGCAGTTTCAGAACAGGGATTAAGTTTAACGCACAGAACTGTGCTAGGCTCATCTGCACCCTCCCACTGCTACCTGCTTCAGATGCAAGGAAGAAAGAAGACCTATATAAAGGTGCCTGTGATCTTTGTGCAGAAGGTGAATGTGAATTTTCAATACTTTCTTGTTTCATTCAGCGTCGCTCAGTGTATTTTCTCATTTCTAGCTCTCCCTCTCCTCACAGTAGCAATTCTTGAGCTTCATTGTTATCTCAGCTACTGCCATGAAAGAATAAATGCAGTGATTCTCTACCAACATTGGCAGGACAAGCTGGGAGAGTTAACCCCTGAGAGGGTCTCTGTTTCATGTCATAACATGTTTCACGCATTGAACATTTTTTTGAACATATCACAGCTGTGTATATTCTTCACTACTTCCCTTTGCCACTTCTGTCCCCGTTCCTCTTCACATTCCATAAGCTACTTATGCAGACAGACTTATGTGCTAAAAAACTGCAGGTCGTCCAGCCCTGGGTGCCTGTGGAGGTAGGTGGGTTCAGAACAATTTAGTGTCGATAAAGCTTCAGGTTTTTCCACCCTCCTTTTAAAGACAGTGTATGTTCTCAAATATGAACATGCTTAACGGGCAATGTTGGTTCCATGAATTCATGTCAGTAGATATCCAACACATCCTGGTTTATACGAGCTGAATTTCATTAGCTATAAAGTGCATTAGCATTTGAAGTGCATCTTCAGATGAGAAGACAATATATTTTAATGTCCCACCCATGATAAATGGAAGGCACTTATAAAAGGAGAGAATATTAACACAGCTTTAAATTTACCACTTCTTACATATTGCCATAGCTTGAATGTTTTCTTCTTTTCTAGTAAAATATTTTATGTCAGTTCTTTTATTCTGAGAACTATGTCACTGCAATTCATAATATTCACATGAAGTATCTACTTCTATAAACCTTGAATTCTTTGTTAATTCTGTTGGAAAGCAACTATTCCACTTTTTAAAATACATTACGTCTATGCAAGATGATTTACCCACTGAAACGATCATGTTTAAATAAGATATATTCAAATCTAACTGGAACTTCAACCCTTCTTACACAGCTTTCAAAGAAAAAAATATTATTCTGCAAACAATGACCGGCATTATAACTCTGTCAACCTCTGTTATTACCCTTTGGGAGCTGTAACTAGGTGTGGGGGGGCAGTTCTTTTAAGGCTTTAGGTTGCTTTTTCTCGAGATAGAAAGATTTTCCTTTTTGCACCTAGTTTGAGAGAATTATTTGTGAAGTAGCCTATGGGGGGCACTCAAGTACTGCAAACGGATCCTGCTCTTCCTAAACCTTCCTAAACTTACGCTTAGATGGAAGGGGGCAGACCCTGGGGCACATTTGCACATTACCTTTTATACAGAGAACAAAAGTAAGCAAAATAAACTAAAACATTTTTTGTCACAGCCTTACTATTCCCCGATGAAAGACAAAGTGATATTAAAAGGTGCATTTAAATGACAGAGCCTGATTATGCTAAAAGCGTGGAAGTGTAGTGTAGACTGCAGAGCTTGTCTGCATTTTTAAAATTCTAAACAAGGTGTCTTGTACATTATGTTGCAATGGCAGATACAATTATTATTCACCTACTGAGTTTTTGGCATTGTTCTAAACTTTAATGACAGTCTTATACTCTGTTCTTGGTTTTATGGAGTGGGAAAATTATTTATTCAGATCTCTTAAAAATATTTTTGTGTGTGTGAAGGAAAATTTTGCCTACTATTGTAGTCATGGATGTTTGCCACAACAGTCATTTGGACTGCTACCGTAAAGTCTTCATCTCATGGCAAAAACCTTGTACCAGATGTTCCTTTATTTGATCTGTTTTATGATTAATAAGGTTTAGCCCAAAACCAGAATGAAAATCCTGCTATGGCACCTGGCTGCCTTCACACAATAATTTGCTTTGAAGTGAAGGGGAAGATTCATTTAATCTTCGAAATGCTGTGGTGTGGATCTGTGATCTTTTGTTCTGGTATATTTTGGAGGAAGATACTGTAAAAGAGCATAAAATAGTTGTCTGAAGGATAATTTTCTAACCATCCTAAACTGGTAAATGCTACTAATTTCTCCTAAAGGAAACATTAAAGTAAGTTTGAATAGTAACAGCGTGAAGCTTCACACGATGGATGGCAGGCGAGTTAGCGCAATGCGCCACCGGCCACGGGGCTGGCATCCCGGCTCTGGAATAAAACGCGGTTTCGCTACAGGACAAGAAGTGGAGGGGAAGGAAAGCATCCCCAAAAGGTCAGCAATGCGAATGTGTGTCTGGCATTTATCAAGAATGGGAAATTTTATAAGTTTATAACATTGAATTAAGCAGTGGAGAGGTATGTTTGGGAGTGCTCTTCTCCCAGGAAACGCGGTTACAGCAACATCAGGGACCGTGAAGCCACACAAGCGCCTTGCTCAGACCGCGACGCGTGTGCGGCTGCCGTACACGGGTGGCAGCTTTCCTTGCTTGCTATTATATAATTGCACTGTAATAATTCCATGGTCACTCACGTACGCACAGGCCATGCCAGATAAAGATGAGCTTTCTGGGTCCGTGGGTACGGGCACACCTACCAGCGGGGTTTATCGACGCCCTCTCTGCGAGAGGCAGCACGATGTGAAATACACGATTGATATCTGTCATAACAGCATCCGTTTACAATAGCTATTAAGTGGCACAGACTCGTGCTGATTTTAATACTGTCAGCAGCAAGGCTTTAAAAAACACTTGTTTTTTAAATATTATTCTAGTTTCTATGCTTCTGGCAAATGGCAAATTATGCTTTTGGAGAGCAGTAAAATATGGAAAGCTAATAGGAGATTGTGGAATTGGATAAATACATCAGTTCAATGCCACTACTCATTATGTATTATTATTATTGTAATCATTTGGTATCAGTGAGAAAGATCCCACTAGGTTATTTCTAATGCCAAACTTAGGAAATAGAAGATACAGATAAGGCCATGTACTTTACTACACAAGCACTTCCATGATGAATTGAATTTTTCCTCAATTAGTTGCAGGAGATCAAATCAAAAAAAAATATGAGTTCTCTTCTTAGGCAATATTTCTACAGATTTTTGTATAGGTCCTCTATGTATGTTATACACCATGAAATTAATTTAAAGTAGAGTACGTCACTACTGATAGGACTGGCTACCACTGCCCCTTCCCAGCAGCGCCACAGAGATACGGAGGTGTCCAAACCTTAGTCCCTTCAATAACTGGGCTTTCAGGACAAATCGTACAGATTTTTGTATAGGTCCTCTATGCATGTTATACACCATGAAATTAGAGTACATCACTACTGATAGGACTGGCTACCACTGCTCCTTCCCAGCAGTGCCACAGAGATACGGAAGTGTCCAAACCTTAGTCCTTTCAATAACTGGGCTTTCAGGACAAATTGTGTAGAATATTTAAGTTTGTCTTTCA
>NW_010583067.1:0-36007 GCF_000705375.1 Tinamus guttatus | reverse complement strand
AAATTTGAGGATGTTTTACTCTCAAATTCTTTTTTCTGTTCATTCAGATAGTCAGTTCAGTAGAAGTTAAATTTGAGGATGTTTTACTCTCAAATACTTTTTTCTGTTCATTCAGATAGTTCAGTAGAAGAGCTGGGCATGCTGTTGCTGTTGGGAATCTATGATAATGCTTCTTATAATTTTAGGCATTGAACATGGAATAAGTACGTCCCAGAACTTTCTATGAAGCCAATACTGAATCAGCTACTGATATCTACCGAACCTTTGTGTCATTTTTATAAATTTCCTTTGATTGCTTTTGTACATCTTGACTTTTTACAGATTTTTTTTTCTAATTCTTTGTCTATATTTTTCCCATTTCAACTTGTTTATAATATATGCATATATTGTCTGGCTTTCAGTTCTTATACAGATTATATTCAGGTTTTATCTCTCAGAATAAGAACCATTATTCAGGTGAATACTTTCAGCAATGTCAGTGGTTAAGATACCCAGAAATGCAAGAAAGCTAAAGATGTAAATCTTTATTTCATAATATTTATGTTTTGCTATTATAAAATAACAGTTTTAGTAGAACCTAAAAGGTGTAGTCTATGTTTTAGTGATGAGGAAACAGAAATAAATTAGATGAAAGGTGTCTTGTTTATTGAGACAGTTGATTAAGCTTAGAATGAATTTTTAGTTAATGCTTCTAATCAAATGTATATTTACTTGAGCTCATGCTGTGACTTAAGATAAGCATATGAGTACAAAATAGAAGGTAAGAACACGATTAGAGCTGTTCAAAAAGTTCAGGTTTCAGATAGTTGTTGAAATTAATTTAAAATTTGTTCTATTCCAATTTTGAAGTGTTTCCTCTTTGCTTCCTTTAAAAGCAATTTGGAAATAGCCTGAATCATAGTCTAAGCCAATGGTGGACTTCCATGAAAAATTGAATTTAAAGTTTTTTTTTCCTCTCCTTTTGCGCTATATCTTTTACATTGCAGCTTGTGGCAAGTTCACAAAGGTACATTTTTATTTATGTAAGAGAATTCCTTCACCGGTATTAGGAAAAAATGAGTGACCTAAACATCTTGGCCATCTCATCTTAACTTAGAAGCTTAAATATATAAATGGGATATCCACTTTCTCTATCACATGAACAAATTATTATTATTTTTTTTTAAATCTCTTTTAAAAGAAAAGATCTGGTTATTCCTCCTCCATCTCTGAGTTTTGCGTTGACTTTTCACGTCTGTTCGAGAAGGTTCATGAGGGTTCTTTGGATGCCAGACTGTTCTCTTTTTGAGGTCAATCAGACGTTCTGCACAGTGATGCTTAACACGTAAACTTGTAAGAAATGTTCAGCCACCCAAATTGTCTTGGGAGTGGTCGTGCTTTTAGATAGGTCTCCATTTATTACCTAAAATGTTAATTTTGCCCCAATTTGTCACTTCTTATGAAGAACGGTATTGGATAACAGTTCAGTGGTAATTTGTCCCTAGCTGAAAAAACTGTGGTCAGCTTTTATTGCTTTAGCAATAATATGATGTATCTTGACTAATTTTTTTGAAACTACCGATTGCTGTGTTGCCACAGACTGTTAGCCAGCTGCAGCTCTTTGTAGACAGACTCCAACTTCTTAAATTTTGTTTGATTAGTGTAAGAGGAGGAGATAGCACTCTAGAAAAAAGAATTGGATTTTAGGGGAAAGAAAAAATAAAAAGTCTATTTTGTGACAACAAACTGAAAATGAGAGAGTTCTGTAAGTGCTGTATTCTTGCAGATACATAAAAAATAAAAGGTTATGATTACATTTCAAGATCAGGTCTACTACATTAATCACATTTTTTGAAAGCAAACAGGCAGATTCAAGGTAATATCTGGACTACAAAGTTGGTAAAGATTTTTGAACATGAATTTAATGAAATCTATACCAATTGACTGGCTTATTTTCTTTTTTTCAGGACTAAACTAGGTGCTTAGTGAACAGAAAACAAATGCGGCTATATGAAAATGGCTTTAGTTCTTATTCAGTACTTTAATATTCTCAGTAGCATATAAACTACTTAGAGTATTATTTCCTATATTTAGTTAGCAGAAATAGCTAAAGATTTTTTCATGACAGTGGTGAAGAAAACAGGATTCAGATATTAATGTAGCACTTGCTCTGTAGCTGACGTTAATACTTGCCTTCTTGGGGGTCTTTGCCTTTGGAAATGGCAATGAGAAATTTAGGTGGAGATTCAGAGGGTTCAGTGCAGAATCTTAGACGAAGAGCTTCTGATTTGTGGAATATGAGTTGATAGTATGTAGATGTATGCAGGCATCAAACACTTTTCATGCATGTTATCAGACTGCAGAAGTGGAAGTTTTTTAAGTTTGCTGAAATGCTCTGCAAAGATGTCCGCATCAAAGCAGCGTATGCTAGTTGCTGCTGCTTTTGCCTTTGGGACATGTCCTGTGAATTTAAAAAAGGCCCATGTCTCAAGGAAAGTGAAATTTAAGGACTTGGAAATTTTCTGAGGATTCATCATCAATGTGCTTTCCATAGTCAATCAATGCTTTTTTTTCCCTAAGTTTCAAGACATTGAGAGGAAAATTTATGTAATCACCAAAGCAACAAAGATTTGCAGAGTCTCAAAGAAATTGTGAGAATGGAGGCAAGAACTCTTTATCAAATACATAGAAAAGGAAACAATAAGTAAAATACTAACATTTTGTACACATTAATTTTTCTCAATCAACTGAATTTCTTTTATGTGAAGCATTTTCAAAAATGGAACATGAATGAATGACTGAATGTGTATTTTCTGTTTCCCCCAAGTTTCCTTGAAGTGAGTTTCAGCTTGCCTCAAGGAGTACTTTCTAACTGACATTTTCCAAACTAGCTTCCTTTTTTGATATCATTGTACCCTTGACAAGTTCCTGCTGTAACCTTCCCAGAGTCTTGAAGTGGAGCAGCAACATGACTGAGGTGTCATTGAGGACTGGCTGAAGATTTTCAGGCCTTTCAGAATCAAGAAATAACAATATATAGTGATTGTGCAATGATTTGCGTTACCTTTATTAAGTAGACCATTGCATTGGTAGGGAATGTGAACAGAAGGAAAAATAAATACCATCCATGCCAGCACTTAGAGTCATTTTGAAGTTAAAAAAAAAAATCTTATTTTTAACATAAACTTCTATACAATAAGAAGTGAGATTTTTCAGAACTTTAGGTACTAGAATATGAAATTAAAACCTTCTCCAGTTCATTAACATCTGTTAAATATGTTTTGTTGATCAATACTGGTCAGTAAACATACTTTGAATTCGATTGTGTAGTTTTAGAACATTTATCATTGCTTAAATAGGTTTTTCTTTCATCAGTAGTACAGATGAAAACTGAAATTGTGTGTTGTACTGATGCCAAAGCTCATTTATCTTGCTAATAAAAAGTAACTATTATTTAAACCAAACAAAATTATTTGCTCGTTACAGCGTGTCCTAGATTGTTCTGTGGAAATATAATGGCTTTAACTGCAAGGTCAAGCAAGATGCTGTTCCAATAGCTAACTACTATGCAGATATCTGCAGGTATAGCTTAATGATTTACACGATTAGTTTTAGATCCATAGAACTGGATTCCAATGACTTGTAGGTGGACTAATATTACTGAATAGACCTGTGAGGTTTTGCAGCTCTGAGATGTTTGCATTCATCTGTAATTTAGTTGACCCTACTTTGAGCGAGGGGATTAGACTGTACGATTTGCAGAGGTACCTTTCAGCCTTCATTACTCTGTGATTTTGTTTAGTCAGAGAGGACCATTAACCAAATGAGGTTATTTGAAGGATGCTCTAAAAAATACTGGAAGTCAAGTACCAGCATAGAAAGAATCTGTGCATTTATTTGCAAATGGCTCCTGCAGGATGATTTGTAAATCCCAGGCTTCCTGGAATACCATTTCTGCAGTGAACTCTTGGACTTTATTATTAAACATGATTTTTGGCCACTTTAACACAACGAACCGAGTGAATATGTCTATATTAGACTCCAGGCTGATGAGGAGATATGAGGTGCACCCACAGCTAGCTGTAAGCCAGAAGCTTGGTAGATTCCTTACTACATGACAGAATCCCGTATAACAGGAGCTGGTTAGTGAGAGCTGATGCTGATACTAAAATGAAGCCCTGAGATGACAAAAAGGTCTGTGACACAAGAAGTCTTGGCTTCCTGCCCTTGCACTGTGCTAACATGTCATGCCTGAGTTAGGCTAACACCAGTAACATCCTTTTATTTTGGACCTATCTATTCTCCCTTCACCCAAACCTGTGTTTCGTAGTCACCGCATCATATCTAATCTGATTTAGCCTGGAAACTTGTGGAACAGGGATCATAGCTCTCTGTTCTGAAAAACACTGCTTGTATAATTAAAACTCCTGCTAAAGTTAATGGAAGCTGTTTGTGAATTAGGTCTGGAGTATCAGGTTAATCATAGATGCTGCTTAAAGCTTTATTTCAAAATTATTAGTTTGCTTTAGTACTTAGATATTATTTTACATGATTCTTGGTTAATATAGGGTTCTCGGGCAAATAATATTATGCAAGGTTTGCAGGTTCCTTTAAAACTACTTTTCTAATGAAAGCTTATAAATAAAAGAATGAAAGTCTTGATACTTTAAAAGAAAATCTTTTGAATATATGATTAACTAGAAATAGCATGTAGTGGTTTTCTCTAAGTTTACAGAAGTAAGCTTAGATGAACTTCTTTCATCAAGATGATGGACTGTTCAGTTAACCACTCCTTTTTAATCAGTATGTTGCACATCATTTAGAACATATTTTTTAAATTTCTTTGATATGGGTTAAGTGTATGCATCTGTTTTGAAGATTTGTGTGTTTTTAAAGGTAAAAAGGTGAGTTGTAGTTCTAGGAGTTACCCAGCACATGGTGCTGACCATGGTTAATTAACTAGTACTTCCAAAGAGTTTGTTTTGTTCTACAAACTATTAATCTAACTCTGTTTCCTGTTAGTAAGTGATTTTTCTTTCTTTTTGATTTATTTCATTGAGCAGGTGATAAAAAAGGCGTAAAGAGTTGGTGAGGAAACAGCATTTATCTCTTTCCAAATTAAACATTCAGATGCTAGCGATTGTAAATGTGCACCTGAATCTTCTGTCACTTCTATAGTAACTTTTATTTTATTTATTTATTTTAAATTTGCACTGCTTCTATTAGGAGCCTTCAGCCATTAATATCCAGGAGCCACTCTGTATTCCACAGCGAGTCTGAGCTATGCCTCCCTGTGTGTTCAAAAGGCTTTTTGCAAGATACTCTGTTCCTCATCATCCAGTGCTATTTCTGCCTACGCTTCATATCCCCTCTAAGACACACCAGATACTTCTCCTGTTTGAGAAAGCACCTGACTCTAATGTTTTCCTGGCCTATTTTGGAGTGTTCCAGAGTTTGCTTGTTTTGGGGGGAAGACTCTGCTCTGCTCTGTAAGCAGAGCCTTGGCTCTTGCTATGCCATCAGCCTGCTCAGGCTCCCTTTTAGCTCCAGGATGGGACATGTTGTCTCAGCCCTCATCAATTCCTTCCCCAAAGATGGGTTGCAGCTAAGGAAGGTGCAGGGGGCACACAGGGAGTTTGTTTCTTTTCTTTATGGGAAAGAGAAGAGCAAGAGGGGGTTCTGTCAGGCAGGGAAGAATGCAAACGATGCTCCTCAGGTGGCAGCAAAATGGGAGTCATAAGAGCCTGCATGGGGGTGGTCATGAGATTCACGAGGACAGAGGTGAAAGAAATTGGTTGTGAACAACTCTGCTGCGGGATGTGGAGCCGGCAGCAGCGGGGGCTGCGCGGAGGTACCCTCCTGTGCTACACTCCTGTACCACTTGTCCCTCCCGGGGAGCACTTTGGCCTCGGGGAATGGAGAAACTAGAAACCCAACACCTTTTCTCCATTCAAGGTAACTGTACACTTTTTACCCTGTTATACATGCAACTAACCCAGATCCAAATGGTAACGCCAGTCTACAATGCTCAGATTGTTGGTAGGGGATAATAATACCTCTCTTTAATCAAAAAGGCAAACATAGTATGACTGTCATGCACAGGGAAAATATAGAAATATTGAGGGCCTGGGTTTTATCTAATCAGTACGTTTCTCAGCTTTGTTTTTCTTCCTGCATTATTCCTGTGGCTAAACCGAAGGAATACGTACTGCATTCTGCTTTCATAAACAGAATGGAGGAGAGAAAGGAGAAGGCCAGCAGAAATAAATCTTATTTTCAGGGTAATGGTAAGTGTATTAAACCTACTATCATTGACCATTTTAGGTTGAACTTAATCAGAAGACTAGTGATTTTTAAAATACATTTTTATGTTTTTCAATAACTGCAGGAGAATACTGTCTGAGAATGTGAAGTGTGTTTTGCTGACTTACAGCTTTTTTCCTTCTTCAGTTGTAAACAGTTCTACATCACTATGCAAAGAGTGATGCACTCCTTAAAAGCTTCAGCCTTTCTCTCCTGATTCCGTGATACCAATGCTGCAATCACAGCGATAACTCTGATAGGCAGAATGTATCAGCAGTTTTTCCATTCATGCATCATGCCGCCTCGGCCCGGTTAGCTGTCGCAAGCAGGCCTATGTCTCAAACCATTCTGAAGAAGTAAAGAGCAGCGAAGGGTGAACAGCACCTGGCTGTATGTGCCATAGCAGGGTTGTCTCATTGCACTGATTAAATGTTATTTTTGTATTGCTGTGTTAGAATCGCAATACTCTTCAAGCTTAACCTTACAAATATCTTAAATTATCTTTCATGGTGAAGGAACTGCACCCCATGAATGTTTTTCTATGACACTTGATGCTAGTACATCTTAATTACTCTTCACACATTACAAACTTTTATTGCTTTATAGCCCCATTAGACCATGCATCTTTTTATGTCAAAGGTAAGTCATTATTCCATGTACTGTCTTACGGCTATAATACCAACTAATAAAACTCTTAGGTAGGCAGGCCTCCCGAGCATACTTTATTTTCAGGTTCACAATCAAAAAAGAAAATAGACAACACCCCTCTGTCTTTAATGTAAGCAGTGCTCATTAGCAGCTGCTTGTGGATCTGGTGCCTCATGCCATTTCCACTTTTGGCAAGACCATGCAGTCGCAGGTCACCATCTAAGCTCTAATTTAAGTAAGCTGGAAAGCTGGCTATATGCCAGCTTTGGAAATGCCAGATTTGGAAATGCTTTGGATGCATCTCTACCTGTGGCAGCTGAAGTCATCTGTTTCTGTGCAGACTGCGATAAGCTGTTATCAGATAAAAGAGCACTGCTCTGCAGTCTGAATAGATTTGGTCTAAGCAGATGGACTACAGAAGTTTCTCACAGTCTCTTCCCTTTCCTTGCAGTAGGAGAAGAGGAAGATTGCCTTCTACTCCAGCAATTCAGTACCTAATCTGAAGCTACTCTTACACTAAATAATGATCAGTAAGCAGTGGAAACTGGCAGTATAGCTTTTCTGATGCTTTCAAGAGAATAACCTCACTGGTGGCAGTTGCTTGTGACTGAGTGACGGGAGATGCCAAATCTACGCTTTTTTTTTAGTATATATTTTTTGAGCTTTTGTTTGGGTTTTCTTTGAGCAAATAATCACGGAAAAAAAAGTCTAGTTAATGACTAAGAACTAGACAGACTATGTATTTCAACTGAAAGAATAATTGTAAGGAAATCAAGCAGAAGGTTTTTTATTATTATTTTCTTTTAAGTGTATTTCATAATTTGTAGTAAGCTTGAAAAAATCAGGCCTTTCTTTTTGTATCCAAAACGCTGAAAAAACTTTTTTCTAATGTTGAAACTTGCTTGATTTGTTTGTAAGACTGCATAGACCTAATTATTTATTCTGTAGCCTAGATTTGTGTCTTCTCTAAGACTCCCATAAGAGAAGAATGTATAACCATGAAGTATTACAGATTTTGTTTAATAACAAAAAAGGAGCAAATAGAAACATATTCATTCTTAGGTTTAAGTGTATGAATTGTAATACAGTTGTGTGCAAATAGCCATGGGTTTTCAAACCAAAAATCTATTTTTTTTATATAAAATATATTCCAGTAACATACTAATACTATTTTTTTTATTATTTATGAAGTCCAAAATGTCTGGAAAATCAAAGTTCGACTTTCAAAAAGTTTCCTGAAGTTCAAAGTTTAAAAAATGATGTATACCTAAATTAAGCATCCGGATGATGTTGGTCAAAACTTAAGTAGATTAGTGCCAAAAGCAATATGTAAGGCAGTAGGCTGCACAGAAAGCTATGGTGTTGTCATCTCCGCCTTACTGCTTTCAGTTAGTTTTTCATCTTTTGAAGAGAGGCAAAAATAGTACACTGTCGTGTTAAAGTCAGAAGATGTGAGCATGAGGGCAGCTAGTTGGAGCTGTGCAAGCAACCGTAATTTTGGCTTATTGTGGGTTTTGAATACTTGAATCATGATGTAAGTTATTCTAATTTACAAGCTTTTAATATAATTATAAATACATTGTATGATAGCTTATATTTAGATGAAAAAATATTTAATATTTTTTTGCCGCCTTTGCAGAGAAAAATCACAGCGCTATATATCACACCACTATTCAGCTTATACTTAGCAAAGTATAAGACTACTGAATTTTTACAGAATAGTTTGTTTGTTATTTGCATACGTAAACCCTCCTCCATCCTTATGAGAGGTGAACAATGTGTTTCTGAATCTTCCTGAATTCTTGGCTTGACATTAGAATTCTTCCAAAGTATTTGAATTTGAACATTTGAAATTTGAAAATAATTTGAAATTTGTAATCTCATATGTATATATTTGTGTCTGTTAGTTGGTTATATTATCTGAAAGACATTAGATGTCATTAAAAAGTCTTTTGATAAATTGACATTTCAATTGATATTTTTTCACAAAAGGAGAAAGACATTTCTGGAGAAGGCATCATTTCATGTTACGTAAGAAGAATGAGCATTATTGGAATATTAAGATGAGAAAACCAACGTCTCTAGGGAATTTAGAAGAGAACTTCTAAGATGAACTTTTGTGTCTGCCTTGAAGTCTGCAGTGCATCATGCATATACTTTCTCTGTTAATGAACTACATATGGAACATGTGTATTAAGCTCAAGTTATACCTACATATAGGTTAATTAAAAAAGCATAGCATCTGCTACTTTGTAGGGACTGTGGTGCTGAAAAGCAATAATAAAGCTGCTGCAAGAAAACACTGCTCTTTCCATGAGCTCAGTGTAGAATATAGAGGGTTTTAAAATGAATTTCTGTGCTTATTTTGATGACTAGCATATACTATTCAGCAGTTCTGAACCACTAATAGAAATGCAAAGTTATTATGTCTTTTAAATATTTTATTTTCAATTCTGAAACATAACAGTATGCTAAATCAGCTTAACCAGAGTGGGCTCAATGTATTGAAGAAATCTTAGAGGCAAAACAATAGAAAAGAGTGTAACTCTAAAGATTTGTCACTATACTCAGACTATTCCAAATGATATCAGCTTTGCTTTGTCAGTGAGGTGATGGAATTAACATGCAGGTCACATTAAATCTAAATGCCTTCATGTATACTTTTCAAAAGTCAAATTGAAAATTTTGATTAAGTAATCATCTGTAAATCAGAGAGTACTCTGCTCTGACCTCTGATTAAACACTGGCTCAGAATTTGGTTAGACAAAGTCACTCCAGGGAGCCATTAGACTTGAAAAAAAGGAAGGAAAATTGAAGACTGGAGCAGGAAGAGTTTACAAAAAATGGTACTCTGCTGCTGATGTCTGTCTTCGGAGAGAAATACTTAGTGTGTGTATAAAGACAAAAGGGGGAAAGAGAAAGAGGAAAAGGGGTGGATACCACGTTGTGACTATTCTGAACACCTATTTCAGTTTAGATACGAGTAGTAGTTTTTATCCTATGCCCACAACAAACCTGCAAGATGGACAAAAGTTGAAGTAGTCTTCATCCCTTTAAAGACATTTTTATTTTGGAAAAAGGTGTTAGTTGAGGTGGATAGTTGACAGTGTAGGAGAAGAGGAAGTGATGTGATCCTAAAATCTCACAGTAGACAATATGTTTATTTTTTTAAAGGGTACATGTCTGTATTGTTTGAGTATATGTATCATTTGAGAATGTTTTGTCTGAAAATGTATTTGGCTTGTTTGAAAATACCTTAAAAATAGAGGATAATTTGAACAATTCAGATCATTTACTTGAAGAAACAGAAATTTTCAAGTGCTATTTTTTCATAATACATAAAAAAAATCTCAAGAACAAAAATGTTTGTTCTTCCATGTGGACTTAATCCAGAAAATTCAGGCTCACTCCACAGTATTGCTCCTTTTTTAATGTTACGGATACACTGTGACCTGTTTTCTGAATTTGTACTAAATGGGTTCACTGCCCTCTTATTGCCCATAAAATCATAGCACTGTTGCGATGGGAAGGCACCTCTGCTGGTCGAAGCAGGGTCTCAGCTAGAGCAGGCTGCTGTGTGCTGTGCCCCGTTGCTTTTGGGTATTTCCCTAGGTGGCAGACTCCACGATCTCTCTGGGCAACCTTGTTGTGTTGTTTGACCATCCTCATAGCAAAAAAAAAACATCTCTTTCTTATGGTTCTGTAGTTCAATTTGTGCCCCTTGCATCATGTTGTTTTTCTGTCTATCCCTGAAAGGAGATATTTCTGTTGTCTTTCCTCTCTCATCAGGTATTACTTACATAGATCAGATCTCCCTGAACCTTCTCCCCTCCAGATTGAACAGTCACAGCTCTTTCAGTCTCTCATCATATGACAGATGTTCCAGTCCTCATCTTTGTGGCCTTCACTGGACCAGCTCCAGTAAATCCATGCCTTTTACTGGAGAGCCCAAAACTGGATCCAGCGCTTCAGATGTGGCTATACCAGTCCTGCGTAGAGGGGATCACCTTGATCTCCCAGCAATGCCCTTCTTATTGGAGCCTGGGCTGCCACTGGCTGTGTTTGCCATGCAGCTCTATTGCTGTCTCATGTTCACCTACTTTTCTGTCAGGACCCCCAGGTGTTTCTTTGTCAAGTTGCTTTCCACCTGATCAGTCCCTGTCATATGCTGGTGCAAGGGGTTATTCTTCTCCAAGTGCAGGAATCTGCACTTCGCTTTGTTGAACTTCAGGAGACTCCTCTATGCCCATCTCTCCAGCCTGTCAAGGTCCCCCCAGATGGCAGCACAACCCTCTGTTGTATCAGCTGCTCTTTCTGGTTTTGTATCATGTCCAAACTTGCTGTGTGGGTGCATTCAGTCCTGACATCCATTGAAAGAGATTTAACAGTATTGGAGCCAGTTTTGGTCTCTGGGGTGCACCAGTAGTGAATGACCTCCAGTTGGATCACAACCCATTGAATCTGGCAGTTTGGTTAGTTTTCAATATCTACCTCATTATCCACTTGTCTGTTCTCTATTTCACCAGCTTATGCAGACGTTATGGGAAATGGTGTTTAAAATCTTACTGCAGTCAAGAAAAACAACATCTGGTGCTCTCCTTTATACATTCTGTCTTAGGCTATCATGTTGGTTAAGCATGGTTTTCCCTTCAAAAGTCTGACTACTCCCAATCACATTCTTCGCTGTAATCCATTTGGAAATGGCTTCCAGGAGAAAGGCCTGACACAAGTTCTAGCTGGGACACTTCACTAAATAGATACCATGACAAGGATGCAGGTTACAACGCTATACTGCAATGCTTTGGAGAGCAGTAGAAAAATGGTCTATCCACAACATACACAGAAGAATGTCAGTTGACTTTTTTTCTGTGGAATCATGCCAGTGCTTTGGGATAAATCCTTTATTGTCAATACTGTTATTGGTGCTAAACAACTGGAGTGTTCTGTGTTTGAGAGGTGCTGGGGTTTCCTTTGTGTAGGGTAAGGTACTGTGGACTAAGCTGGAAGACATGGACCATCCCGGAAAATTGGAGATAGTTGATGCAACTGTCACCACATTAACAGAGAACAGGTGCACATCTTAGGTTTTTAAACAGAGAGCTCTCTTCTCTCAGAGAAGCCTTATTAATATATGCTATTTTTTTAAATAAAAAGACACTGTAAAAGGAGAAAAACAGTTAAAATATTTGAAAGAGAAAAAATTAAGATGGATTTTATTTTAACAACTTTTCTTATTCCTCTTGTCATTTGATAAGGAGGGTTTATAGAATACTTTTTTCTTCCCATCTGACAGTTTTAGATGGATTGGCAATAATGTTAATTGTTTAAGTAATATCAAGATCGCTGAAGTGTGCTGAAACTGATGCTAATTTTGATTTAGTGAAGTCCTGGCGTTTTTCCTTTAAGGCAGTGTAAAATCAGCATGCATAAAGGAAAGGCAGAAAAAATACTGAAGATGGAAAATGCCAGTTCTGTGTTTTGGCTCTTTTATGCAAAATCGTTGTTAAAGAAGGAACCTGTACAGACTTGCCAGACAACTCAGAATATGTGTCTTCATCAGCTTGGATCAGATGTCTGTTTAAGATACTCTTCGAGGAATCTAGCAGACACAATTTCAATAGAAAGCAGCAAATTTATCAGCATCAGGCAAGGCAAAACCCCAAATTTTCAATTTGTGATTTGTTTCTATGATTGAAGTAGATGATTCTTCTTTTAATGCTCTTTTCTTAGAGTGTCACATAATACAATATGAACTGTTGTTTTAGCTGCTCTAACAATGCCAATTAAACAAAACATATTTATTTTGAAATTGCTTTATGACGATACTGCAAGACGATACTGACCTAGAGACAGTAAGACAGAGGTTTAGATGATGGAGAAGAGTATAACAGTAAAATCATGATGATCTTGTGGAAATGTCTTTAAAAGTAAATAAGCCACTGCCTTAAATATAAAGCTAGAAAATGAGTACAGGCTAGCAAGACAAATTCGGCACTCTGTCAGATATTCATGTGTTGTATGAAATAAATAGGGTTTATTTCAATAAAATAAACAAAAGCTTTTTTTTTATTTCAAAACTTTTTTTCTATTAGCTCTTCCTCATCTTGAAACTTTCCTCTACTAAACATAATCATGTAATGTAACAGCATTAATGTAATGAATTGGAAAAGTTTGCCTTTTAAAATTTTGTTCTACATTGTTGAATATTGCTATCAGCAGATTTTATAAATGCTATAAAAATCTCTATTTAATGTTAATGAGATGGGTTGTATAGGGCTGTATTTGCTGCACTGGATCATACTTCTCATAGATTTTGTATTGTGAGTACATGTAGCTTAGCAGTATTGAAATACAAAATTTTTTTAGAATTTATACAGAAACAAGATCAAAAGAATGTGGATTCCATCCCTATGAGCAAACTCAAACCAACTACACAAATGTCTTCACACCATCTAGTAGAGGTTAGAAATTAGGCTCCTTCAGGCTTTAATCTAACTCTAAAATAGGAAGCTGGGTTTTGAAAGTCTGTTCTGAATCTTGGCTAAATTTGTTTTGGGCAGTAAATTTGTTTGGGCAGAACATACAGCTTTTAACACAAACCTGATCATAATGCCAGGTAGTTTTCTTCAGTTTGCAAAGTGACAATTCTTTTTACATTTTTTATCTCCCTGAGTAAATGACCTCTGAAAGCCTTGAAAAATAATAATAAAAAAAGATACTTAGTGCTTTTATTCTCTTTTGACAGACTGATGACTCATTTACCTGTCACCCAAACCACAACATTTTAAAGAAATCACTATGAATTGCTGTGCCTTGTTATGGACCTTGCTAAGAAGCTAGTAACACCTTAGGATAATAATTGCTTTAAAAAAAAAATCCAAGTTGTCCTATTAAAAGAAAACTACTGCCGTTTTATAAATAGTTGTTTCATAAAACTTGAGATCTGATACAGGCCAAGAGCTGTGAACTGTGTATCATTTATTCTGTGTAAATCACTTAAAAACCTAGCTTTTTTGGAGGATGGCAAGGGCAATTCCGTGTGTTGAAGGAGAAATCCCCTTTCTTCCACCCCTTAAGATGTCTATGTCAACATCCTTATTGACAGACTATTGCCATCAGAATGTACAGTAAGGACCCCTTTTTGAATGGATAAGCAATGGGACTGAGATCTTAACCTGACGGGTTTCTGACAATAAGACAAGGACCATGGAGATAGAGTTTCAGTTTGGAAAAATGAGTTATATAGAAAACTGTAAAAATGGATTGAGCATTTAGGGTTGTTCTTTGGCAAGATGGTAAAAGGATCCTGGCTTGAGAAATTAGAAGGTGAAATGTTGACTTTTTAAAATATGTTTTTCAAAATTACTTCTTAATTTAGATTAGTTGGACAAAACTAAAGGAGAGCAAAACAGATTTTGTTAAACTTAAGTCTTGGCAGTTATCTATTTTATTAACTTGGTTAACGTTAAAAAAAAAAGAAAACCATGCATAGCATTTTCACTGCTTAACAGTATATTCAAATGTGTTATGCATCACTCCTTTAGAATATGGCTTCACCAGCTTGGAAAGGTCTAAAAACTCCTGTGTTCTGCACAGGAGTTCTGTGTTCTTTCTTTACACTTTAAGTATTGGTGCCTATAACTGATTTGTCACACTTTTCCCCTCACCCCGATCTGTTATTAATGTCTTATAATTCCCTTTCCAAATGTTTTTATTTTGCATTTCAAATTTACCATGCTTTATTTCAACTAAGATATGACTAGTGTTCATGCTAGAGCAGTTCATCCTTTCTTTTTGAAAATGAAGTCATAAAATTTTTATTAAAAAATTATATAAATGTTTTTTTCTTTGAATAACTATTTTAATTTGATAATATATTGTAAGAACCTTTTTTCAGAAAGCTAAAGAGATTATTCTTTTAGAGACCTAGTGAAAAGTGATCGCCGTTTATTAAAAATATCCTGAAAGTCTTCCTAATATTTTATACTTGGACTTGTGGAAATAACTGGGCAATCTTCTAAGGATTCTGCTGCTCTTCTTATATTTCCATATGTCTGTGGAAAGTGGAAAGGGAGTGCCTTATCTTCTCCTAAATCATTACAGGAAAAAAATCAGTTTTGCTGTTTGACTGCTTCAATAATTCCTACCACATCATACTTCACCAAAAAAACAAACATGACACCATATTTGTTGCCCTGCTTGTCAGTGCTGAAAAAAGTAGGAAACTGTGTGCATAGTGGTAAACTACAACAGTATTAAGGATTTAAGATGAAAATCTCAAAAGTCAAGACATAGCTAAGTTGCTCTTTTTCTTTTTTTTTTTAAATTCTTCACATGAATATATGCATCATTATAAGGCTTTTTATGAGTGCTCATACACTCTTCCTCTTAGAAACATGATTCACTCAGAACGCCTAAGTAAAAATTCAGTGCCCAGTGTATGTAGTCTTACAGTTTAATTAAGGTGTATAATATCATTCCAGAAAGAAATTCATATCCCACATTTAAAAGAGTTATCTGTATTAATTTTATAAATGCTTCTGTTTCAGTTTTTATCTGTAAGCTAGGTTAAGGAGATTTTCCGTATGTTGGTTATATTATTGCACTTACTATTGTAATAGATGATATAAAATCTTATCTATTTTTACAGAATGTGCACCTATATAACAAAATATTTGTTATGGTGAGAAAAATATATTGGTGAACATCTCAATGTGTGTGTAAATGGTAACAATTTCCAAAAGTAATTTTAAGGCCTTGAGTATGACTAGATGATACAATACTGTCATTGGCTTACAGTGGAAGCCTTTTTATCACATTTGGATTCTGACTAACCTCCTATTTATGTATTTCTGTCTTGTTTGTATAGAAATTGCAAGTGGTGCTGGTAAAATACTGTATAAACTGCATGACTGTGGGAATTTCAAGAAACCGCTTATTATATGTTTCTTTTTCCATTGCCCTGGTGAGGTGATCTGTGGTACCACCTGCTCTTCATTGAAAGGTTTATAATATGTCAAATTACAAATGGCACATGGTGCTTTGGATTTGCTTTAATAGTTCATGAAAGAACTAGTTATCTCACTGAATCTCTCTTGCTGAATCAGCTGTTATTTTTGAGATTGTTCTTGAATTTCTTGAAAACTCATAGTTTTATAGTAGAAGGAGATGTGTTCTGGGTGTTTTACATGAGATAGTGAAATAGGGCCAATGAAAAGCTATTAAAATTTAGAATTGCAAACAAGCTAGAATGAAATAGCACTTCTAGTCTTATTTCTGCTGCTAGATGCAATTGTTATCATCAAATATCTTGCTGGTACAGAACCAAAAAGGTTAACTATTAAATACTAGCTTAAATACTAGCACTCCCTACAATGCCAATTGTGTTGAGGACACAATGTTGAATGCAAATAGAAGTGAAAGCTTTTGCCACACCTGACGAAGTCGTTCCTAACCACTGCTTACTGATTTTGCTACCCCTATATTAGAGCAAGAGTCATCAAGTCATTTATTTGACACAAGTAAGAATGTGAGAATCACCAGCAGCATAGAAAGGGTGACATTTAAAAAATGGGTTTTGGGAACCTTCTAAATAGATAAAATATTAATAATAGAAATATTCTCCATCAGTGATAAATCTACTTTGTAGTTGTCTGAATCTTCTTACTTTTCTACTTATACTTCCACCTCTTCAGTTTAGCTACCTTCCAGATCAACTTTTTGTTTGGTGGTTTTTCATGGTTTGAGAATCTTGAAGGAAAGGTAGAAGAAAAATGTGGTGGTTTTTTTGTTTGTTTTATTTTGTTTTGTTTTTTTCTTCCCATTAGTATCAGTGGTACTTACTCTGGTACTTACAACATTGACAACTTTGTCTTTCTTTAAATGCTCTGGAGTAGCTGCAGCCGCCTTGTGAGACAGTGAGGAGAAGACATGGATTTCTGGGTCCACCTATGGTGATGGCTGTGGCTGGGATAGAAGCAGGCTGCAGCCTTCAGTGTTCTTAATATTTCCATTCAACATAGTGTTTGTTTAGAAGAATCTTTAAATAGAATTTGCCTCTATGCAGAATTTCTCACGTGTATGTTCCGATGCAGTATTTTAGTAACGTTGTGGAATCACTGTGTGTATTGCTATATGAAAGTTGCAAATAGCCGTTGTCACATTAGTTACTGAGACTGGTTGAAATTCAGAATTCTATAAGGCAACTTTTACTTTTAAAAACAAAATTAAACTTGTAATATTCTTCTCTGTCTTCTCCATACTTGGAATCGGGTTAAGGGAAACATGAGTTTGTAAAGTATATAACTTATTTAATATTTTATGTTTATATTGGGATCTAGATATTTATTTTAAATTAAATTTAGTATAAAAAAGCAGAATTAAAATTGAAGCATAAAAAAAGCCAAAAAGGAAACTTATTTTTCTAGTGGAATGACCAGGAAAGGGGGAATTATTAGTAAGAGTAGGATAGCAAATCTGCTTGAATGTTAAGATTCAAGATTAAAAATACTTATTGATGAGTGGCTGGATTCATAGAGAATAAGAAGTTAGAGTATGGATTTGGGGGCATTAATCATTATGATGCATATTCAATTTATTCTAGAAAAAAATCATCTTGGTAAATGGCTTCAGGAGTCTGATGGTATCCATCTACTGTTTTAACCCTTTGATATGATCGTGTTGAAAATGATAATCCTGTAGCTGAGAACAAAATACTGAAGGCTTTTTTTTTTGAGTATATATTTACTTCTTTTTTGTAGGATTCCTTGTTGACAGTACTACCTTACCAGTTTCTCTTCCTCTGCTTTCTGCTGGTCTCTTTAGTAATCTGGATAGAAGAATCTGGGCTCTCTATTCAACTGTGGAACTGCTTCCACAGCTCCCACAGATTTCCACTTTCTTCAAGCATTTATAAAGGAAGCCTGAATTAAACAGAAAAGAAGAGAGAAATTCTAGTTTGAGGCCTGAGCTGAGCTGATGGTTTCCTGAGATGAATCATGACCAGCACTAATTTAATTGGTTTGTTCTCCCCATAGTTTGTGCCAGCACAGTTCTCTGTGGGGCTGTTCTGGGTCTTGAATCGGGGCCCATATCAGTGTACCTAAAGGTACCTGCAGAAATCAATCTATGTAATGCAGCGACAGTACTGTAAATAATTGAGCTGGCATACGGCTGGGCCACCTGTCCACTGATGTATTACTGAATCCCAGGATTACGCTTTGAAGATAGTTATGTAGTTTACAAATAAATCATTGTACAGTGCAGTCAAAGGATGTCAGTTATATTCTATATATGAGAGATCAATAATGTGGGGGCACTTGCTATGTCTGGGAGCCTAGCAATGTTGTCGCCTGGATCCTGAATGATGGAGCTGAGTGGTGTTTGGCTTTACTTGGCTTAAAGAGCTGGGAACTTAGCCAGGTTCAACCGACAACTGGAAGACAAATAGAATATTGAGAGATTTAAGACGGAGGAACAATAGTGTGTATCTGAAACAGAGGGACAGAGAGAAAAAAAATGGTCAAACTGGCACTCCAGGCAGACTGTGGCATATTTCTGAATTGATACTATTCGGAAGGGTAGATATAGATTCTCTCAGGGTGGTATTGGATTGGGCAAGACAAAAATCCTGCGCATATCTCATAAATCATAGCCATGAAACATAAAACCAAAACCTATGAGGATTTCCAGGTATTATGTGAATTACTTTTTTAATTTCATTGCTAACATACTAGTAAGTGAGAAGTTTTGAAGCTGTATTTCTAAGCAGTAAAGAATTTGTGAATTTCTGAAGCCCCTGAGTACCATGGGAATAATTCTTTTTTAAGACTGAAATAAAAAATAAATTCCGTGTAAGATGTGCTGCTGTGTAATCAAACCGTATCTTTTTTATATTATTTTATTCTGTACAGTGTTTTTAATAATGTCTGTTGTTCATGTAGTCTACCTGAAGTGCTGAAGGATAAATCTCAAAATGGTGATGTGCCGTCAGTCCATGGTGCCAGATTAGAACTAGTCCAATGTAAGCATCTTCCTGCAGTGTTTATAGTGGGGGTCCTCAGGACCCAGTGATTCACTGCAGATCCTGTGTAGATGCTTTCTGCTCTTACTGTGCCACACTACTTACTGATGTAGGTATAGCCTCACTTAACGTAATTCTTAACATAAGAGACTGTTTTTTAGATTTATAATTTCTGGCAGTGTGAAAAATAAACTGAATTTTAGAATTTAAATCTGCAGTGTGAAAATAGGTCCCACATGTGCAATAAGCCCAACAAGTACACATCATTACAACATGTAGAGTATCTGCAAGATAATGCAAACAAGTATTAATACCACTGGAAAGGGAAGGTGGTTGGGTGGCTCTTAGTGGATCCTTGTGAAATGTAGGATAAGTTCACTGCTGTCCTGTGTATTCTTCATGACCTCTAGCAAGGCATCTGTAGCAGTGCTGTACTGTCTTTTGTAGATAAATGTGAGGTAGCTGATGGTAGATCTGATCATGTGCTAAAAAAGCTCTCCTGAAAGGCTAGCTGTACTAGGTTGGCTTCATGCTCATTTGGTGGCTTGGCTTCTGGTTTAGTGCAGAGCACAGGCAGGACCTACTTTTATTTGTATGCATAAGTTTGTGTAGATAAATTTTCTCTATTCCATGGCTACATGTAAAATGATGTCTCCATAAAAAGATACTGTGGAAAAAGAGAAAATCAGTGTTAGGAGGTCCAGAGGTATCATGCTTGTCCTGCAAGCCTCCAAGAGAGAATGAGAAATATTGTTAAAATGTGTCTTAGGCTCAAGAATTCGAATAGACAGTGTCAGGCTGATCAAACTAGATTATGCTGCTTCCCAGGTTGCTGTCACTGTCCTACTTTGTCCCCCCACTTTTTCAGCCTTCATCTGGAAATTAAAACTATGTGAACTTTGAATCAAAGAGGCTGAGCGGGGAGGGGTTATTCTTTCTTCAGGAAAAGAAATTTTCTCAGAAAAAATACAAACTGATCATTTATAGATGAGCAGAAAGTTAGCAGTAAAAAATAAATGCATCAGCCCACTGATGAATCCCATTGTATAGCTAAGACATCAATGTGTGAAATAAAATAATAGGTTGAATAGATCCTTTCAGACTTTGTCTGATTTTTATCTTTCAATCAGCTTCCCTTTTATTTAGTGCTTAAAAAAAAATCTTTTTTTTTTTTTTTAAGTTTCATCATTACTCTTGAGATTTGAGACTGTTTAGATAAAAAGTTTTGCAGGGTATGTCTTGGCTTTGGTTTCTTGTTGCTCATTTTGACTGAAAAAATAGTGTTTCTACCATAAAGACTGTCTTTTAGTCAAAATGTTTTAAAATGATCATTAAATGAAATTAGAGCCTGTGCAAGTATCCAAAGATACCACATACCTTATGTTTGCGTATAAAATGTTTTCTTGCTAATTTCATTAACAGAATAATCCAAATGAATTTTCCATTTGGTGCAATAAAATGCATTCAAAATTATTTGTTGGTTGCTTGAAAGCTTCATTTTGTCAACAGGATTGAAAAATAGCTAAGTGATATAAAGAACCTTTATCATCTCAGAGGGACTATGGAAGATGAAGGCATTCATCATTTTGCTGAATTTGAAGCCCATCTTTCATGAAAGCTTTTATCCAGAGTGTTTTCTCTTCAGGCATTATTAAACTCTTAGTTCTCGTTTTCTTTATTTTCTTCCTTTTTTTTTCTTCTACTTTTTCAGTCAGAAATACCTGTTAGCAAGAAAGGGTATTGTAATACTTGTGGGACTATGAAAGTGTTGGTTCACTCTTCATCAACTTGAAGGTTGAGCTTTATCGACCACTTAAGAAGGTTGAATGGCAAAGCTGGTTTGTGTGTAGTATCTTTCTACTTTCCTATAAAATACAATAAATAAGGCAGTTACAGGTTCTCTCTTTTTTATGTATTTTGTTAAAAAAGTGACCTAAAAAAAGAACAGTCTGCTGTTTTACGTATATCATTATATCCTAGCTACTTACATATCTTTATGCTGACAATCAGTAGTAACTATGCAGTAGTAACCTGATGCTTGATGAAATCCCAGATCAGTTAAGGTAGGGAGGCACAGCTATAGGTCACCTGGTCCAACCCCAGCTGTTCAAAGCGCAGTCACCCAGCGCAGGTTGCTCAGCACCAAGTCTTTTTGGAGTTTGGATATCTCCTTGTAAATATGGATATCACATTGAATATCACATTGTAAATGTGAGGTTCATCAGAGCACCTCCCCTCATCAGCTGCTCTAGGAAGTTGTTATCAGCACACCTCAGAAACCTCCTGGATTGTTTGTGCTCTGCTCTTTTGTCTCTTCAGCAGATTTTCCGGAAAAGGTATGAATGAGAGCATCCTCCATAATGTTATCCTGTAGGAAGATCCTTTATTTATGTGGGTATGCCTGAAGTGGGTTGCTTTCAGCCCTGTTTCATTGATTGTGTCCTGCCTACATCACCCTGCACCTCTTTGCTTGCCAACCTGGTCTGCCTCCTCTTTACTTCATTGTTGGCCATCCTTTCCCTCAGCGTCCCTAGCGTGAAGCTCTCCTCACCAGGTTGACCAACCTATTGAGGTTCTTTGGTCCCACCTTGTCAGAAATGCCCAAAAATATCATACAGTGTTGCCATTATTTGGGAAAACTAGGAACATTTATATTTTGCAGTGGTGGATGTGTGGCTAAAATGTGTTATTTTAGAAAGATTTTTAGTTTTAATGATCTAAAATGAAATTATTTGATAAATTTATGAATGGTTGGTTATATTGGTTATGAGACATATTTATAATTGAAAATCAGTAAGTAGTCTAGATTTTGGTGAGGGGAGTGTTTGGGGAAAAAAGGAAGAGAATATTTATGTGAAATTTATGTGAAACATATAAATATTTAAATAATGTTTTGATCTCTGAAATGGCAGTAGGTGAGTGTTAGTGAGGTTGAGAAGTAGCTGTTGCTATTTTGAATGCACTTGGCAAGCGTGGAAGAGAAAACACTGAAAAAGCAGACTGTTGCTGCTTAAAAGCAGGAGCCCTTGAGGTCGGTTACGCTGTGCCCGTTCCGCGCGTGAGGGCTGCACTGACGCAGAGCTCCAATCCCTGTGCTGAACCCACACGGGACCGGGGAGGGCTCAGCCCCGCGCTGTGGGTTTATAGCTGTGACTGGGAGGAGCACTGTGGCTTAGATGGCTTAGCTGGGCTCTTATCCCAGCTTAACATGTGCTATAAAGTAGCATTTTCCTGTAGTATTCAGGAAAACCACAGGGATTTTGGAAAGACCTAAAATCACACTTCTTCTTTTATTTCAGTCAGCCGTCTCTGTGCCTCATCCAAGGCAGATTTATTTCTGCAATAAAGGATGTTAAGGACAGGTTTGTTTTTAAATAGCTTGAAAATTCTATCTTAATATCTAACTTCAATGATTTGTCTCATTTATGCAGCATTAAGTGAGAATACCATGCTTTAAGGTAATAGGTGTGAAACGTTTTGATTTATCCCTTTCTTACACAATTCCTGTAGTAAATAGTTAATAGAAAGTGACCAACCCAAGATAACAACCTAACTAGGTTGTTAGGTTGTATTATCTTAGAATACAACCAACTTGCATATTGAGTTTAAAGGCAGAAATTTATAATCTCAGAAGCTTGCCTTTCACATCCACGTGTCCTAGTCTAAGGGTGAAGATTCAGTCTGCTTTTTGACTGTGTTTGTGATGAATTGGTGCTGGGAACCACTGCACTGCATTGTCGCTTGGAGAGTTGTGAGTGCATGGCATGGGGTACCTTGGTCAGCAGAGGAATCTCAATGTGGCATCTTCGCAGCTCAAAAAAAGAAGAAAAAAAGTATTGTTAGTATTTCGAATGACATAGAGTTGAACATTGCTTTTGTCTTCAAAAAGATGCTGGTGGGTTTTTCTAGAATGCATCACAAAATGACTTATGGTGCTCGAAGCGCAGTGTTCTATTGTGACCAAAAGAAAAATTGTATCTGGAAAAATGCGTGTATAATACCTCCATAATAGCACTGTGGTAGCTCTTTTATTTGCTCGCTTACATTTGGCCACAGTTAACTGATGCATTTATTTCAACCACATGGTGAGTCATCGGTCCTTTCATAGGATGAGACTGTTGTGATGGTAGTAAATGATGTCTTGAAATGTGCCTTTGAATATTCCAGCAATGTCTATTAGTTTGATCTGGATTTACAATATTGTTCCCTCAGAAAAAAAAGAAAAGATTTTAATTTGTGAGTTTTTGGGATGTCCATCTGTCGAGGGTCACTCTCGCGCCAAGTGCCAGGGCCCTCCCCACAAGCCAGAGCAAACAACACCTCCACACAAAGTGAGGTCAACTCCCCCCTGCTGTTGTCTGTAGCAGGGCTTTATACCGGTGCAGGTGGGCATGCGCTGAGGAGCAGCACTCATTGGCTACAGGCTCCCAGCTGATTGGTTCTCCTCCAGGTGTTCGGTTGCTAGGCATCGATCCAGTTCCCCACAAACTCCACTTTCTTATATATTCTTACTAAGGCCCCAACATCTCCCCCTCTTTTTTCCAAAAAACAAAAATTAGCAATAAACATTACAGCATTTACAAAAAACAAATTAACATAGCTGTAATCCTCAGCATTTCCCCTCTTTTTACAAAAAACAAAAAATTAGCAATAAACATTGCAGCATTTACAAAACAAAGTAACATAGCTGTAAACGTTCTCCTCCAGGTGTTCGGTTGCTAGGCGTCGGTCCAGTTCCCCACAAACTCCACTTTCTTATATATTCTTACTAAGGCCCCAACATCCATCAGTTTAAACTTACTATGAAATTCATAACAGAGCATGATAGCTTAATTGTGGAAAGTAATGAAGTACAGGTCGAACAAGAAGTTCATAGAAATTTGTAAATAGTTGACCAGTTTTCTGCTTCCATTCTTCTACGCACATAAGCATCAAGGTGTATCAGATACCTGAAGAAATGAAATAAGAAGCAACAACCCAAAAGGCAGGTTAGAAAATGTATTTAGGTAATACTGCAGAAAATATCAAGTAAAAGGCCCGTATTATTCTTGTTCATTTTGTCTTTGTTTTTGTTTTGTTGAAACCTACCGTTACTGTATTACTGCTATAGGATGTATATATATATAGGATGCTATAGGATGCAATTGTGAGTACATCAGTGTAGTAGATTTGTATTATTAAAAGTTATTCAAAGAGCTCTGAACAGAGTAGAAGCTTTGAGAGTAAAAATTACATAAAACTGCAAATGAGTAATAGGCAAAGATGGAAAGATTTTTTTAGCTACAGAGATTACATTTTTTCAATATGCTTGTGTTTTCAAAATGTTAAATTAATAGTATGACTTCATGAAGTACAATCTCATAATGACAAAAAATAGTACATTTTATGTAGAAGTGACATAAATCATATAACTTTCGATATATTTAATCTGTATTTTAATGTCAGTAATGCATATGAGATCTTTAAAATGTTTTTAAAGCAATACATTTCTGAATGAAAATGTCAGAATTCTTCAGAAATATCTTTTTTTTTTTTCAGATTGCTTCTATGATCTGATCTGCTTTTTAAGGAAAAAGCGAATCTAAGAAGTGTCTAGCTTTTTTTCCCAAGTGTTACTTCAGAGATGATACCCATACTTGAAGAATCTGTTGCCTTCCATTCACAGTCATCGGCAAAATTTAACTTTCCTTCTATCTTTTTCAATGATCTCTGTTCCCTTTTAAGACTGGCTGTATCCCCTTTTAAGCAGTTTTATTCTACATACAGTATTTGCTTAAAATGCTTCAGCTACCTCTTTGCTTTTTGTCCCACTGCTTCTACTTGAAATGTTCTGCCCATTACAGTGCCGCATTATTGCCCATTCTGTTCAATAAAGCAGGAAATCTTACTGCAGTTGAATACTGGGTATTAACTGCTTTTGCCAGGTGAAATATTTACCTTCTACTTATTGAATAACAAAAACGTGGCTTGTAATGAAAATCCTTATTTAATTAAAATAGAAAATACCTCTGGCCTTTAACATGGAGGATTTTGAGATTGAAACTAATTCCATAGATGAGCTCTAAGACCAAGCTTAGAATAAAATCTAGATAGCAAGAATAAATTCTATTCTTGTTATCAGTTGTTAATATCCCTTCCTTGGGAGTGATAACTCATCTCCCCATGTGTGCAGCTGAGCACACCCTGATTCACACATTCCGGTTGGTTGTTACAACTCCTTCAGACACTACAATAGGAATGCTCGGAGTGGATAATAAGCCTAACCAACAGAACAAACCATCTATAATAAAGCAAACCATCACTGCATCCCTTTTCAGGAAAGGTGCAAATTGATCTCTGATTTATTTCTAAAGATCCTTCCACCTCTGTGTGTTTCCATTGGAAAATACACTTAAATTCACAAGTGATTACTCCATGTATTAGTAAATATAGCTTAGAATCTAGAATGTAAAGCAGATGGTTTGGTGAGAAATTTAACAGTGCTACAAAATCCCCAAACCCTTCTTCATCTAATTCAATAAATGCAGATGTTTTTGAAAGCAGAATAGAAATCACTTATATGTATATGTGTCTATAAGTATATGCATATGTGTATACGGTATAAAAAGAGCAAAATAACAATTTGATCTGACAAATTAGGCCACAGTTTGGTTCCCTGTAGATGAACTGCATTAAATTGGTAGTAGGCAGAGGGCAGAATTTAGTTGGTAGCGTATTAGTGGAAAAATTCAAATATAGTTTGTGCATAGGAGATTTCCTAAAAGTCATCCGAAAGACACGGTACTTCATAAGCTCCACTGACCTTCATCAGCATCCTCAGCAGATAGATCCACACCTGCTTGGGTGCAGAGATGGACTGGTATTTTAGAATGACTGTCCTAATTGAAATACTGCCTGAATGTATTCTGTGAAAAGTGATACTACTCTTTCTTTCAAACAAACTATTGATAAAGCATTAAACCTTCTTTAAAATAATGTAAAATCAGAGAGTAATATAAAATTGTATACTTGTATCTACTATATAGGTATATTCATTCACCCCCTGTACTGTGATTTAGTGCTAAGCAGTAGTATAGCACAGTCTCACGGCTATACTGGAAGAGTAAGAGAAAATTTTACAAGAAAGGGAAATGATTATGGTTCATTGCAATTGGCTTTGTGTAGTTTATGATGGACTACTTTTTGAAAAGAAAAGTGATTTGACAGATTGAGCCTTCAAATGCATTGCACAAAATTCAGGGAATTGAGCAAGAAAAAAGAGTTATTCAGTTACTTAACATGGCTAATATTACTAATGCTTTTAGAACAATCTCCCAAGAACACCGTGATGATTGATTTGAGAGAAAAAAAAAGCTTGATGGTTTTTTTTGATAAATATTATAAATAAAATACTTTAATTCACTTTTAGTGATGGTTTAGAACTAATTTTTGTTACATGCCAAGGTGTAAGCTGAGAGTTTGCAACATTTCCATGGACAAAAACAACAGAGTGGAAACTTAGCTCATTCTGAAGTGGAAGTTAAATTTGCATTAGCTTTGGCCAGTTAATGAAAGAGAATGTTCTTGAACAGCCTTAACGATTAATGTTCTGATACTATGATCACCCGTGATGAACAGTAGCATTCAGAGGTAATTCGAGTTAACAATAATTTTGATGTTTACTCATTTATACTAGCCTAAAAATCATGCTATCTTCAATCCAGTCTCACCAGAGTTGCTATATTTGTAGAACCTTGAGCTTTGATCAGTCTTTTTATATTCACTTTGAGCTTTCAACAGCAGTTCTGACTAAAACATGCGTAAAAGATGCGTAAAATCCTTTAGATAATAATTAATTCACGTACAAATAAAAGTGTCAGTTGCATGGCCAGTATATGATGGAAACTACTTCAAAGCAAAAAATAATTGAAAGGTAACAGCTTTGTCCTTATTAAAGGACGTCCTTAGACAGGATTTTTAGAAGTTGTCTCCAAAGGGGACTTTTATATCCTTAAAAAAAAAAAAAAAATGAAGCAGCATTGTAAATAGGTTTCAAATATACATTAATATTACCTAACTTGTGTAGCATGGATGCAAAAGTTCAGAAGGTGTTACCAATAGTCATGCAATAATGAATATTTCTGTAACCACATTTTGCAGTATGAGACCTCTAAGATTCAATGTTACAACCTTTACTAGGATTATTTAGCAAGAAATAAGCTTTGATAAGACTGTAAATGATGGCCATCAACTAAAATGCAAATCTGCACAGAGTGAGGTTGAGTGTCAAGAGATGACCAGATACTGTAGATGAAGTTTCCTCTCTTTTTCCCTTTTCTGCTTTGTCCCTTTTCTGTTTTTTCTAACACCTAAAATAATGCGTCAAATATCTATAAAACTGTTTCTGTTTATCAGTTCAACCTAAACGTTTTCTTAGAAAATGATGAAGTGCAACAAGAAGTAGTAAGATAAAATAGAAAAAAGACACTCTATAAAATATGTCTCTAAACATGCTCCTTCAGAGCAAAGGACTTACCATTTGCTAACCTGCCTGCGCTAGTATTTCCATTTCTTATGTAGCTAAACTTTTTGAAAAATCTATGTCCTTTTTCAATGGATGGAATTGAAGAGGGTTTCTGGAAATTGTTTAACTTTAATACAGGGCTAATTTAGGAGATGCATCAAAGAAGTCAGGATGTGTTTGTGCATGAATAACTAGGTATGCTGATAGAATAGGATGCTCTGCAGAAGTTTAACTGGTTGTTTTGAACTCCAGCACAGATGGCTTAAAAAAAAACCTTCTGGGAAAAATTGCTTTGAACTACTTTCACTGCCTCACTGTGATTGCATTTTCTGTGGACATTATCCTTTCTTTTTCCATGTATTTTGCTTGTCAGATCAGTAATTCAGTAATTAATTTGTCTTCCTTTCACTTCACGTCTTCTGTAAGTAAAAACTAGTCAATTAGATGAGCTTGAAGAACAGAAACAGAATATTCATGAATGTCATGATTAGGTAAAATAAAATATTTGTTTTCAAATAAGTTATGTAACAGCGAGTGAACAGACTATTGTGAAACCAATCCATCTGTCATGTAATACTACCTTATTGTAATCCATCAACATCCCATTTTGTTTAAATACCAAATATAATTGATACTGAAATCTTAACATATTGTAACACAGTTATTAAGAAAAAATCATTAAAAGAGTATAGACTTAAAAGTTTCTCTTAAAAACCTCTTTTGATGGCAGTGATAGCAGTGATATTTCTGTATTTAATGGAGTTTAATGTCTCAGAATAATTTAAAGGAGTAAAAGGACTAGAAATTCAGCTTTCCTGTGATGATGAGATATTAGAGGAAAATCAGGTTGCCTTCCTCCCTCTTTCCCCTGCCACAAGATCAGGATAAAAAAGAACACGGAAATTACCAAGCTACTTGGCTTTTATCTTCTGTAAATAAGTGCTCTTCAGTGCGGTTTCATTGTGAATGGGGGAGTAATTCTATGCCTTGATCAGCAGCAGTATCAGCTATTGCTCAGAACAGGTTATATATCCTTAAAATATACACAGACTCATTTAAAATAGTATTCCATTTTCATAACATAGTTTACTGTGAAATGTTATTTCTCTCAATGTCAAAGTTTCTTAAAATTGCTCCTTATGTTTTTATCATTTTAATGATAATAATACTGCTTTTTTTCCATAAATTTCCCTTCCTTGCATGCTAATATCTACTTCTAAAATAATAAATAGATATGCTTCTGTGATATGGGAGTTTATTTTGTTTGGGATTGTCTGAGAAGTCAGATGATCATAGCTGGTTTGAATCCACACATACTTGGATTTAAACCATTAGGAACAGATGATCTAAAAAGGTTATACCAGTTTGAGAAAACATCTGGTTTTGTGTACTTTAGCATTAAATTGTATTTTTGAAGTATATATAAGTATTCCCATGACTTCTAGCTGAAATGGATGTATCTTGATTCTACTCTGTCCTATGGCTAATAGTTTTATGAGTGTTTTTTGGGGGACGCAAAATGCATTATTAGGTGCCTGTCTGAATGTGCTTTGACCCAGTCCTTGTTTGGCATCTTCAGTAAAAATGTGTGCTTGTGGTTTCTTCTCCTTCAAAGCATTAGCCTCTGTACTGATTAGGTTACCATAATTCTGTTTTGTCTTTTCCACTGAATTTTGATTTTTTTTCCCCCTCTTTGGGGAATAAAAGCCCAGATCTTCTGAATATTTTTACAACATTTTTTTCAAAAGTCTTTTTGGAGTCATTTAGATAATTTCCATGTGAACTTGTCTATTTCTAAAATATACTAGAGGATCCTTTTTGAATTTGAGGACCTTTATACCACAGACAGTCAGTAAGGCTAAGACTTTATGTTGGCTTTAAAGCACATGTTTTAAAAATACATAGTTTGCCTAATAAACATTATTTCTGTGCCTGATAATACTGTTCAGAAGCTCAGCGTGCCCTAAGAAATTAATAAATACTGTTTATAGTACTAGCTGCTTTTAAGAATGCACACTTTATTCTTAATGAAATACTCTCACAGAAATACTTATCATAATATAAATAGTTTTTCACCAAAACTTTCTTCTATAAGGTTTTTTTGCTTCTCAAGTACCCATAGTGAGACTTCCTTTTCCTCTGTCATTTTAACTGTTATTTCTCACCCACAATGGAAATTCTGATTTTACTGAAAGAAAAGATGCAATTTCCAAAATGGTCATTTAGTGGTTTCAGAATTTCACCATCTGGATGAGTTTTGTAACTTTTTGGGGGTAAGCTTCCTCTGGTTTGTTTGTGCTACAGTAGAGTGCAAGTTGTATTTATAATATAAGGTTTCAAGAAAAATAAATGGAATTTCTTTTTTTAATCTATTTGGAATTTGGACATGATACCATTTCATTTAAAGTGCATCAGTGCAAAAGTTTTTTGTATTATCTGCACCTGACTATATCATTTTCTAAATATACTGATTTGTTTCTGTGCTTAAAAAGGCCAAAATAAAAATGAATTATGGCATAGTACTAGTGTAAAGTAATATTGCAGAGTATTTGAATTCTTTTTCAAGTGGTTAATTTAAAAATTTCAAACTTTGTCCATACTTGCTAAGGTGCTTTGTTTGAAATTGCATTTTCTTGAAGGCTAGGGCAAGAGATTTCCTACTTGGCCTTTTTTTATGTGTGTATAGTGATTCCTATAGCATTTCTTGATTTCTGAACTGAATCAGTATGATGTATTCCCCCAGTACTTATATTTTCCCTTTAATACTAATTAGAAGCTCTTGTAAACTGTTTCAGTTTGCTGCTAACTGTTCATCCCATATAGCATTCATGGACATGCAGTGGACTGGATATATGTCCTATGTATTCATATGTAGATGTAGAACTAGAGGTAATAGCCACAAACTAAAACACCAAAAGTTCCACAGGAACTTAAGGAAAAATTTCTTCACAGTGAGGGTGACAGAGCACTGGAACAGGCTGCCCAGAGAGGTTGTGGAGTCTCCTTCTCTGGAGATCTTCAAAACCCACTTGGACGCAGTCCTGTGCCACGTGCTCTAGGTGACCTTGCGTGTGCAGGGGGGTTGGACTAGATGACCTCTAGAGGTCCCTTCCCACCTTAAGCATTCTACGATTCTATGAAGAAATTTTAATTGAAAAAATGGAAGAGAGAGCCCATGGTCATGATAGCCTGTGATAGATTTTTGCATTTGTTGACATACGCTGATAACTGGCATGCTATGTTCTTCAAACAGTGCACTGGTTTGGTGAGTTACTTCTGCTACTTTTATGAGTATGAATAAAGAAGTAATTTTGGTAAAGTATGAGTTTAATAACATGCTTTGAGGTTCAGCTTACCCAGAAAATACATGCTACAAAACAAAGATTGTGAGTGGTGGTGAAAATTGAATGTTTTTGGTAGGTCTCTGATTTTCTCAGAGTGTGAGGCAGAGAAAAGAGACAGAGTCACATCACCTTGAAAGATATCAAGACATAAGGTTACAAACCTCCCTCACAATGTGTAAGATGTTGGTGCATTGAACCACTAGCTCAACAACAGCAGTCTCGGGGAAGAAAGGAGCGTAGAACTTTTGTGGTATCTTCAAGCTTTTCCACTCAGTATTGTGCTAGTTTTCTGTATTCCATCTGAGTTGGTGTTTAGCATTTATACTTTATCTAGGCATCTCTGAGAACTGTAGCTTCAAAACTTGTCACATAATTATGGGTTAATCACAAGAGTTCAAAGTTTGGTTTTAATTCATGTTTCTTCCAAAAAGTATGGAAAGGATGTCAGCCACATTCTATTTCAGCAGACGATTTTTATCAAACCTTTATTTAGGCATTTTTAATGCTGAAACTGTGTTTCCGGCTCAGATATACTCTCTCAAACAACCTGTTTTAAAAGCGGCTTGTAGAAAATTCTTTGTACCTCAGTGGTTAGTAACATCTGATTTTGAATAGTCTATATAGTTTTAGCCACTTTAGCTGAAATCTGTGCTTTATTTCCTCTTAGGAGGAGTTTCCTTCTTTTTTTTTTCATCTTGGAGGTAATTTTTTTTTCCATCAGCTTTATTATTCTGTAGCTCAGTACTAGTGAAGGGTGGATATTGTTTCTTTTCTGGCAGCCTAGCTGTATCTCTACAAGTCTGTTTGTTAATTGTTCATAGAATTTCCTGCTTGCCCAAGGAAGGGGCACTCATAATTTTGTATGATTTTTTCATAGTGGGTAAGGCCACAGGAGTGAAAATCAAAGGAACTGTTTTTATGATTTGTAGTAAACTGCAAGCAGTTCTCAATGCAGCATTTTTGTTGACTGAGCATTTTAGAGACAAAAAGTAATGCAAGAACATATTTAAAATTGCTATTCCAAAAACAGAGTTCTGAATCAGTGGAGTGTGCAGAGTCTGTCATATGGACACAAGTTTGCTGGCCAAGAGATGACACTGATGGCAGGGACATGCTCAGTGGCACCTTTCAATCTGATTAGGATAAACTCTGGTCTCAGTAATAATAGCACAGATATGTCATTGATTCCCAAGTAAATTCAAAATAGCCTAACTTATTTTTAACAAATGACAAGAGCTTGTACTGCATTCACTTAATATAAGCACATGCCTATGGCATATATAGTGCCACCCTCACTTTGCAACCGATCTGGAACATTATATCTATGCTATTTTTTATATAGTACAAATAAATAAGGCAAATGAATTCAGATCTTAATTGGAAATTCACAAATTGATAATTACAATATAGGCATAAAAGTGGCAATAGATCATGCTTCGTGTTGCACTTTTGCACTACACGCAAAGGTGAAACATCCTTGGACTTGCAGTAGCTCTGTTTGAGGAAAGATGGAAAACTAGGTGCTCCAACCAGTGGCTCCATGCTTTAGAAAAGATAATATACTATATATATATATGTATGTGTATGTATATACACACAATTATATATATGTGTGTATACATCTATTCAATATGATTACCAATTTTAATATTGATTTGTCATTAATTTTAGTATTTCAAGTAATTACTGCTGCAAATGCATGTTCTAAAAAGATTCTGAGACCAGTCTGAAAACCTGTTTTCCCATCACAGAATAAGTTACTCTCTAATTTGATGCTCAGCAGAAAGTACTTAAGGCAGACTGGAGAAGTAATATAAGTCTTTAATACAGCAATGTCAGGCTATTTCATTTCTACGTACTCGATTTAGTAAAAGAGTTGTGAGCACTCCTGACCTGAGATGCATTTAGTTTGGTGCTCCACACTGCAGTATTTTCTCTGGAGAGCAGTCTGCCTGGCTCTGTGCTTGTCGGTGCAGCCTCCTGGGAGTTGCAGTTCCTGCGCTTCGTGCTCTTCTCTCCTCTGTCGGGCGGACCCACTGACTTGCTGAACAAGAGTCCTGTGATACACGGGGGTTACGCGGCTCTCCAGTGGCACCGTGATGATTCAATTAAAGCAGGAGATGGCAGTGAATCCTGGTGTGTTTAGGCCAGGCAATGAGCAGCCCAGGTGGGAAGAGAGAGGAGCGAGTCTGAGGCACCTGGAGTGCATCTCTGCTGAAGTGCTCTAGCCCTTCATATAAAGATACAGGTTTTTCCCGGATTCTTTCCTCCAGATTTTCTCTATCCTGAGCATTTGCAGGCCTTTTAGCTGATGGGAATCTGAACAGAAAATTCTGTAGCAGAATTGCCTATGAGTGTGAGAGAGAATATATAGTACTTAAGAAAGGGATATAGCTGAAAATACAAGCAGTATAGGTAATTCGTTATAGGTAATTAATTATTATTATTAATGCTAACAAGATACTTGGTTATTACATGTTGGAAAGCAGAAAAAAAATAACATGTAAAGAGCCTCCCCCACTTGCCTTTCTTTTCCTAAAGTTTGGATGAGAGGTGGTGTTCATATTAGGCAAGAGCTCCCTTACCCTATTCCCTTTCTCTTACAGAATCTTGCTGTCTTTTTCTTTTGATTCGCATAAAGTGCACTGTCGGTGCTGTTTTAGAGCTAAGTCTTTCAAACAGACTGGACAGAGTCCTTATATGCCAAGATTAAGACTTCAAATTCTCTTCACAAGGAGGTTACAAGTGAGGTTTTAAATACTAATATTTTGTTTTAAGTTTGATTTGAGTTGCATATGCATGACAAGGTTACAAGTGAGGTTTTTTTTTGGATTGGAATTCACTGATTGTTACAAACAGTCAGTTATTTTAAGCATACAGTTATTTAAATAAGCTTCTGTAGAAGCCTTGTATTGCTTTCATAATGTGATGACCGAAAAACAGGCAGGGAGTTGCTTATGTAACTCCCTTTTCTCATATACTCCAAGCTTTGTTTGCATGGCGATCAGGAGGCAGCTGCGGTTTGTGGCATTTTTTCTTTTCTATCTTTTTTTTTCTTTTTTAAGAAGGTTTAGGGCTAAAAAAATCCCAATGTACTGTCAAAGCCAGTCAGCAGTCAGATTTAGTCAGGTAAGCAGATAGTAAAGGAACCGTGAAAACATTATTCAGAGGCAAAGCGAGGGAGCTTATATTTCCTATAAGCATCAAGTCAGGTGACTCAGAAGCAAACAGTGACACATCAGGAAGGAAAATTACTGTAACAGGCAGCAGCGTGTGTTTCCCCGATTAGTCTTCTTGAGCAAAATTAGACGAGGATTTTATTTTATCACCCTAATTAAGCTATTCTGTCCATTCCATTGTTTTAGGTCATTGTTGATGAATGGTGGCAAAGTGCTTGAGTGCTGTTTCCCAAATATAATTAAATGAGGACATAATGTTTTGCAGTGGAAGAGATTATATATTTGCTGAATTTAAAACAGACAAAATAGAAATAAGGACTATATGTACTGGAAATTCAGCTGTGCACGTACATGTGTTGGATTACATGTTTTCAAATCTTTGAACTGCAAAACACAGGATTTTTTTTGTTTTTGTGAAAAGTAAGACAAGACAAATATAACTTTTTAGTCTTAATAATTACGTAGTCTCCCAGGTCTATAACTAATTAGGAGTCAGGTGTTGTGTTATCTCTTGTTTTGAAACAACCCCACTTGTTTATGCAGTCATATTGTACAGTGAATAAGCAAATCAGTTCTCAGCTAGGATGTGTGGGGTGTTAGCTGCCTTCACCAGGGAGGCTACTTGCTGCTAGAGTGGAAGAGAATGCTGAGCTAGAAGGGAAGGGGAAGGTGCAATTTTGCAAGGTGTAGCTATCCTGGTTCTCACTTTACTGATCAAAATGGGAGAATTCCCCAAGACTATGGTCTGAGTTAAGTCTTCTACATTTTAGAATGAGTCTGTGAAGCAAGTTCAGGAAAAAAATATTAATGTCAGTTAGCATTTTGTTCCATATTCTCTCAAAACCTGGTTACTGAGAGCGCTAGGCATGCTATGTAGGAGTGCGTGTTTGCACTCTTGTGCAGTCCCAGGAGAGAGGCAATGGCATATCACTCCTTGTATCACTGTGCTCCAGACAGGGGTCCTGCAATTGCATTATTCCTCATTATAATGTAAACATACCTTTATCATGTTACCTTAATACAAACTGTCTTCTATACTCTGTCCCAGGTAACATACATTATCATTTAACTCGTAGCTCCAACAATATTCCTGTAAGATTTCTCTATATGTATGGAACTTATTATCAAATTTACATTTATCTCTATACAAGATTCATGGAAAGATACTCGGTTGAATCTGAGTTGACTTCTTTTTCATTCAGGAGCTCATTAAGGTGAATTCAGGTGTCGAAACTGGTCTCCACATACTATACGGATAATAAATTCATTTCATAGGTAAGAGTTGATCTGCTTGACAATTTCTTCAGTACATTGTTAAAACCTTTTCTATTTAAATAATTAAAACTCCATGGCAGACAAAAGTCATTCACGGACTCAGTATTTGACTTACGATTACAGGGAGCGTTAGTTCCCTTCTTCAGAATTACCTTTGTGTATCCTTCAGTGGTGAACAGTAGACTCAGTCTTCCACATCTTGCTTTGTGCTGTGCTAACAATATCTACTCTTTGTGTGCACTTTTTGTCTTGGACTGTGCCACTGGTTTTGTGTTCCCTGGGTTGTTAATGTGTGCTCCGTATGTACGTGGGACATATGAACTTCCAAACATTCTCTGTACAAACTGCTTTCTCCTTGGAAAGTGGAATTAAATGATTTTTGTTTTATTTTTGATATAAACTTTTGATCTTTGCTCCTATATGTAGCATTTAGGGTCCCACCTCTCTCTTTTCTGACTCTGTACAACACCTCCCCCTGGGCAAAATTAATTTGCAGATACGGCTATTTAATGTCATATGTGTGGTGATCTGAGTGATGTGGCTTCAGAAAAAAAAAAAAAGATGATTGACAAAATTTTATCTGATGTTCACTTTCTTCCAATGCCATTCAGCCATAAACTTAATGGGGAACAGAGGGAAGATAGGACAGTGTTTGGAGACTTGTCTAATGATATGAAGGGCAGAGCCTTGCAAAGACCTGTTTTTTTTTTATGGAGGATGTTGGTGACTGAAGGAATGAAGAGTGGTGGTAGTA
>NW_010583066.1:5215-15972 GCF_000705375.1 Tinamus guttatus | reverse complement strand
CCTGTTCTTAATCATTTGCCTTGCTTCTTACTCCCTCTGCTTCTCGCCTTCTTTTTCTTTGTCCATGGGAACCTCTGTGATGTATAGGGCAATAAGGCAGAAGTCATTCTCTTGCACCTTTACTGGTGCTCCTGTACTGGTACCTGGGGGGTAAAATGGTAGGGCATTACATACGTATGATACCAGTCAGTTAATTATATAGGATGGGAAAGAGACATGCATATGGATGTAGTGGATGTTCCACTGTAAGAAAATAAGGATTTTGTCTCTGTTTCATCACTGAACATTAATGGCTCATTGTGGCTGTTCCTGGCTGAACTCTTGCTGCTGAGGCCTGTTCCTGGGAAATGCTGAATTTCCACAGGTAGTGGTGCCTCATGCTTCTCAGCCAGCTGAACTCTAGTCATATCTGTGCATTAACTGCCATCTGCAGCTGAAGAATTTCATCTTGGATTTCCTCCATGGTCTGGGTTGCTACTCTGTACTTCTTCAGAGGAATATTTACCCTACAAACAGTTTTAAAAATGGATTATATGTTTTTAATCTGTTTCATTTATTTATTTATTTATTTATTCTGCTCAAATACACTCAGCAATGAGATTCTCAGCTTTCCCAGTCTGATTTATCCACACTTCTAAGAGAAATAAAAAGCCACAGGGAGATGGCAGTGCTGTCACTGCGCATACTTGCTTCACAAGTCAGTAGCACCAGCTCTTTTAAAGAGGCCACTATTTTAAAGTGGCCTCTGAGCTAGTAAAACAAATTAAGCCAGAGAGGCTTCCATGCAGAAAGCTGCTGTGTCAGGGGGAGGGAGATGGGCAAAGATAGGAGCCTTCACAAAACACCTGCTGAAAAACCTGATTAGGCACCAAGATGTAAACCTTACTTTCCACCAAGACAGCAAGAGCTTTTTGGTGTGAAGGTCCCAAGCTCTCACCTGATGTTAGTTTAAAGAGACAGCTGATTATGCACAAAGTGAAAAATAATGTGGCATTATTCCCAGAGGTACAAACCTGGTAGCAATCAGGTGAAATAGAGAGGGAATAGGAGGCTACTGTATAATGGAGGTGGTTCCGGCAGCAGCGGAGATGAAGTGAAGTTGACAGGAGCTTCAATTCAGAGTCGGCTGCACTGATACAGCGTCCGTTGTGCCCAGTCTCCATCTCAGCTGTCAGGTTCCTTCTCCTTCCAGCAGGCAGTTCAGAGCCTCTCTCCCCCTCCAGGCTTTCCTTTGTTTCCAAACTCATTTCTCTATTAATACTTCAGATTAGCTCTCTAATATTTGCTCTGTTTTATTTTAAAACATAAAACAAATAGGCTCTAAGGTTCATCATTATTTCATGGCCATGCATTTCCTATTAGCTTAAGAATGACTGTTTTGTTGTTTCTTTCCATTCTCTTTTCAGTGTTTCCTTCTCTCTTTCTCTTTGGCTCCTTATATCTTTCAATGTCAGTACCCTATAAATTATGAACAATATTCCTGTTGCAAGAAAGATAGCTACTGTTTGTCTTCTGGCCTGGCATTCAAAAGCAGTATATGAGGAAATGGATATAAAGAGACACAAATCTGAGGATTGTTATAGAAAGAAAAAGATACAAAAAGCAGACCCCTTAAAAATATTACTGTTTCTGCCCTTTTTACCTCAACTCCGTTACAAATATTCTCTTCAGTACTTCTTCCCTAATAAACAAAATTATATGTGACATACACAGGACACAACTGAATTATTTTTATTAACTAAAGACCTCTGTGTTAATAATAATAATAATACAAAACCCTCAAGAACACTATGAAACTCTTTCAACTGTGACAATCTCATATCCCATGCTTACCACTGTGCCTTACCTATGTATCAATCCGCCTTTTTGCCAGCATACAAATGCTGATTTTCTTGTACACATACCAGGAAATTTAAGCAGATGGAGGCTATTGTAGTTAATTCAGGACCTTTGTGCATCCACAACTACAGCTTTTTGCACAGCCCCCTATACAGCAAAAGTCTCTTGTCGTTTAATGCTGTAGATTTGTGCTCTATAATATATGAAAAGAAGAAGAATATTCCACTTATTTTGTATGTCATTGCTGTGGACAGATGGATTGCAGTACTGAAAAGAAGTTCTTTTCACATCATCCTGTCAGCAAACACGTTTTATTGCAATTGTCCTACACAAGTTGCACATCGTTATTTGATTGTGTCAAGCTAGGTATAAAGTAAAGTCTGGCTTAAGAAGATGCATAAGAATACAGAATTTTGATGAGACTGCAGCTACCACCTGCTTCAAAATTTCATGTAGACTATCGGTACATTTTTTTTCTATTTTTATATTGGAGCCATTTAGCCTGCCAGTGTCATCTGATCGTAAGCCTGAGTTAATGGTCTTGCATTTTCTTTGCTGTCAGTCACAAAGGAATGGTAAACAGATGCTAATAATAATAATTTTGGCTTCCTGTAATTCCTCTGAACCCTTGAAGGAGTTCACATTTTGCCCTGTCATTCTTGTGCTCTATTGAGACAGTGTGTAAGGAAGAGTTGTTATTAGGATGCTGTAATTTTTGTTGTCTTCCGTTTGTGTATTTGGTAGGGAAGGTTCTTTTAACAGTGTTGCCAAGGGGGGTTTTTGACCTCCTCTTGCCCACTATGGACAGAATTTTCATTAAGTCCCTGATATTTCTATTTCTGAAGTACCGTGGTGTTTCTGGAAGCGTATCAATTGCTAATACAATGCCTTTCAAATAAATTCAATATTAAGTAAACACCTGTTCACTAAACCTGAGCTCTCTCTGTGCAGCTTGGTAGCTGATGCAGATGCTGATAATGATACAGGTTGCTTGTCAGGCAACTTAGTGACAGATTGTATTACTGTGAATTTGAATCCTTTATAAGATGACGTGTAGACATGAACTCTTTATTTCTCTCTGAAATAATAATAATAATAATAAAATGATTTGCATAGAGAACTGAAAATACATTTTTAATTTAAAAAAGTTAGGATCCAAAGTGCTATTCAATATTTGAGGCAGGCTAGTGCTCTGATGTTTATTTTTGTATGTGAATGCCTGCAAAACAGGGATTTTAATCCGGAGAAATGATATTATAGAAGAACAGACAGAACTTTTTTCAATGATAATAATAAGCTCTCTAGATAAACTTGTACCTGCTATAAGTCTCTTGCAGAAGGCTGGTATGAAATGACAAGACCAGACAAGTTTATATAAATGCCCAGAGTGAACTCCTGAACTTTTGGCACTGATAGATATCTCCACAGCTGGCGTTTTGTATACACTGAAATTTCTGCATGGTTCATAATGGCTTTACTGAGGCCTTTTCTTCTATGATTTTTCTCCAGCTGGTTTGAGGGAAATAGGTTTCTAAGGTTACGCAGAGTCCCTAAAGCAAGACTTATATCAGTTCGAGCTTACAGTTATGACAACTCAGTCCTGAAATTTCAGAGTCAGTCCTTTTCAGTTGTCACTGCTGTAATACAGCTTTTGCTTCACATATCTTCCTCCCTAGCTAGTAATAGCTATAGCCATACCTTGGTTTTCAAGCCTTTGCCATTGATAAGAAAGATAGTCAGGTCCATTAACAAGCACAGCCTCTTAGTGTGATTATGTCTTGAGGCACCTCTGAAGACATTCAAAATTCTGTTTCCAAGCATGAAGCTAAGACTGACTTCAACTTAAGAAAGAAGAAAAAATATACAATTAAGCATCATATCACATACTGGGAACCACTAATAGCTAAGAAACTAAGATCCATGGAATAAAGGCAATGTCCTCACACAGATAAGCAGTTGCCTAAGAGCCTGTAAAAATAGAAAAGGAATAAATGTTCATATTTGCTAGTGAAGAAAAGTCACCGTTGTATACCAACAGGGATTTGCACTGGACCTGTGCTTTTCAGGATATTCACACATAATTTGGGAAATGAGATGAATAATAAGGTGAACAACATTCCTGACAATATAAAGTTTTCAAAGAACAAAAAATGAGAGCCATCCATGAGAAACCGTAGGAGGACCTTCTGAACAGCCTGTTGACAAAATACCAGTAGAAGTTTTCATGCAGATGAGTGTTAAATGATGTATGCAAAAGTACCCCTTTTGCCTCCAATACTAACTTTACTTTTGCTGTGAAGTAACTTAACCAGCCATTCAGGAATGGTATCATGGAGGTATAATATACAGTCTGAAAATATACAAACTCTGTTCAATAGCAGTTAAAAGCAGACAGGATATTAGAAATGATTAAGAAAAGGGGCAAGAAAGACATCTTTATGCCTTTATTTAAAACCACAGTGTACCAATATCTGCTCTACTCTATGCTTTTCTCGGTTTTGTCTTCAAAAATATCGCAAGTTCAAAGGCTACTCAGAAGGATAGTAAAAATGAGCAAAGGTATAAAGCAGATTTAAGTGGACCCTTCCCTTCTCAGGGGAACAGGGGGCAGGGGAACAGGGGATAGGATGTTGGGCTAGATAGACCTTTGATGTGGTCTCACATGGCAGTTCTTTGGTTTTGCCATATCTGTAAAGGAGGAGTAAAGTAGTCGGGCAAACTGACAGATTAGTTCTGCTGAAATACAGCCTCCGTCATCACTGCTTTCTTTTGAAGAAGTGTTGTTCTCCTCTTAAGATTAAGGTGTGAGACCATGTAAGTGTGCTTGCTAGAAAACTCTGATGAAGCACTGCCTCATCATGAAGCGTTCAAACCCATGCCTTCCATTGGTGAAGGAATTTCCTCACAGGTATGCTGGAATTAAACCTATTCCCTGAACAAATATTTAGTCTGATTCCTGATGAACATTTGATTAGTTGTCTTTATTAGTAAAGAGGAGTGGATTTGTAAAATGAGACAAAAGTCATCCAGTTTGTGCATCCAAGACTGCTCCAGAACTTGAACTATGGTGTAATGCAGGGGACAGTGGAAAGTTTTGCTTCACAGTCACAATCCTGGCACAAAATACATGCTAGTGTGGGTAGCACACTACTTATTCAGAACCTGTAAGTGAGCAGGCTAGTTGTGAGCTGTGGATTTACAAACCTTTTTCTCCTTTATTCTTATCCTTTTTCTTTTTTTTTTCTTTTTTCTTTTTTTTTTTTTTTGCAATACAGCCACATTTGTGCAGGGGGAAAGTACAGAATAGGTGTAGCCAAGTGCTTAGGATGTTCACCAGAGGAAGATATGTGTGTGAATGCCTTCAGGATGAGGACAGCACTGACCAGAGGAGTACGGTGAGGTATTCCACTATTACTATCAATCTCATTTGGAAAAATAGTAAAATCCAATCTCTGTTGCTGAAAGGGAAAACTTAGGCAACAAAGACCAGGAGTTTATGAATCCTTAAAGGGCTTTCTCACCTGCTATCTGAAAGAAGGTAGACTTGTAAGAGATTTTCTTCATTTTCTAATGTCTGGTTCTGATGTGGATCAAATCATACTTTGATGTACACAGCTTAAAATTATGCATAGAGTTAATACTTGGAATGGAGGTCAGACAGTCTAAATTTTGGATTTCACCTTATAGCTTTAGAACAAAGCATTTTTGTTTATATATATATATATAAATAGTAGTTAGTACAGAATTACTAGTCTTTACCAGACAGAAAACTGTAATAAAAATATGTAGTTTCAAAAAAACTGAAAGCTAAGGTCTTTTGTATTATAATTGACAATCATTGCATATGCTTTACATTTCCATTTTTTTTCTTTCTATCCTATTAACCATGAAGCCTTTTCTAAAATACATGTAAGTGGTAACTTGCTGTCATTACTTGCATCTGGCATAGCCCACCTTTTATCTAAGAGCTAATAGAAACCACGTCTGTGAGACTGTGGGACCAATAGTTGTTAAAGCTTTTATACTTTATTAGCTTTAATTGCATAGCATGATGTTAACACTAAGGCTGTCAAAAAAGCTATTTTAGACGTACATTGAAACCCTAATTCCTTCTTCTGTTCCCATTTTTTATGTAATGTTTACACTATAACTGGAAGATTCATTTGGGATTAAGTCTTTATTGCCCTTAGATGCAGGACCAGAACTTCTGAACCACTGTTACATTTACAGACATTTTGGATTATGAACTATCTAAATTTGTATCTGTTTTCCTGAAAAGGCGGGCAAAAGAGCTTTGGAATAGAATACAGGAAACTCGGTAACTAGAGGTCATAAAGTAACATATATATTGGCAAAGACATAAAAAATCAGAATATAGTTCTAAATATCTCTCAGTAATTCCACTTTCAGTGATAAATAGACCTTTTTTTTCTCTTAGAGACCAAAAATTAAATCAATGCTGAGAGGTTATGACACTCTTTTTACTACAGAAGACTTTTAACACTAATTTAATTTTTAATATATTTTTACATCTCAAAAATAATTTAATGGTTATGTTTTCTGAGCAATTGTTAGTATTTCTTTGGTTTGTCTTAGATTTCTCAGCACACTACATGAGGACATGAGGAGGACAAATAATAATTTGGAGAGTTTTTTTTTTTTTTTTCTGCACTTTTCCAAAGGTTTTGCACGCTAGGCAGTCAACTATCCTACCTACTTTTTATCTGATACTTGTTTTTTATTTAAGGTAAAGGGTGACTGACAAAAACAATAATCTTTTCTGTTTTGATATCAGGAGGGAAATAAACACATCCCGATGAGTGGTTAAACTATTTTTCCATTAATATATGCTTTAAATACTCCAGAGAACTTACTTTTAATTGTTCTGAAATAATAATTTTACATGAGCTGTAATTGAAAATGGTCTTTCCTGTGATTTCTCCTTAACTGAAGTGTTAGCTTTATCCTCAAATATAACCAAGCGCTAAACCTGTATTTTAAACCCCTTAAAAGCTTTATTTTGTTTGGCATAGCACAAAACACATGTTCAACCAAGGAACTTCATCATATTCTAAGTATTTTTCTTTTGAGTTCAATATACAGTTAAGATAGAAACAGATATTTAATTAAACCTTAATTAGATTATTTTTTTAGATTTTCTAAGACAATGAAAGTACTAAGGAAATCGGGGTATGTTCATTCCTTTCCATATTTTAGATGTGCTTAAATTAAGTTGTATTTTCACTTTCCAGTTGTATTTATTTCCAGACGTAAATTCAGAGCTAAATACAATAACAGTGTGAAAACAGAATATAGGGAAATTTTCATTCTTTTTGTGTATATTCATATTTGTTTTTCTCCAAATACTGTAGCTTTTGGTTTCTGCAAGGTACTCTGTATTCCCTGAGACTGTATTCTAACTCAGGGAATGAAAATCCTTTATATATTTATATATATAATCCTTTATATATCCTATGAAAAGTTTAATAATTATACCAGCCTCATGCACAAGTGGAAAGGAGTTTTTTATACTAATGTAAATAACTGAGATATCCCCTGAGAATTACGGAATTTTTGAAATCAGTAAGGAAACAGATGCTCTAAAAACACTGAAAGTGAGAATAAAGCAATATAAAATGTACTATGTGAACTTTTATTTATGTTTACTAATAAAAATACACTTGAGTTTATTAGTGTTTATCCTATTTTGACATAATTTGGTTTGCAGTGAAGTTTGTTCCTGAAATGAATATAAACTTTAAACACTCTGAAGAAAAAAAAACAATTCAATGAAATTTAGAGTAACAAAATCTATAGAAGTGCTAATGTAATTTGTAATATATTTTGCAAAATAAAATTTCTCTATCCATTTCAATAACAGCTTCTAACTCTTTACTATTTTAAGCATTTGTAAAATGTTCAATTCTGCTACAGAAAGTTTTCTTGCAGTATAGATTTAGCTATATATGTGACATATAAATATGTATATACATTGACAGTTCTTTAAAACTTGCAGTTTCATTGAAATCTCTGTAATAATAAGCAACAGAGAAACTTGACTCTTGAATTAGCTTAAAATTAGTATATAATTAATGAAAATGTCACAAATTAGATTAAAGAAAATGCCATTACATTTCAAATAAAGATGTTTATATAACAAAAGATAAGCAAGTCTAACTCCCAAGAGCTCAGAGAAAAAGCAAATTCTAAATATATCCATAGTTTATGGATTAAACTAGTATTAATACCACAAATCAGAATGTGAAGTCCTTTGAAGTCAATGAATGGCAGCCTTGTGGTGACGAAGTCTTACTACATTCAGGAAAGAGAAGATATTTACTTGAGAGATTTTTAATTAGATATGAAATGACAGAGAAAGAGAGGATGAAGTGACTTGTCATCTTCTTTGTGCATTTGCTTTAATTTAGCCCGTTGGTCATTTAACTTTATCCAGTTTCTCTTTCAAGTGAATCTCAAAAGGAATGAGGAAAGATGGCTTTATTGAATTTATGTAATTCATCCTTGTCTGGATAAAGGGAATATACTGCTATATATATTTTAATTCTGGAGACTCTATTTCCTTTGTTGTCACTTTTTTCCCTCTGTAGTTGTATGATTGGGCTTGGATCTAGCAAGACAAAAATCCTGCTGCTTTGTGTGTCATCTCTTTCTTCTTTCTCACTGTTGTTAATACTTCATCTTGCTTCTGAAGATTAGATATCATTGCAGTCATTCTGATTTTACCATTCTAGACAGTTTGTTTACTACCCCCTGGGTATTTTCTGACTTATCTCTTTAAAGAAAGGTCTTTCTTTTCACTACAGTCAAGCACAGGACACAACAAAGAATAGTCCCTAAAACTGAATGCTCGAATCCTAGGTTTCAACTAAATTTCTCAGGAAAAGTAAAATTTTATCTTCTGATTTTAAATGGATTTATCTTGTGTTTCCCCCCAATTATTTAATTACTATATTCATATTTAATACAATAATATTTTTCTTAAAGACTGAAATATTTTACCACAGCAGAATTGTGCTACATAACCACTTCCCCACTAAAAAATACAATCTATTCATATTCAGGACAACATTAACTTGTATAGTCAGATAAACATTCATATAACGGAGAATTCTGTGCATAAAAAATAAATAATACTTATTCCTACTAAGCTTCAGTGACATTCTTATGATAGTCAGGCTTCTATTTTCTCTTTTCTCTTCATATTGTTGTTTCTTTATTTTTTGCATATGTATCAAATATAGTTCTATTGCAAAATTGTGCCCTACAACCTGTAATCTTCTAGCAATGCCTTTTTTGTTTGTTTGTTTCTTTGAAAAGCACTTCGATCTATGGCATTCTAATTGAGAAAGGGATGATATCTAGAACACCCAAAAATGAACCTCATTTTTCCATTACATATTACATATTGAGTAAGTATTATGGTATGAATACATTAATGGACCTTTATGGACCAAATGTTGCTGAATATTATGGGATAGTCTGGAGAGTACTCAGATATCCTAACTTGCCAGTCAATTTTCCAAGGAACACTGAAAAGCAGAAACATGAAACAGGTATTTTGCATAAGCTATTCTCTTAAGAGATATACAGGAACTGAAAATTTTTGTTTTTTAGTAACGGTCTGATGTAGTTGTTTTAATTCCCGATGAAGAAAATGTCTTTCAAAATTTGAACAATATATTTAGTAAAATGTTGAGTCAACTGAAATATTTATTCCCAAATGTTGTTAATTTCTTAAATGATATATGGTATATTTTATAATATTGATTAAAAAATGTGAAACAAGGTGTTTCAAAGGAAAAAAAAAAAGAGTTTGTTTCAAAGAATCAAAAAAATCAAACTCTTCCACTTCACTAGGGTCAAAAAGAACTTGCTGTTTATAAATCATATCTTAACAAACAGATATTTTTTGACTAAAAAAGCATGTTGGAAATGTGTTTTTACTGCTCCACTCCACCATATTTACTGATTTTTTTTTTCTCCAGGAAGTGAAAATGACATGTAATAGAGATTAGCTACAGTACATTTGATTTTGAACACTACCAATTATAAGCTTTTAACATATTTTCCAGGGTTGGAAGACCTCTGTGTATTTTTACTTGTATTTCATATAACAAGACACCCTTCAAAGGCTAAAGATTGTTTTTGTATACTCAAGAGTTTATGTCAGGCCAACAGCTTAGATTAAGTACAACACCCCTTATTCAAATGCACTGCTGATGTGGTATTAAAAAAAAAGAATGAAAAATACTTTAATACAAAGAGAAAAAGTAATTTATTTAAACTGTGTTATACTTAAGACTTAAAATTTTCTCTTCTCAGATGTGTTCATTGGATAGGTTATAAGTACAAGTTATATAACAAGTATTAATTGTAAAATTTATAACCTTACCAGTAAGCTACACTATTTTTTTAAGAGAATGTTAGTCTACTGAGCGGAAAAAAAGGTGGCCTGAAGATGTGGTTGCCTCAGACATTCAACCTCAGCTGATTTGAAGCCTCTCTTCTTTACCTCAGCTTTTTGGTTCTCTCTCTTTTTTTTTTTTTTTAATTGCATCATGCAAATCAGTAATGGTGAGTTACATATACACCAGAATATTTTTAGGAAAATAAGAGTCTTAACGTATGCTGCCTTATCTCTTGCGTTTATTTTGCTTCCTATATATATACATATTTTCTCTTAATACCTATTTCTTGCTTTGTGGGTGATTGCCATGATTTTTGGACTCTAAATGTGTTTCCTAGGTATTAGTGCCTTGTGAAGATCTTCCTTCAATAATGTCATACAATGAAAATGATTATTGGAACTCTATCCACAAATCCTTGCTCTTTGCTTCAGTTTTTAGGACTCTCAGGTTTGGAAATCACTGGTTAAAAAGCTCGTCTGTTACACCAGA
>NW_010583064.1:277651-318609 GCF_000705375.1 Tinamus guttatus | reverse complement strand
TGAGGGCGTGGCAATAGCTGATTTTTTTTAAAAAATTTTTTTAGGGAGTTCACTAAATGCAGAAATGTCACTGTTCAAAAAATTGTGTAATTAGCCAGCTGTTTGCATCTGTCCTGGGCAGGTAGGTTGTGTCCTCTCCTGTTCTTGTCTCTGCTTTCCGTTTAGCTTCTGTGAGCTGCTGATGCTGCATGTTGCTTGTGCTGCGTTACCGAGCTTTTTGGGTCCCTGGTGTAAATAAAACAGGGCTAGTGGTGATGGTAAGCAATATATTCCAGCATTCTTGAGAAGCATCGTGTTTTCTTGTAGCATAAAGAAATATGTTGCATGGCTCTGCCTGGCGATGTTGGTTGAAAGCTGGGATTGCTCGTGCGAATCCTTGTCCCTTGGAAGTTTTACCATTGCCTTTGCGAGAACGTGACCATGAAGCCTATGATGCTGTTGCTGATCTTGGAGATTTTGGGGAATACAGTGGCAGGCTTGGTGGTGTCTTCCCAGGGACGTGCCGCGTGCTGCAAAGGAGATGTTCTTCATCACTGCAGGGCCCTGCTCCTCGAGCATGCATGCAGGCTTTGCTGTGTGGGGACTTCTGCATTTTCTGGTTTCGCTCTCGGAGGACGAGTGGGTGGCAGGTGCCCTCAGGCTGCTCGTGGGGCAGCTCTGGAGCCTCCCGGCAGCCCCAGGCAGCACCTAGGTTTATGCCTAGGTTTATGCCACGGCTCCTTTTACCCATATGCAAAATAGATGGGTAATGATACCTGCCTTTGTTGTGGAAGTGAGGCTTAATTAATTAATTAATTGATGTCTTCTAAATGCCCTGAGATGCAGGAGTCACTGTATATGCCCTGGAGCGGCAGCAGTGCTCTGAGGTTGGCATCCTCCCTTCTCCCATGGGGAGGTTTGCCAAAAGCAGCAGTGACTCCAGCCCTTCCTTCTCTTTCACCTCCCCCTTTCTTTTTTTTTTTTTCATTTTTTTTTTTTTTTTCCCCAAACAGGTCTCGTAGTGGTGCTGCACTGTGCATTAATTCTCGAGCTTATTCCCCTTGACTTCTACCTAAATAAATAAATAAATGAATAACGTGCTTAATGCAGTCAGCACAGAGGGCACTTGCCAAAAGAATTTCACAAAGCGGCAGAGCTCAGTTGCCAAATGTCATGTCTTTTATACAAAGCATTCTTCAGGAAGCAAAGCTGCGCAGAAAGAAAAAAAAACGGGGAGAAGAGAATGTTATAAAAAAAAGTATCACTGCAGCAAGATGCATTTTCTTTCCCCACAGGGAGAATGTCTGGACCATGTCATGGTAGGATCAAGAGAGTCTATTTTTATTTCATCTTAAAGGCCCCTTCTCTCTTTATTTTTCTTTTTTTTTTTTCTATTTTTTATTTTATTTTTTTTCCTGCCGCTTCCCCTCCCAAAGAGGAGTCGTTTTATCACATGGGCTTGGAGAACTTGGGTTAGAGGAGAGTTCAAAGGCGCCGTTGTGGGACGATCTTTGGATAAGTGGAAATATTTGCCAGTGGGTTCCGCGTGAGGCGCAGGCTGCATAAACAGCGTTGGTGCCAGGAGTTTGGGGAGTCTCCTACGATTAACAAGCGCGGAAAACACACAGTGATGTTTTGCGGAGGGTGTGGGGGAGGCTGCAGGAGTTCGGGATGGAAAACAGGACTCGGTGTTGTGGATGCACGTGTGCATGTTTCCACTGAGAGCGGTTATGTGTGAGCTCCATACAGCCGTGTGTAGCCCGTGTTTAGGTGTGCGCTTTGCCCTCGCACTGAGCCCCAGCTGTGATTGCTCCTTGGCTCCTCCCTGGCAGATCCAGGCAGCCCGTTGTACAACGCGGGAGACCCAGCGCAGCAGCGCGAGGGGGAGGCTCCGGGCTCGCCCGGCAAGGGAGGCTGGCGGGCGGCCGCAGACCGGCCTTGGATCCGTCCCAAGCAGACCTCACTGGTTTGATACCAGAAATAATAGGGAATTTGAGCCATACTGAAGTTTACAAAACAGTATTGAAATAGCTTCCCTGAACTTCAGCCCTCTCCAGTGCTTTAGGTCACAGAACCATTTACTCCAGAGCATAACTTGAGATCATTTTGGCCACTGACACAGCCCGCTGGGCTGCAGCTGCCATCTTGACTGAAGTTTCTACATAATGCAATTTCGGTTTGTATCCCACACAATTCATTTGAACATCAGTCAGGGTTACTGCGTGGCGCCATGGAATAGTGAGCACTGACTGTGTGTTCATTTTTTCTCTCTCTTTTTTTTCCCTCATTTTTTTTGTCATTGTCAAGAGCAAATCACAACCAATAATCTAATGGTAGTAAGAGGTTCTACTTTCAGATTCTTGCTGTATGCACTGAAACAACCACCTCATTGCTCATTGGCAATGGGTATTTTTGTGTTTAGTAATGTTAAGTGATTTAAACATTCACACAAAAGACTTCTTTCCTCCCTCCCCTTCCTTCTTCCAGGATGCCCATTTTCACGTTGTTTATAGCACTGGAGTGAGTCAGGCTGCAGCTCATCCTGTGATGACTCTACTTACCATTCATTCTTAAAATGTTTTCAGCTCCTGGTTGTAGGCAGTTGATAGGTTGCCACATCCAGATTTTCCTTGGTGAAAAGTTCACATCTTGGGGTATGATACCAGTGAACAATTCCTTGCCACACATTCGCTGTGTGAAAATTGCTGGCATTTCTTCTGTGTGAAAAATAGGGTCTCTTTAATCACAGTTGTTTTTTTTTCCTCTTTGTAGTTGCGTGGTTCTGAAGTTCTGCTCCCTCGCTTGCTTTGTAAGCACAGAGATTTTTCGCTGCTACTGGTAGGAATCCTGACCCACCTGTCTTGTGTTGTGTGGTGCTAATGAGCAAAGAAGGAAAACCAATTAACTGTCTGGTCTCAGGCTTCTGTGCATACGATGCCTTTTTAGAGCGCAAGTGTCTGAACGTGGTTCCCAGTTCAGGGGGGAAAAAAAGCTTTCTGGGCAACTGTAGGGACGTCTATACAAGGGTTCACGCAATGACTGTATTTCTCAGCAGTTTGTTTAGGCAGAAATCGTTGTTTGGTACGGTGTGTATTATGTGAGCATTGCTTTAGATTAATTTCTGAATCAGTGAGTTGCACAGTCCTTTGAATATATGAAAGTGAAAATGGTGTGTGCTCCAAGAAAGGAAGATGTGTTGGGGAACCCTTCCATTTTCACTTAAGTGCAGATGGTGTGGCAGTGAGCCCAAGAAGAACCTGAACCAGTGAGATTTGCTCTAACATCAGTTTGCCGTGGCCCCTCTCCCTCTTGCGTTTGCCCTTGCTACCTTCCAGGGTTTTTTTTCATGTTTCTCTTTCATCGTGGATTTGTTTCTCTTCTCAGTATTTTGCTTACATTGTCAATATTGCAGTGTTTGTTCAGCTCAGACAAGGAAAGGTCTTCAATTTTGCAGCTGACATTTATTTACAGGGTCACCTTTTAGTCTCTGTCTTAGGTGGCCGTTGCTCATGGACAGGACAGTATATCATGAGTGATGTAACCTGTGAGCTGAGAGCCCCAAAGCCATTTCGTTCCTTAAGCCTCACGGTAAAAGGCTGTTGGAAGCATATGCTGGGTGTTAGGTTGTTATCACTTTTTCTGGAGCTTGCATAGGTTATTTGAGATGTAAGAAACCTATAGTGCTACAGCTGGATGGGGATTTTCTAGTAGTGTGCTGTACTACTCTTACCGAGTCTGTAGTGTAGCTTATTTGGATGGCTTGGGGTCTCTCGAAAGCCTTTGCATTTATTTTTCTTCATCGCAGGTATCTGCTTTGCATTTTCTCAGTATTTTTTCCTTTACTATTAGGAGCAGAGGGTACAGTGTCTTTGAATGTTTTGACACTCGTTGCTTTAGTTCTTGAGTCACGTCTTATGTAAGTGTCTTGAGTAGGTTTCAGGTTGCTATTTAGAGGTGATGATGTGCTGCTTCTGTCCCCGTGATATCTTTTAGAGGTGATGATGTGCTGCTTCTGTAGATATCACGGGGACAATGAGCATTAGGTATTGATCGCCTTGTTTTATTTCTCCTAATTACATTTTTCATAGGTTTTTGGTATTTTTTGCTTGGTTGTAGGAGCAGTCATGCAAGGTAAAAGGTGAGAAAATAGATTCTGAAAAATGTATGTCCACAAATGCAAATTTAGGCACAGTAGTAGTTATATTCTGACTTTCAGTTGTGCTGGTTATCTAAGTGATTAAAAGAGAATAAAGAAATAGTAGATGTTTCTGGTGACTAGCACCTTGAAATACCTAGCCCCTAGGCTGTTTGCATAAGGATGCTCAAATATGAAGGTAGGAATATAAAAGTTCTGGTTCGAATGTGATATAACATCAAAAAAAGGAAGTGGAAGGAGAAGGAGTTGGGAGGTAAGGCCATGGCTTGTAAGGAAACATAAGATATTCAAGAAAGCTTAAAAATGTATAAAAATGTTTCTTAAAAATACCGACTTCCTACACCATTTTGTTTGACTTTTTCTTGTAATGTTTCGGCTTCCCATTCTTAAGCTTTTCCTTACAATTCTGTGAACTGAAAACTTGGGCCAGGTGGGAGGAGGATAGCAAGAGAAAGGATGACTTAGATTCACATATTATCAAGAATTGACTTTGAGAAAGTCAAATTTGTGAACACCACCACAGAGAAAGCTCAGACCCAGGAACCACATCAGGCCGTCATCCTGCAACGTTCTGTGGCTTATTTGTGGAAGATGATGGTAAGGGTTTTCTTGTTGCCTCTGAAAGAAAACTGGCTCCAAACCTACTTGGAATCTTGTGGGGTTTGCTGAAGAATCATAGAAATTGGTAGCAAAGTCCAGGGTGAACCTAGTAATTGGAAGGTAGGTGATTAGTTTTGACTGTGTTCGTACTGCTAAATTTATTACTGTGAAAGCACTTGATGTTAGACTTGTAGCATGTATTTAGAATGTCTATAATGCTTCTTGTAATCATTTACAGGAAGAAATGATATTAGATTACTGTCTTCAGGAATCATTTTTAATTGTTAAGGTTTTTCTTTTTTAAATGGCATTGTTATAAATTCAGCAGAGGGGAAAATCTCATCAAGAACACTTTGCTTTGCTCAGAAGGTTTCTAGTCAGATAGACATGCAGATTTGGGACTTGTGACTTAGCTGTTTTCTGCTTGGTATGTACCCGTAGGATACGAGTGAAATACTGTGTATGGTTCGAGGAGGAATTTTGTATGGAGCCTTTATGACACTGTAATGTGCAAACCCGATTTCAAAGTATGGTCTCTTATCTGTTTACCATGATGGGTGGCCTCACTCTGGGGCGCTCAAGAACTGTTAGTCTTTTAATAGTCATAGTAATATTCCTATGGATATGCTGAATAGGCTTTTCAAGGGTAAGACTTAGTGCCTACTTTAGCAAGTTTTGCAAACAATGTCTGAGTTAATAATTTTGCTCTCTGCTTGTAATTGCATGTTATTACTTGCTGGTAATGCCTTTAGCACTTCTCCTGTCATTATCAACTCTCCCAACTTAATTTAAAGAATAATGTGTATCCTGACTGGTCATAACAAGGCTGAAATTCCATCTTGCGCCTCTGGTGTCATCACAGAACCAGGATGGAATTACAACTTTAATTTATGTACTATGGGGGATACATTATTTATTGCTATGCATTAGAAAATGATTAATCTCTGCTTGTGTTGCAAGGCTGCCCTCCTGCTAAAAGTCCCCAGGAAGTGCTGAAACGTCGCAGAACTTCTTGCGCAGATCACAGCTCTGCAAAACTGCCAAGAAGGCCCTTGCATTATTCAAAAGCTGCCAGAGGTGCTGAAAAGTTGTGAAGCCGCTATGGGGTTTTCCTGAATCCTAGTAGAATCCATACAGAACTTGAATGTACTAAACCTGAGCATTTCCTTCTTGTTAATCCTTCTCAGGAGTTTCAGATGAAGAGGCTTGAGGATGAATGTGTTTCGAGGACCCTGATTCAGCAGAACACTTTAAATATATAGGCCAGCTCCCCTGAACGTAGAGGAAATTGAACGTGTGCTCATCTGGCTCGCTGAATAACATCTTTAATTTCTACTTCTTTGATTGCTCATTAGACCTATTTCTTAGTTTTCCCTCTGCTTCCCCAAAATTGCCAGCATGTATGATATAGGACCTGTAATAGAGCATTATTGAGTGAAGGGAAATTGCTATAAAATCAAGTGATTCTTCCACTTTCCTTCTAGTGTTTTTTTTTTTTTTTTTTTTTTTACGTGTGTGTGTCTGTTATGTGTGTGTAAATACATATGCATACACATATATACACACACTTATGCTTTGACAATTTTAGGAGATTTTCTGCTGCTAGAACAGTCGGTGATCAGGTTCCCATGTGTAATTAGTGGGCTGTGTGTCTAGTTGAAATGTCAACAACTACAGCTGTGCTGACCTTGAATCGGAGTGTGCCTTCGGAGCCAGTTTTCAGGGTGGTTTAGCCTTTCCACTGGAACGGAGAATTTGGCCTTTTTTGTTTTACAACCTGCTGACATGGGTTTGTGCAGAGACCCAGTGCTAGCCACCCTGCCAAGCACCTGTTACTAAGTAACGTAACTAATCCCTCCTTCTCCATAAAACGAACGCACTGTCTTCAGCGGGAGACTGCAGTTTTGCATTTGCAATTGCTATGCCTTCGTTGGAAAAAAACAACAACATGCCAAATGGTAAAGGTGCATGGGAATTCTAATTAATAAGCTCTAGCAAAATGTCTTCAAAGTAGTCAACATTAATAGCTCTGAAGAAAAGCATTAAATATTTGTAGTAGATCAAGCAGATAAAAATACCTTAAGATAGTAATATAAATTGAATGCTTTATAATAGTATAAAAGTATTATAAAAATACTTTGACATGTATAAACCACTCAAGTTTCAGTCTTGTGAGTTATCTTTTCACCAGAAGCTCTGCACAGTAATACAGTAAAGCCATCAAACGACAGTCAGATATAGTATGACTCTGGCTTTTTTTGGTATTGTTACTGTCATCTGTTTAAGAGGAGAAAAAAAAAATCTGAGAAAGCCTCAGTGTCTAATTGGCCCTACTGGAGAAGTGTTATCCTGGGTCTGATTTGGATGGCTGTATTGTAAATCACAGATGTGGGATCTAACATGCAGTGGCAACGTTGATAATGCTTTAGGTGTAAAAATCTCTAAGCTGGTGTATAGAAAGACATGTAAAATGAGAGCCAGCATCTCTTCACCGCACAAAATCAGAATGATTGTCTCTTTTCCAGGGAACACCATGCAGATCAGAATTAGAGACATCCACTCATCTTCAGTTTGATGGCTGCGGTTTCTGTGTGGAGTTTTAACCCGATGGAGCCACATAAATAGATCAGTGGCTCCGTGCAGATGAGTGCAGGAGCAGCCACAGCTCCTGGTTGCATCCTGAGATCGGGCAGGAGATCAGTGCTCTGCTCATGCCACTCGTATTGGAGAGTTAGGCTGGGACTTCTCCAGCAGAAAGGCTTGCTCAGATGGTACTCCCCCTTCTGAAGGAGTCTGGCACAGGACTTATGCAGATTTAGGCTTATGTTTTAAGCCATAAGGCTTATGCCTTAAAGCCTCCGTTGGATCCTAAACGGGGCATGGTATTTGTGGTAGCTTTCTGAATGAGTTGCAGCTTGGGGTGAGTCCCGTATCATGTGAAGAGAGATAATATATCACATCAACAGGGAGGAAACCAGCTGTTTAGCACTGGGGGAATTGTTTCATAACTGTGTTATGATAGGTATGTGAGGCTATAAAGTGTTCCTCAACACTGCATAGTATTAATCTTATACCTACAGCTGAATTTCCTCCTTTCCTGCCTGCTGGTTTGCTGTGTGTGTTATTGCCATTCCTGTGTAGGAGGGACTTTACGGCAAGTTTCATATAAGAGAGGTAGGAGTGAGAAGGAACAGGGAAGTTTAAGGGTAGGGTCTAAGGGTCAAGTTCCTTAATCTGACTGTCCCTCCTACTGGTTGTAGGGTTAATTATGTTGAGCCATTGCCTTATGACAGAGCTGGATCCTGCTCCTGGCAGGGCAAGGGTAAGATACCGCATACAGGTTTCTGCCTGCATGTGAAGGAAGCAATTCTCAGCATTACTCTTTGCAAGGAGAATATCATTAAAAGCAAACCAGAGGAAGTGAAAGCGAAAGGATGACAGTAGATTTTAGTACAGGATTAGGGTCCAATAATTTCTGGACAGAGACGCCTTTCTCTGGGAAATGTCTCTTAAATATCATTGTCAGTCTCATAGGGAGGCATGCCAGTCTCTCCTTATTTTCTTTATGTGCTTCCCTCTCGAGCAGCTCAACCTGAGACAGGCAACACCAGCGATGCTGACCACAGCGTCAGGACTGCCCCGTGCCGCGTCCTGTGCAGTATGAGCTGTTCTTGGTGTCTCGGTCTTGTTTCAAAATCACTTTCAATTTGGTAATCTTGTTGCACTGTGCTGACACTTCGGGCTGGGTTGTGCTCGCCTCGGTATGAGCTTACGAAGTTGTGTGATGAATGACTGATGGTATAATTTGTATTTTCAAAACATATAAGCAGATCAGCCTAATCAGGTGTTGTGGTAAGTATTTCTGTGAGATAGAAAAGTATTAGGGCAGGCACTGGAGTTATAAACTTCCTTTAATGAGCTGTATATTGTTTGATCATGTTCTTTTTCTTATCCATGAGCTTCCGCATGCCAAGTTCTAGTAATAATTGGCAGCTCTCTCACGGTCCTGGAGAAACGATGCTACAAACAGTGGAAGCGGTTAAAATGAGTAGAGCTGTCAGTTGGTGTTTCAGTCTCGTGTGACTAAGAGGTGATCTCTGCAAACGGTAGAAGGGCCACTTGTCCGTCGTGTCCCGGAAACAGGCAGAGAGCGGGAGCTGGAGGAGCGTGGAGGACATGGTCGGCTCCTCCCGGCAGCTGATGCTCCTGCTGCTACCGGCCCTCGATTGCAGTTGGGGCTCTGGAGATGTTTAGCTTGGAGATCTGAGCAGCTTTGGTCGCTTCCTGACGTCCCTGAAGTGAATGAAGCACACCAACTGATGGGATTGGGCCCTGGAAGAGCTCTGTTGCCTTGTTCTGAGGAGCTTCCAGCAAAACCTTCTGATGCAGGAAAGCCCCAAACTTCTTCCAGTGGGTGGCTCACAGTGTCAATGGGATGTGGAGTGGGGTGAGTTTGTGTACGTGCGTTTGCATACACCAGCAAACGCCAACAGTTTCAATAAGGTGCCATAACTGAAAACACCTCATGTTTCTGTGTGCAGATTAACTGCCACTATTTTTGCAAAGACACAGCTTTTAAGTTGCTAATGTTAAAGGAAGTTTTTAGTAAGGAAGTAATGTTAAAGGAAGTATAGGAAAAGCACTTCTGAAAAAAATATTCAAATGACAAGGATTTTTTTTTAATTTCACATTCTTTTTGTAATGCAGATTACAAAAAAGACCTGAAAACATTCACAGAGATTCTGTTGTGTGGGAGAGCAGAGGGAATGGTTCACTCTTCAGTGATGTTTTATTGAAGAACAGCTTGTTTTTAATGATAATGAGACAACCCCAGCAATAACTGTAAACGGGCCTAGGAAAGTGCGACGTTCACTGATGGTGAAATGTTCTAACAGTGTCTGGATGTCCTTCTCAAAATGCTGCGCCGCAGACTGCTGGGCTTGACAATACTTGCTTGTAATCAGTGGAAGGATAATTCTCACCACTGAAGGGCTTCTGGGAGAAATTGTATGGCCTTATAATATGCATTAGCATATACTTAAAGGAGTATAGTAGTCCTTGCTGACTTCTAAAATCTCTTAGTCTGGGCTTAAAGCCTTAAGTTGATTAGTTTTTATTGCATTTAAATATATATCTGTACATTGAGGCATATGCTTTGTTTGTTTGTTTTTAGCATAAAGGATGAGTCCAGGCACTAGTTTTAGGAGGTGCGTTTGTAGCTTTGCAAATATTACTCTGTTTCTTTTAAAGTGATTATGTAATAATGATTTATTACATATCTGTTTGGTAATACACCGATTACCAGGAGTTTGCTGTTGTCTTTCTTGGCCCTTGGAAAGCAAGTGGTGCCGTTGCTTCCTCCGTGGCCCTCGGTGGCTCTGCAGGCTCTGCTGGGGTGGGGGTTGCTTTCGTTTTCTGCAGGGCAGAGTGACATCGCCCTCCCCAGCTGGGGACACAGAAAAGCGAGGTACAAGATCGAGGAAGGTTGGAAAGGGCAGGAGAGTATTAAAGGACAGTGCACCGATTGGTGCTGGAAAATGAAACCGCCTGAGCACCAGCTTGAATGTGAGAAATACTCTCTAGGTTGAAACCAGTGTGATGCTAGGTCCGAATAAGTGCTCAAGTGATTCAACTGCACGGTAGCTCACGGTTGGTACATGTGCATATGCATAAAGACATACAGTATATTCCAATATAGCCTCAGTAAATTAGAGGACTTTTCTTTTTTTCTATTTACAAACTTGGTTTGCCAAAATGAACAAGGTGCACGTACCAATACACAGCACTGTGAATTTTCATATGCTTATCTTTGTTCCTGATCTTGTCATTATATGGTTTGTGTTATGAATCACATTAAGGGAAAAGAACTTTATTTCCATCTTCCTTGGGAAAAACCCTTTCTCTGCCTCACTCCCCCCCTCAAAAGCCCCGGACACCTACTTGTCCTGTGTCATCTGAAGCACATCTGAATCTGTTATCACTACCTAAATCTACAGATATATTTTTCCTGTCTTACACAGGAACAAAATGTTGTCCCACTTTCTGCAGGTTGCCATTTAGCAGTATCACAAAGAGCAAGCTGCAGTAGTAAACGGAATGTGATAAAGAAATAGAACAGTGGAAAGATGACAATTTAATTCCCCATAAGTTCTGCCTGGTATTATTCATAAGCAGAATGCAGCTCCCAGTAAATCAAAGTAAAGTGCATCAAACCAGCATAAGGAAAATAAGTTTCCCTGGGTAAGACTGTGTTTGGGTCTGATACCAATTAGTCTTTCAGAATGGCACTGCAGTTCTCATTTATCTTTTTCTAAACATCAGACGCATTTGTTCATCTTTCCTGACAATCCAACATTGTTTTGTATGGGCCAAGACTGGTATTTTAATTTGGTTTCCATCTTTCAGTCCCCCTGTAATAATTTTGGAATGCCCTGTCCCGTTTCAGATACCTTTAACACAAAGCTTGCAATCATGAAGACTGCTAATTGCCGGAAGTTTTTTGAAATGGGTAGTTGGATATAGGGCAAAGTCAGAAATCGGTGGTCCTTCTGAAGTAACCTGTGTTACCAGATGTATCAGCCTTGATGAGGGAGCAAGCTGCAGGACAGGACTAGCATCGGTCATGGTTTGCATCCTACAGGCCATGGGATCGCCTGGGCACAAGGCACCAAGCAACCTGGAAACATCCCTCATCAGCTCCACTGCTAATGCAACTGCGTTAGGGAGAGTCATAACTCTATTTTGACCATACTTTCCAAATAAACTTAATATTTTGAGGTTTCCATCTTTGTTCTAAAACAATAGTCCAGTCACTGTTGTTCCCCCTGTTCTGCAGGTGGCAAATGGAGTCAAAGAGAAATGAAGTGACATGACCAGGTTTATATAAGGCAGTGTAATAGGACCCTGGCCTGTGGCCAAGCTAAACTTGGAAATTAGAGCCCAGCCTGCAGGACCCCACATCTGTTTCCTGTTCTGTGCTAGCAGTCACTAGTGAGTGTGGTTTAAACAGAGATCACTTATTAAAAGTCCCAAATCTTCTCAGATGGCTCTAGGAAATGCAAAACATGAGGACAAGCACAAATGTTGCTTTGTCCTAAAAATAAGCCCCATGAGAAACCGTATGCTCGGCACGTTTATTACATAGAGAGTTATCTTTGAAGGGCACAAACAGGGGTTCATGGTGCTTTTGAAGAGATGGGACTTGCAGCATGTGAGTGGTCATGGCAGGGCCTGGCTGACTTTGCCCTTTTCATTCATGAAAATGGATGTTGCTGGTGAGTGAAATTGTGAATTTTACACAGACTTCCTCTGCATTTCGACTTCCTGCCCACAGTCAGAGTTATCTCTTGCATGGAGGGGCCAGTAGAAGGCCCGTGGAGGAAGAGAGAAGCTCTGTGTACAGTGAAAGCATTTCACTTGGCCTCAGGGTTGGACCTGCATTGGTTGGCCTTACTCCTCGTCACTGCTTTGCTACCAACTTACTTTGATCTTTCCACTCTGTCTTCCATCCTTCATTTCAAGATGCTTTTGTTGCTGTTGTCGTCATTATTGTTATTGTTGCTATTGTAGTGTTATATTAGAATATAATAATGATCATTCATATAGTGGCATAGAGATGAATGACATCAGCGTACTTTGTTACTTCTTGATGGACTTTACAGTTATATCTTCATTAGAAAATTGTGTGTACCAGGTAGAGAGGATCTGTACAACGAAACAGTTGGTGCTGATGTCCTGGGGTCCATACTAGAGATATTTCAGGGTTCCTTTAGAGTAGCTAGGTCCCGCTGACCACATGCCCATTTGCATCAGATGGAACCCAGTTCATGTGCTCCAGGCCACCCCACAGTGCAACCAAAAGCACAGAAAGTGGGCTTTGACAGGATCTTTGCACCCTGGATCTGAGCTAAAACATTGATGTAGATACGCCTTATAGAAACCTTCTGAGGTAAAGAGGTGGAAAAGATATTTCAGCAAACTAGATCTACTAGTTGTATCAGTTAGTAAAAAAAAACACATTTCATAATTTTTTTTTCTTCCCTTTTCTTTGTAGTTACTACTGAAAGGGGAAGGTTGGTGTGTGCAGGCCTCGGAGAAGGAAGGCTGTTTTGAGAAGTTAGAGCAAAGGAATCTTCAACTAAAAGAGTATCTCCTTTTGTGAGCTTATACAGTGTCAAGCATACTTTAAGCTGCATAACAAATCATGACCCATCTCTAGCAAAACCCTCAAATTTTTGAACTTGATTTGTAGACAAGTGCATATCCCATGGGAGACAATGCTGATGTCCTTAAATTGAAATACTATGCCAAACGGAGGTGATTAGTAATGCTAAGATACTGGTTAGGCATCCTCTATCCAAGGGTATGTAGGTTCTTTCTGGTGTGTGTGTCTTGAGGAAAAGAAGGAACATATGGTATGGTGAGATGTAATGTCGTATTATTGCTAGGATGTCTCTGAAAAATACATGATGTTACCTTAGAGAGTAGATGTGAGAGCCAGTCTGACAGATGTGGCAGTCCTAATTTCTGAATCTGACAGTTGGCAGCCCAAAGAGACTACTACCAGGCCCATTATTTGTTGAAGTGCTTGTGTCATGATTTGTGCTGAGGAAAAGGAAGTAGAAATGTAGATGGCAGAGGGAGTAGCATAATGCCAGAAAAAAAAAAAAAAAAAAAGGCTAGACAAATAGGTTTACATAAGTTTCATCTATCTCTGTATCTTGTGTCTCCTTGATTAAAAGAGTAGACTTGGCTGTAACAGCCAACCAGCCCACCTAATCTAGTACATGGAAGGATCTGGCCAAGCTGCTAATGTAGTCTAGCTGATCTCAAAATGCAAAACTACCACTTGTTAACTTCTGTGGTGCCAAGCAGGTTGGAGCTCAGTCACATCTCTCTCTCTCTTTTAAGAATAAACACCTTGTGCTCAGAATTTCAAAGTTTCCTGCAAAAAAGGTCACCACAGGTTTCTGCTGAAACTTCCTGTTCTCCTTTGTGTTGGAGACAGTTCAGCATGTAAGGAATACAGACTGCTTGATCTCTGGATCTACCAGTAAACAAATAAATCTCAAAGTCCAACCTTATATAGCTAGGAGGCAGGTGAGGTAGAGTTCAAGGTAAAAACCTCAGTTTTAAATATTAGGCTGAGCCCTTCTGCAGACCTGAAAGTAGAGGGAAAAGGTACCAGATTCATCTGTCACAAAGGCCACAATTTTTCCCTTGCATTTGAAGAATTCAGAACATATCCAGACATTTCAAATCACATCATACTCCCATTTTTTTTGGCATGTCTTTTTAACCTGTATGTGCCTCTGAGCAGAGACAGACACTAATCTGTTGCTTCGGGCAAAATTCAGAGGTTTTATAAAAGGATGTTAGTTCCTAGTCCAGAAGGTCCCACAAGAGAGTAAATGAATGTTTAGGTTGTTGATACCCTGGCGCTTTTGGTCTTCCAAAGAGGGAGCCGGGGAGGACTGCATCTTACACCTGACTGCGTGGCCGGCTCTCCTGCGCCAGGAATAGCTCTTGGATTTGCGACGTAATGAGTCTCGCTCTGGGCTCAGATACTGCGGTAATGAGGCACTTAGGAGGGTACCTGGGCGAGCTGGAGGTCAGCATCCGAGGAGACCGGTGTGATTATGCCTCGGGGAAAGACCAAACACCCTCCTGGATAAATGGGAGAGCGTGCTCCTGCCTCACCTTTTATTAATAGACTGGCTGCATTAAGGCAGAGGCACAGTAAATGAGGGTCTGTAACCCCAGTGGCAAAAAATAGGAGATAAAGTCAAACTCTGAGCTGTTAAGGGTCGAATTTGCAGTGGTTTACAAGCCCCAAACAAGAAAGAGAAGATACTGAGTGGGGACACGTATGCCTCAGTCTGCAGGCAGGCTCCTAGGAGGAGGCAAGAGTGGGGCAGCAGGCCCTTGTCGGTGAGATTTGGGGAGAATAAACCCTATGCAGACAGGGAAGGTGTGCAGAGAGCCTGCTGCTGTCACTTCAACCCCCTTGGTAGCTACTCCCAAAATTAGAATGTCTCTAACAATCTGCGTTGCTCTGATCTGGCCTTGACTCCATCCTGTTGCACATGATAGCAGAGTGATGCCTGTGTGCATACCCACCCACGGGCACCTCCGTGGGGGCTGGCAGTGCTGTCTGTCAAACTGGGCTTCGAGGCTGCCCCCAACCCAAAGTCTGGCCAGGAGAAGAACCTTGCCCCATCTGTCCAAGAGAAGAGTAAGATGCGTCTTCCTCTGTACTTTGTCCCGGGGTTCAGTTCCTTTCTTTTCTTGATTATTCATTTCCACTGCTGTGGTTTTTCATTGGTTTTGATCATAGTCAAGTCAATGCTAAAATAATTAATGTGCAAATTGACTGGGATGGTGAATGAGCCCAGTTCATTCAGCTCGTACAGCGCTCAGAGAGAAGCCTGTTTCTGAAGTGAGGAAAGGCGGCCCACAATGAGGGGTCTGGGTCTCGCTGGTGGCCTTTTATCGGGCCCTTACCCTGTGTTTTTTTTTTTTTTTTTTTTAAGGCCTCAGGTCCCCAGAGCAAGTGGTATTGTCTGTCTCAGGTTTCATCAAAAAGCAAAATAGTTCTAGTTTGTGACTGCAAGAAAACACAGCACAGTACATTCTGGAGCTTAAATGCAGAGAAAAAGACCATGTGATTTTTGTCCAGGTTCATAGCGTTTAAGGAAAGTGCCTTGTTTAGGGCTGATGGGCACTGAATTTATCATCCACTAATTGCTGGGGGGACTGGCGATACCTCATGTGGTAGATGTCCAGTGTTTCTGTTTTTGGGGTAGCCTGGCCTAATTCCAGCCTCTTAGAGCTGGCAGAATTAATGCAGCATGTAGGAGGGGGCATTAATCCTCGCTTTGATCCTTTGCGTGGCTCTGCCGGGGACGAGGGAAGCGCTGCTGCTTGTGCTGGGAAGGAGGAGCGAGCTCCCAAAATACTTTTTAATTTGTTTGAAGCTGCATCTCTTTCTCCAGAAGGGGGAGAGCAAAGAAGTTAAGTGCAGGGAAGAATGTGCCTGATAGAGGCGGGCTGTGTCCTAGCTGACTCAAGCCCAGACATTATGAAGGAAGAGGCTTAGATTTGGATGTTCGAATCCCCTCACACACCTTTTTGCAAAGTCCAGCGTGTCTGGCTGCCACGCAAACCTTCAGATGTGCAGCTGAGTAAGTTCTGTGTTAAAATTTTACAGCTGTTTTCAGTGTCATTCCGTTTATGTAAGCAGATAAGCTAACTGCGCGGAGGTACAAGCTGCAGGCAGGCCGTGAGTGCAGGGAGAGCACGTGTGCGTTTGGCAGGACGACTGCTGCCTTCTCACCTCAAAATTTGGCTTGCGGTATCAAGATTTGGAGCAAAAAAAAAAAAAAAAAAAAAAAAAAAAAAGTGACCGCTTTAAAGCATTTTCTTTTACAGTTAATTTTTATTTTTATATCCTCTGTTGTCTTAATTGCCACTTATTTTTAGAAAAGCAAGGAATGTTTTCCATCAGAAGCCAGTCCCTCTTTGTCTGGCAAGCCACTATCTGCTGCTCCGTCTGCTCTAATGATCAGATGGGGAATGGGAGCTCGGCAGCAAATAACTGTATGTTCCTCGAGGTAGTAAAGCGCAGGGCTACAATAGGCCCTTTCTCAGCAGCTGTGAAGCTCTGCGGGGACTACAGCGAGGCCATTCAGTGCCCCCCGCGCTCGCTGGGAGCCCCGGGACAAGGGAGCTCCGCTGACCAAGTGGCCACCCGGCAAGCAGCGTTAGGGGGGGACAGGCTGAAGAGGGATTCCTCCTTTTGGCTTACGTGGTGTTTAGCTGTGGACGTGAAGTTTCAGTTTCCCGTGAGTGAGCGGTGCCTGCTGCTTCGTCCGCGTTACCAGGTTATGTGGTAACTCGGCGTGGGTTTCTCGCGTCGGGCCTGTGAGCTGGGCCGCCGTAGAGACGGGGGAAACTGAGGCACATACAAATCCGTCTTGAGCGGTGATGTGCCTTAGGAGCCAATTCTCATCATCCAGATGCACTGTAGAAGCTCAAGTGTCGTTTGAAGCTATTTCAGCTCTTCAGGAAGTGTCAAGTATCACTTGTCCATAGGTCATGCAAGAAGTCTGTAGGATAGTGGCAGATCCGTCCCTCAAACATCATCATTTGTCCCTTTGTCACAGCATTAAATATGTAAGTATGTAAGTGATAGCAGAAGGACTTTATGCTGATTTCCAATCTTAAAATAGAATTCCCGGCCACCTTATATTCGAATTGCCAAAGAGGAGAGAGACAACCTAGTTGATTCAGAGGGCTGACACTCCGTAAAATAATCCTTTTAACAGTTCTTTTTAAATTAAGAATCGTTTTCTAGGTGGCATGAGTCATGGGCAGATTGTCCTCGTTTCGCTTTGAACTTCCAGCCTTCTCTGGATTTGTGTCACAGCTTTAGAGGGTTTTTTCCTGTTCCTACAAGTCCGTGGGCCTGATGGTTGCAACCTTTACTCGTGGAGTGAGAGTAGTTGTCTGGAAGGCAGCAGGATTGCTGTGTAGATGACAGCAGGCACTGGTGGAGTGCGGGAGCAGGGTAATTCGAATGAGGTATTTTGGGATTTGTTTGTACCGTAAGCAGCTTTGGGGATTGCAGAAATACATGCGGTCTCTGGGTACGTGTGAGGAGAAATCTCTGGAGGTTAGGAAGCGTTTTTCCCCCTCTCTCTGTGTTGGCCTTGGGTCAGAGTTTGGGGTGTTTTTTCTCTCTGTATGTGTCTATGTTGGAGGGAGTAAACCACAATGCAAAAATATCGCTAATTTTACTTTCTGAGATTCTGACCACTTTAGGAGAAGTTGTATTTTATGAAGTATGTGCAGCCACAGAAAGCTATGGATAGGCTCCACTCCGTAATTAAAAGCAACAAAAAAAAATATTCAGAGTTGTCTGTCTGTCATAGATGAGAAAAAAATAAAATAAAAACCACTTTGGCTTTAATGCACGTAAAGTGAAATTATCATCTTTGTCAAATTGTGAGACCCTGAAGAGTCACAGGTGTAGCCGAGGGGATGGTTTGTCTTGGGGATTTTTCACAGGATGGGAAGGAATACCATTATGGATCCTATAAACCCGTTTATAAAGCATAACTGAAATGCCTGCAGCCCAAAGGGGCCGTGCAGATGCAATAACGTGTTCTCAGAGGAGAGTGAACTCTGCACTGGCCGGGAGCATTTGCTTCTCATAGCAAAGGGATTTTCTAGCCAGCGGAGCCTGCTTGGGAGGCTTATGGATCCCGCTGGATCCAGGCCAGGCTTACTACAGGTGTGGGAGAGGGAGCAGGATTGAAAGGGCAGGGCCAGGGGAGGCGAGAAAGCGGCCTGCTGCAACACCGAGGTGCTCATTAAAAATTAAGAAGTGCTCGGGCCTTTTTTGGCGATGGAGGAGAATGTCAAAATCGATGGTATTAGCGACGTGTCGGTTTCTCTTACTCATCTGCAGCGTGTCTCCTCCTCCCTTCCTTCCTCTCCCTTCAGCCCGCCTGGGGTTTGTGCTCGGCAGGCTGTAGAGATTTGCAAGCACAGCTACTATTTCCCCCACATGGGTATTTTAAAAGAAAATACTGCAGTAACTCAGTGAAAATTTAGGGAGTTGGCCCCATGCATGCTGTTAGTGGTAATAGCAGTAATAGGAATAATTGTGATAATAATAAAACGGATCATTGCTCTCCCGTGTGACACTTTGATGCTTAATGATTTTTTTTTTTCTGATTTGCATCTCTGAGGTTTCTTCGTTCCTCTCTGCTGTAATTTCATGGAATCTGGCATACACTGGATCGTACTTGCAACGATTATTTTGTAGTGTACTGACATACATATTTTAAAATAACCTTTTTTGAATGGTCAAAAATATATATATACTCTTTTTTATTTTTTAAGTGCAGCCCACAGAAGACTGTTCAGGCTGCTTCTGCTGTGGGGAGTTATCGCACTTGCTTTGGGTAATGAAATATACATTGGAGAAAGGTCAGGGATTTCCCCTCAGCCACCCACCAATTGCTTGAAATGACATTTTCATTCTGAGTGTCTCTTGTTTTGTTTTTGTTTAAGATCCTGGAGCCCAAGGAAGGAGTTTTAATATAAAACATCAGAAAGAAAACCATCACTCTGCAACATCTGATGTGAGAGCAAGAGAAAGTGGGGTGGAAAAAAGGCGACTTGCATCTTGAAACACTCATGATTTAAGGTAAGTGATTGGAGGTCTTGTCATAAGTTATGGTTAGTTTGTAATTAAATTAATCATTATTTACCTTGGAGTGTTGTGATATTTCTACCTAAGGCAGTGAAAATAGATGAGGGAGAGAATTTTAATGGCAAAAGGAGAAACGGTAGTAAAAATATGTAATGCACTTATCCTTTTGAAAAAGAGCCCCATGTGGTCCACCCCTGCAAACAAGCAATCATTCTAACACTTCCACGCATTAAACCATGTTTAAGTCAATGAGGCTGTTCCTCCTGAAAGTTAGGCATGTGCCTACATATTTCTAAGTTGGGGGATCTCTATAGTACAGGAAGTCTGTAGAAAAAAAAAATGTGTAAGACATAGTACACAGCCAGAAAAAAATCATATAAAAGTAATGTTACTGTTGATTATAATGTCACAAGTAATCTGATTTGACTTTACAGCATTTTTAAGCAGTTAGTTTTTGTTTTTATATTTAAACATTTCTTGGGAATGCCAAACTTGTTTACAGGACCTGTAAAGAAGGTTTAATGCTATGGCCGCATTAATTGCATCATCAGTGAGGCTTTGAACGAGCAGATTTAAAAATATAAAGAAAATAATGTCACCTTCACAATTACATGTGGAAATTGCACTTGGGTATTTGAATAGCAGCAGAACTAAAAGCTACATGACTAAGGTGAAATGGTATTGTTTTTCTTTAATATTTTTAATTGAGGCAGTTAATTATGAATTAAAGTGAAAAACTCACCTTTTCCCTTAGTCTGTTTTGTTTTGTTTGTTTTAATTTCTCTCTCATTAGGCAAGAATAGTTTCAAGTCTTTTTTTCTCCAGTAGACAGAAAAAAAGTTAGCATTTTACATCTGTAACCAGTGAAAATGCAAAGTAAATGAGAATTCAAAAAGTCCCTTTCTTAAAGCATAAATGCCAAACTGTTTTGTTCCCTTCAGCCCCACAGTTGTATTGAACGAGATGAAATTCAGGAACCCACCGAACCGAAAGCCGGTGGGAAGAGCGAGGAGCGCCCGCGTGAGGGATGGAGCTGGGCACGGAGTGTCACGGCTGTGTCACAGCCCCCTCGCGCTGGTGACTTTGAGGCCAGCATTGCAGGCCCCTGCTGCCATCGGTCTCCGTTTGCTTTGTAGGAGCAAAACTATTAAGTTTCTTTTGAAATCGCCAGGCTCACTGCAGGGAGCTAAATATTTCCTTTCTGGTCAGTGGACTAAAGCCATTGCTTTGAAAATTGTGCTAGTCCTGCAGACATTTGTAGTGATTTATCCAAAAAGTAAGAAACTTGTGCAAATCAGCAGAAAAAGGCTTAATTTTTTTTTTCTTTTTTACGTGCAGCTCTGGTATAAGGCGTTGTGAACCCAAACAGGACTATGAGGCTCTGTCAGTAGGAGGCTGAGGTAATTTTCGTAGTTGTGAAATGAGGTGCCAGTGCAAATATGTTTGAAACCACTGCTTTGTGCCATTTCAGAGCTGTGGTTACACCCTTCCCCTCTCCTTTTCTCCCCTCTCCTCTGCCATCCCTGCAGCTCAGGTGGTAAAATGCAGTGCTTTCTTGAGCTAACTGTTTTTAAGGCATAGGATAGCAATCACAGGCACACCCAGACTGATAAAAGAGGGATAATACAGTAATTCCATATGATATCTCTTAGGCCCACCTGGCTTTCTCGCTTCTCCTGTTTCCTCGTGGCAAGCAGTGCTTCTTAGCTCAGTAGAAGGCAAAATACTTTTATTCCTGTCTTTTTTTTTTTTTAATTTTTTCCTTTTTTTTTCCTTGACGTCAGACCAGGATAACGTGTGTGATTTTCTTTTCACAGCAGCCTCCTTGTTCCTCTCTGAGGAAGCTCGCACTGAAGCTCAGGGAAGGTATCTTCACAGCATCAGCGTGGCCTCTCTAATCATTTGATCAGCTTTCTCTTGTAGCCACAGAAGTGTTGAGCCTCGCTTTAGTTTTCCTTGCGCTTGAGAGCAGAGCAGCTCATGGCAGATTCTAGAGAAAAGGGAAGGTCTTTGGTGGCGAGAGACGCCTTTTGAGATGTATTGAAATGTACTGCTGCTCCTGCTGTTCCTCGGTGCTTTTTGCAGCGCTCGGAGCAATAAAGTGCTTTTTGTGGGGCTGGGGGTGGCGCTGCGCCGTGTGCCAGGCGGTCATGGGGTGCTGCGCAGGGAAAGGACCCGCTCTCTCCTGCCTTTTATTTTGCGCAGGGAGGGGTTATGGGGGGCTGATTTGGCCCATGCTAAACACTGGCCGGTTTTGCTCTGCCTTTCTCTGCTCTCCTGTCGGCGTGCCATGTTCAGATGGCAGCAGTCAGTCACAAATTGTCCCCTGTCCACGCTCGTCGTCTCTCCTAAGCCATTTGTTTAGTGGTGCCCTTCAAGAAAGATGGCACCGTTTTGTTTTATTTTTTTTATTTTGTTTTATTTTTTCCCCCTAACTAATGGAAAAAGAGGTTGTTTGTTTGTTTGTGTTTTCCCCTCAAGTCAGCTGCATTAGTTCCCAAAGCAACTTGTGTTAAGTGGAAATGAGGCTTTGATAATATGTGTGCTTGCTGGAGACTCGCTTAGATTTTTTTCCCTGCACATGGATCTTTTCAAAGGGGCCCTTCTATTGTGCGTCAGAAAGTGCATGCCCGGGCTGCTGGGCACATAAGGGGATTGTTCATTTGTTTGGAGACGTGTGTGAAGCCTTTGTGCAGAGGAGATGGTGGGGAGAGAGGACGGAGACCACGGTCGTGGGGAGCCGAGGCACCTCCCTGGACCAGGACCGTGCTGAGCTCCCGCCTCTCCTGCTGCCGCCGCGGATGTGCTCTTGGTGCCGGTGAGCATTGCCTTGGATTTTCACCCCTTAATGTGTCATGAAAATTGATGACTTGAAGCTTGTGCAGCTGTTGACTGGGCTGCCTGTAAGCCACATAAGGCAAAATATTCGAAAGCTGTAAAATTTCCAGTGCTCTCTTTAAACCATGTACGCTGGCTTTCAAAACAGTGATGTAAATACGAACCATGCCAATACTGGGCTTCCTCGCTGTGAGGTTATTTATTATAAAGGACGTTGGGTATAAGTCACTTCAGCGTAGAGCGAGATAAGAGCTTGAAGCCGAACCTTGGACCCAGGCCCACGAGCAGCTTTGCGAAGGCAGGATCCAGATCGGCGGTTCAGGCAGCTGCCCGCCTCTCACCGTGGGGCGGATCATCGGAGCCGCGCTGCGGGCTTCGGGGTGTCATCTTCAGAGTTTCCCCTGTAACGGGTCATCACTCGGGTGCGGAGGGCGCCGGTGGCTGGACCCCCCGCCCCATAGGAAGCCCTCCCCCCTGGTACCACAGCTGAAAAAGGGGCATAAGGAATTACAGACCTGCCAACAAGAAACCCATAAAGCTTTAGCTTTCCCTTCCTGTTCTAAGAACAGGAGTCTCTTCTTACTCATCCTTTGCCCTTGGATATGCATTTTTTTGGACCTTTCAGTCTCTAGCTGCACAATTCCTAGAGAGATGTGTGGTTACGTGTGATTTTTATGCATCTGTTACTTACATCAGGGAGTCAAATCCAGCACTTAGAGACTTTTTGTGGATTTGCAACTCACCCTGTGAGACTTCAGATCCAGGAACCAATGAATGGCTTATGAGGAGACATAAATGTAATATTTCTGTCTTCTGCTTGTACTCCTACTACAGGCCTTGTGTTATCTGGCAGAGAAAAGTTAGTATGTGAAGGACAGGAGGCAGTGGTGAGCTGGGAAGTGTTTGGCTGTGACAGCTAACTTGTTCCCTTCTAAAAGCATTGCCCTTCTGGTTTGCAATAACAAAAGTAATTCTCATGCTGATATGAATATCAAGTCATGTTGAGTATTTTGGGCAACTTCAGAGTTGTGTGACTATGAGGAGATGCCAAATACCTGCATTAGCACTGGCTCCCATAGGTACAGAGAATCTTTATTGTTAACAGCACATATAGGAAAGATGGCAGAAATAGCATCTTTCTGAGTAAACATTGTAAGTTTCTGAGTAAAGAAACTGAGTAAACAGTAAGCAGCATCTCCTTCCCGGCTAGCCTCGCCGCTCGGGGCTCTGCATCGCTCTTGCTCTGATTGCTGGCTCTGCGGGCGCTCAAAGTTCAGAGAGAGTGTGTGGCTCCTTAGCCAGGGTTTCTTCCTGCTCCGTGTAGGAAAGGACTGAAGGCCAAGCGAGTGCAGTCGATGTTACTCCTACAAGTGATGAGATAGGGCTGCTGATGTGTGAACTGTGCGTGGCAGGGAGCAAACCAGAAAGTTGATTGTAACTTTTTTGTTTTTCTCCTTTATAGCTTAACGTAGCAATCGTAACTGCAGCGTCCTGCCATACTTTGGAGCCTCTGACTTCTGTTGTGTTAGAAGTCCCTGAGAGCGTGCTAGAGATGCCGGGTAGCACCGCGGTCAGACCCAGGAACAGCAGCGGGAAGATGCGGAGTTTGGGTTTGGTTCCCCCAATACCAAAGAGCCGTCCGGGGGGTTTGCAGCCCTTGTGGACCCCAAGGCCTCCGTGCAGGGCTGTCCTTCAGCCTCCAGCCTCCTCCTCCTCTTTCGACTCCGTGTTATGTGCCCACACCATGGGACAGGAGCTGCAGCCACTTGGTTTGAAATGATGTTTTGTGCTGTCACTGTGGAATATCGCAGTATTTCTTGTAATTGCGGGCTGCGTGCCAGTAACGTACAATAACATTTTGCTCTTCCTGCCCTGTTGCTTCTGTAGGCATTCACTGCAATCCGGGCTGCGTTTGCAGTACGTGGTATTTTCTCTAGACTCTGCTCATTAGCTATTGTAGATATTTTTGGATTATTCATTCCTACCCACGTCTGTCCATACAAATCTGTCTCAGAAAGTGCTGCAGAGAGTGGCAGTCTCTGTTGAACAAGCAATTGTTGTGGCTTCCAGAGTAATATTCTTGTGAAAGTATGAGGCAAGAATGAGATGAAAATGGAGATGAGTGTTGCTATGTAAATTTAAAACTGGATGTGATTTTAAAGTACTGCTCACAGCTAAGGAGCCTCATCTTTCTTTGGCTGATCCTATGTGTGTTGCTAAAGTGCTGGGCTTCCCCCAGCCCTAGGTAGCTGCAACCTCTGGGATAGTGCAGTTTTGGGAGCCTGTAGTGATTCCTCATGCTTTTAGTTCAGGCGTTTTCTTGTTACAATTGCTTTCCGCTGGAAACTTGGAAGATGGCTAGTGGCACTCGTGCCAACAATTGTTTATTAACGTTGTCATGGTCTGGGGATGAAATTTTTGTGAAAGGGAAATTCAAGTCCTAGACATCAGTGTTCACAGCTAGTCAGGCTGCATGAAGTTTGTTTCTGGAAGGTAGAGGTTGAGTCCAAAAAAAAAAAAAAAAAAAAAAAAGGGAGGAAAAACACAAAGATGGCTATTACCTTTCTTTCTGATAAATCTGGAAAAAAAGAATACAGTATGTTATAGCAAAAGGATTGTACTTTTTTGTATATAATTTTTACTGTCCTGTAGCTTTGCTGACTCACCATACAAGCTCAGTTTCAGCCCCATTTGGTTTGAATTACCATAGAGGCCTGCATTTGCATCTTCTTCTGTGAAGTACTTCTTGTCTGCAATCCACATTGTTGTTGTTGTTCAGTATTTCATCTGACTTGTGCTTTTTCATTTTCCCAGGTCCCTGCTTTACTAGAATTTGAGAGCAATCACTCCATGTGCCTGCTCGGGCCCTGTGATAGGCAAAAAACATATTGCAGTTACAGATAGAACAAGGAATGAATCACAGCTTTTTGCCTTTCAATTAGATTACTTAAATCACTGAGCATAAGTATTCCTTTTTATGATATAGCAGCATGATTATCTCACTGCATTGACGGAACAGTGGTGGAAGTGAATGTAATTCTTCTTCTATTGCATCTCTAATGAGGCACAATTAAAAAATAGCGTGTTGGCATGCCAGAGTAGATGTGTTATTCTCGGAACTTTATTGAAGACATTTCTGCTGTTGTACTTGGGCGGCAGCGTCGTTCCGAAAACCGTAAGGATTTAACAGGAGAAAAATCTGCTTTGCGTGGTGGAAGTTAATTGGACAATAAAATCTGTCAGCTAAAAAGATATTAGGTCCGTACTGTGTGCCAGTGCCTTATTTTGTCTCACTTGGACAATAAATCTTTTATTATATAGTTTAAAAAAAAACATAAACAACAACAACAGAAAAACCAGCAGTTCCAATTAGGTCCTGGATCTCTTGACACCTGTGGCAAAAGTCTGAGTTACAGGTAGCACAAAGCCATGAATCCTAATATTGTCAGTATGCAGAAGCACTTCTATGTAGGAGTTTTAATCTCAGTTCCTCTTTTAGCTCTTTTTTTTTTTTTTTTTCAAAAAAAAACAAAATTTAAGAGCCATTCTTAGAATTCTGCGAAGAAAATTTTCTCAGCGCTTACAGCTTTGTGAAGGATGGATATCATGTGAGGTTAGAAAATAATGCTGTCAATTTTAGCTTGGTGGAATTCCATTCTCTGCTCCAAAAACCTGACAAGTAACAATGGATGAGTCAAAGATCTTCTGGATTTTTTTTCTTTTTCTCTCTCTTTTTTTTTAACCTCCCCACCCCCTTGTGCAATTCCGTTGCCATTTTAGCATGGAAAACAGGCCTTCAAAGAATATCTCTGTGTTTAAACTCTGCAGTTTCTTGAAAATCCGGGACAAAAACAAGTTGATTGCCAGACGACAAAAAAGTTATGTGTTTTTTTATTTATCTTGGTATTATATGAGCTTTATTATGAACTTTAAGTCCTGTTCAAAATCCACAGTAAAGTGCAGGAGGCATTTGATGAAAGGCGGTTGCATCTCTTTGCTTCAGCAGCGTGGAAATCTCACCATCAGGGTGCTTCATTACGTTGTGATGAAATTTTTCAAAATAATTTTTCTGTCTTTTAGATGTGGTTAGGGAGTCAGGGAAGTTGCCTGACAGACCTGAAGTGATAAGTGGATTTGGGATGTTTTAGTTGCGTTTCTAGGTACATTGCAGAGTTCTCAGTATGATCTCGGGGAAGCCATTTGACCTGTAGTTTCATGATCTTCTAAAGCACCCCGAGGATGGGCTGCTCTGCTTTTTTGTTTTGTTTTGTCAGGCTTGTTTTCAGATGGATAATTCCCCTTACTTGCTTAGTTGTGAGGATTGTGCCACAAAGAAGGCAGCAAAAACTACTAGAAACAAGAGGTGAACAGGGTGATACTACCCCTCTCTTGCTCCAGCACTTGGATTAGCTTAAAGGAATTGTTAGACCACAGCATCCCACTCTCTGTGCCTCAATTTTCCAAGTGAAAAATTAAGATTATGTCACTTAGTATCTTAGTGAGATGCTGACTGCAGAAACAGTAGGGACTGAGAATTGTGCAGCTACTAGTATTACATGAGTGATGTAGTATGTTTAAGATAAACCACGTTGTCTTGGCAAAATCATTGGGATTGCTATGAGCAAAATTATTAACTGCATTTTTTTCCCGAATTGCAGAAATGGCCTATTCAGGCATATTCTGGCTTGTCAGAATGAATGGGTGAAGTGTGAAGCCTATGAAGAATTAAGCTGCTGAAAAGAAATGTGATGGAAAAACAGCTTAAAATGATCATAAAGGGAGGATCTGTACATTTTTCTTCTGCAAAAGATAGCTTGTATTTTACTTAAAAATTGGCAAAGAAAAGAGGAAAAGAAAAATGCAAGTGTCCCCTTAAGAGCTACAGTGTCAAATTTGAAGAATGATTTGAATTCAGTCACTAAAGTGTGAAATGGAGGGATTTTAGTTCTGCTTTAAATTATGCATCTCAAATTAACCTTAGCTGCAGAGTCTCTGCTGACGCCCCCGTAATGACACATTATTGGTATTAATGGCTTCTTTGTGACTTGAGATACAAACAGACATTCCAGACAGAAACATTTAGGCTTCAAGCTAAATAAGACACAAGGCATAAGTTTCCACCTTGTGTTTCCAGTGACAGAGCCCTGTTCTCCTGGTGGATGTTACTCGTGAGCTGCTCTTTCCAGCCTCGAGCCCTTCATCCTGGCAGTGTAAAAACTTGCTGCACAAGTTCAGAAGAGCAGGAGAGCAATGAATTTGAAGGGAGTGTGGAGCCCAGCCAAAAGCAGCGTTGTGGATGTATGGGAGAAAGCCTGGGATTTGGGCAGTAGGAGGGGAGAGAGCTGATAGCAGATGATCATCTTGGAAGGAAAGGGACCCAAAGCCATGCAGGAAATGGAGGAGAGATGCCAGAATTGAGGGAGGAAGTCGCTAAGTAAGGGAGGAGTGAGGATAATAAATAGTAAAGGCTGTAGTAGGTGTTTTTTAGCCCTTTTTGGGCCCCACAGACATGAGAAAGCATCATGCTTCTGGAGCTCTGTGTGGTTAAGTCGATCCTTTGAAGCTCCCCGACATGGTTTGGAAAACTCCCATCTATAGGCCAAATTTCACCCACAACAGACAACAAAAACAGTTACTACCTGCCTATAGCTGCTGGATGGACAACCTGAGTATGACTGTAAGTGGTTGGGAACAGTGTGACTGGGGGTTCTGTGCGCACAGCGCTAACAGAGCAGTTCACGTGTTGATGGCGAAGGAGAAGGCATCAGTTACCCCTGACCAGCTTGGCAAGACAGGCCCACAATCAAAACTCCAGCTTCTCCCCTCCAAAATAATCCTTATGTCAGTGCTGTGCTCTCGTTTTTGGGATGGGATGCCAGGATGTGGCACAGCCGCCACCTCCCCTTTCAAGCTGCAGCTCTGGGAATTTGCCTGTTACCTGTGGCAGAAGCGATAGAAATCAGAATTCCATAGTAAAGGTTGGGAAACACATATCAAATAAATTTGTAAAATATTAGTGTCCTGTTAATCCGTGCTGTTAACTCAGAAATATGCATATGGTATGCATTATGAATAGTGCCTAGTAGCACTTCACAGAAAATGGAGAATAAAGGCGACAGCCTACCTCAGGCTTTCTGTCCTATTTGCAGTTTACCTTAAGCTGCAATGTCTTGTGGAAAACACTGAAATTGTATTGGAGGGCAGAATTTAACTGGTAAAAAGACAGCAATTCTTCTGAAACCATGCGTGAAAAAGGAATAAATTTGTGAAATGAGAAGAGGAAAAAAGAGATGTTACCCAAGTGATCTGAAGTAGGAATTTTATTAAATTTCAAACATGCACATGCATGCGCATACATGAAATCACGTCAGATTTCTAAACTCAATTGCTTTATTTATTTTTCCTTATTGTCTACGTTTAATTCATTAATCTTTTCTCTCATTTTTCCCTACCTCATAAGAATGTGGGTTATGAATATACTAGAATGTATGAACACTTAACAATACTGACCTAACAATCTCTATGATGCATTTTAGGGCTGTTTCCTCCTTTTCAGCTATGATAAACAATTTTTCAGAACACTTGAATTAGTATTGTATGTTTTCTTTTGTGCTATTGTTTTAGGCATGCTTGAAATATGTACTTTCAGCAGTTTGGGATGCAATAGTGTGGTGACTGGAGATGAATGGTACTCAGTCTTTTGGGTTATGTTGTATTTTGAGTGTGTGTGACATGTTGTGTCCTATGGTATGTACTGAGCGTCTTTGTGTACTTTTTGTTCCATAATGTGGGTTTATTTGTCATTGTATACACTACTAATATTACAGGAGTTGTAATTGATGGTGAAAAGAACATAAAATATAATGTGTGGTCATGATATATTTTTCTATATTTTATTGTTCGATTTGGGTATGTCTTGGGTTTGGTTTTTGTTTGTTTGTTTCTTGTTTGCTTCATTTTTTCAGATGGGGTGTTTTTTTTCTTGTACACTGATGAACAATGGAAGGGCAGCCGTCAACCAAGTCCTCTGTTTATCCACAAGAGCCCTCTGGTAATAGCAGGAAGTACTAAGCTCTTGTGTAGCATTTTTCAACAATTTGCAAATTGTAATGTCTAATAAATCTTCTATGCATTTGCAATCCTGGAATAAAATTTTGTTTGAGGAGTGGTTAGCCACATCCATTGCTAATGTTTTTTGGTTGCCTCTCAGGTGCAGATTTTACTGAACTTTACTTGTGAGCAAGAATTACTCTGACTAATAGACATGGTCAATCATTAATCTAGGTTTTGGGCTTGGTTCTAGGGAATAATTATGTCTCCGGGCTTATTTCTAGGTGCTTCATTTCATTGCCATATACAAAATGAGCTATAGAAATTGCCTGCTGCACAGAGGGATGTAGAATAGCTGTCTGAACGTGAAAAGTGCTGTCTGAAATTGTTCCATTTACTGTTGTTACATATAACACCTACAGTGACTATAGATGAAGGATATTAGAGGGGAAAAAATCATATTATTTCAGTTAGTTTACTGCATGCATATTTGACAGCACTCTGTGTAGTCAGTTACATAATTTCCTGGGATAGTCAGATTTCTCTGTGTGGCTCTTTCAGTGATAGGAGAGAGAGAGAACACATTAAGAATCAGAAAATGTGACTGTAGAGCCAGGAAAAATTGTCAGCAACCTCAAGGAGAGATCTAAATATGTGGAGCTGCTTTTGACTCATCTTCCTCAAGCAACTCAATTTTCAGAATAACTGTACCCTCTCAGACTGCATTTCGAGATGGTATGATTGTACTGGGGAATAATAGGGATCAATAACAAGCCCAGTGCATCCTTTCTGCTGCTGACAGCCTCACTGATTGCCCACACAAGTGGCCTCCTGCCTTGGTCAGCTTAAACACCAGCAGTCATCAGCACGGAGGGATCTTTTTCTCTGCTGGAGCATGTGCTGGGAGGTAGCCTATCCATCACGGCACACTGCGAGTCAGCACGCACGGCATGCAAGGGAAGGAGAGCCGTTTTAGGGAATGGCTATTTGGTGTCTTTTCCAGAACAGGGAGAGTGTGCCTGGTCCAAAAAAAAAAAAAAAAGGCGACTGGGTGTAATTTGTGATGGCAGTGTTTGACGAGGTTCCTATTTTGCTGTGTATCCTGTTGTTTGGGAGCAGAAAGGAGCAGTATTTTTGCTGTCTTTGGGTCAGGAGCCGTCTGTGTTGTGGCTGCCACAGAGTTGAATGTGGATTTTCCTTGTTTTAAAGGAAGGTGCCACAGTTTTTGCCACGTGGCAGCAGGTCCATCATCTCTGTGTGCTGCTCTTTTTGTCCACCTTCCTGAACGTAGTGGAGCTCTGTGCCGCTGGCCTGAGGCCTTTGCTTTGGGCCCTCGTTACGGTGGTGGGATGCAGATAGAGCCCGTGGGCCTCCCGGCACCGCGGGTGCTCGTGAGATCGCTTCCTCGTGCTGACACAAGCGTCGTGGAGCCGTGCTGCGAGCCAGCGCTGGGAACCGGTCCAAGTTAAAAATAATCCCTCCTTTTAAATTCTTTATAAAAAAAAAAAAAAAAAAATCAAGGATCTGTTCCCGGATCTAGCTCACCATAGTTCTTACAGCCGCCCAAGAGAGATGAGGGGTTTTCCCAGTGCTGGGGGACAAGTAACATGAAAGTGAGGTAGGAAGGAGCAGTGAGGGCGTGGGACACCAAATTAATTATTGTCAGGGGTAAAATGTGCTCAGCACAGGCTCAGCTGTCACCTTACTTGGGCCTCCCATTGAGGCAGAGGCCATGTGTCACCGTCGGGCTTGAATCGCACCCGTTTGGTGGGGTTGACAGCTACTTGCAGCCTGGAAGAGCATTGCAAGTGCTCCTTGGGAGTGACCCTTCATTTCCAGGAATGCAAGCGTTTCCTCACCCAAATCGTGCCTACTTGGGTGGCTGCACTTCTGCTGTAGGCTTTTTTACTGTTTTCTGTTACTGATTTGGGGGTTTTATGTTTGTTTAATTTCCTCTAGGAATCAACATTTCTGGAAGCTTGGAAGGTTTAGCCGTTAGGCTTTCTTCAGCATTCATTCAAACTCTCTGACTCCAAGGCCCAGCAGGCCCTTCCAGCCCCACTTTTATGCAGCCTCCTTTTGGTGACTGGTGGCTCCTTGGTGAGTTCAGCTTCGTCATCAGGGGCTGTGCTCCTGTGTAACCATTGGAGCCATTCCTGAGGTTTTTGGGTCCCCTACCTCCCCAGGGTCTCACCTGCGAGGAGTGTGTAGCCCGGGCAGCCCTGCTGTCGCAGAGGAGCTAACCTAAACACACAGCATGGTTTCCTGCTCTTCTGCTGTGTAACCAGTCCCCGGGTAAATATAGCTTGTGTGTGATTGTAAATTCGTTCTCTCTTGAGGGGCAGCTGTTGTGCAATAGTTGCGTACCAGTTACGGTGGTTGTGCGTGGTTTTTATGTGTGCTCTTGTCCTGCCCTTCAGGGGAGAAGAGCTTTTGTTTTACAGCGTAACCCTGAGTAGGGCCGTGAGCAGGAGTCTAGTATAGCCACAGGCGCCATCTTGCAGGCTGCTGACTTTGGGGTGATTTCCTCTGCATGGGCACACAGGCCTTAAAACTCAAAAAACCCCTCAAAAAACAAAAACAAACAAAACCCACAGCATTATTCAAACACTTCTCCCCCCTCTTCCCTCTCTTATGTAGATGTTCTTTTCCTTCTCACAGTTTTTTTTTTTTTTTTTTTACTCTTTCAGAATATTTTTATTCTAAAATAAACTCCCCCCATTTTTTCTGGGGTGTCAGTGATGTGCTCCCTGTTATCTTTGTCTGGTTCCATTTCTGCTGCACTGCTGCGTCCTCCTCTGGATCCTGATGCCTGGCCGAGTCCAGAGGCTCTTGGCCTTTTCCCCCAAAAGACACGCTCGGGTTTGGCTCTCCAGAGATTTTCCCTTTAGATGTGCCCTCTCCTGTTGTGTCTTTCACTCGGGCTCTTTTCCGCTGTGGAATTAAAATAGGGTTTGGGCTGTTTTTTTTTTTTTCTTTCCTTCCTTTATTTAAAATTCTAATCAAGCAGATAAAGAACAACACTCCTTGTCCCTGCTGTGTTCTCATTTTCCTCCCGTCTCTCCTTCAATTTTAAATTATCCCCTGTGCTATGTTTGCAGGCCATATGTGTCCTTTGAACTCCGGAAAAGCTGTGCCAAAAGGAAGCCTTCCTCTCCTCCCTTCCTCCCATCTAGGCGCCGATTTTAGGTAATCGCAGTTGGTGTACGACAGGGAGCGAGCCCAGGGACAGAACCGGTGGGTGAGCGTGTGTCAGAGAGCTTCAGAAGAGCTCTGTGCTTTTGCCTTTCGAGCACCGTGTGACCTGGCAAGCACCCAGCGTCCATCGCTGTGCTCGGGGGCCTTCGTACCTCCGCGTTCGCGTACAGGAGCCGGAGGCGCGGGCAGGAAGCCCCAGTCTCCGCCAGGGCCTCGCGCAGGGCAAGGGGGAGCTGCCTCTCGCTGTGGCGCCGCGCTCCCTAGGGCCGAGGCAGCCGGGCGGCCGCCCTGCGAGGAAGCCTTCATGTGAGCAGACCTTTCGGGAGGGGAGAGGAGAGGTGCCCTCCCTGCTCACACCGCAGCCTCGTAGGGTGGTGAAGGCAGTAGCCTCATTAGGGTGCCGTGGAAGGCGGGCGAGTAACTCCGCTTCATTCACTAGCCGCGGAGGAGAGGAGGCTCCGTGCTGGGCCGGCTCGTGCCTGCCTTGCAGCTCCGTGCCAGTGCTGTGCTGCTCAGGGACGTGCCTTGTCTGGGGTTTGAGTTTTCCAAGTGGGTGTCCCTTTGGAAAACGGTGACAGGAAGCAGATGTCTTTTGGGTAGCTTTCCCTGCAGCCTCTGAGAAACAACTTCTCCATTAAACCAGGTTCCTGACCTCATTTCTCAAAGGAGTTTTAAATGGGGAGGGGGGGAGAGAATAGGAGTATTAATTAGTGCCTCATTACGTACTTGTAGTCAAGTATGATAATTTCATGAAAGGATAATGTATTAGATGAATAAAAATGCTCTCCATTAAAAAAAGACATTTTAAACCACAAAGATTATTGTACATTTCTGAAAAATTAATGCGATTAGAGCAAAATATATTTAATAAATTAAAAGAAAAAGAAAACTTTAGGGTGTTTAACTTGTTGGTCTCTAATTACTTATGCTCAAACATCCAGGATTTAACCTTATTTCCAAGACTTAAACCTTACCTGCAGGGATAGGAAATCGTTCTCCGCCAATACTGTCCCCCAGGTATTTTTTTTAGCTTGTAATTGTCTGTTTTTATTTGAGGATGGATTGTCCTTTCTGATGTCTTTCCCAGGGATTAGCGACAATGAGCTGAGACCCCCAGATAGGGTAGAGTAGTCATCAGAAATGATATGGGCCTGGCTAGCCCAACCTACTTGTACCAATCTCCAGACTTGGAGCTGAGAAGGTACGTGCACCATTTCCTCCATTCCTTTCGTGTGTGACATGATGTAGGATGTGTCTGCTAGGATCACGTGGCTTCCTTCACTTCCTTCATATGGTTTCATGCAATTTCAATAGTTTTTTTTTTTTCCACAAATAGTTTGCCCCTGAGATCAGTCTGGGATTAGATATTTTCTTAACTCCCTACTGGGCTGCTTCACATTCAACTACTTAATGAGAATTGCTGTGTATATTATGGATGATAATAAAGTAAATGGTTAGAGCAGAGAACAAGCCCGTTCCAGTGTATTTGCCATCATCCCTGATGAAGCTCATATATGTGAACAGGGAGGACGTAATCAGTGAGAAATAAGCCTTGGTGTAAAGGTAGAAGAGGTACTCAGCTTACAACAAGATTTAAAAAAACTTTCTGTTTCTTGTGACATTTGGAATGGGTACATTTCCTCACCAGCCTCAATACTAACCCTATGAAGTATTTTATCCTCTCTTGACTGGTAAGCTTTCTTAGTATATTCAGAGCAGATACTCTGACTCCTCAAGTCCTCTTGAGTGCTTCCGAGGTACTTGGGTCTTCCAAAACATTAATTCCTTGTAACTAGGTGCACTAAAATTAACTAGGTGCACTAAAATGTAGGAAAGAGTAGCACTTTCATTTCCTCATTTCCTCAGCAAGCTGTTCCAGGCACAGTGCCCCGTTCAGCCATCTTATTTGGGCAGTGTGCACATGGGAAGGGGATTGTCTGACCTCAACTATTCTGTGATTCTGTTGATTAATCTGTAATGGCCTTTTGAAGATTTTGAGGCATCTATCATTTTGTGTAATTTGGTGGTGGGCAGGAGTTCTTGATGCTGTATGAAAATAGCTACCAGCAGATAGCTCCAGATTTCAAAGAACCTGATTTCTGGGTTGAACAGTGCTCACTCTCGTAAGCTCACACTTACAGGAACCATCATCATATTAGGTGCCTCCCAAGATCTGTGCTGCTTTAATGTTCCAATATATGACTAATAGTCTTTTCTGGTCTTAAATGAGACCAAATCTATCGGTTGGCTTACCTTGAAAACCCTCTTAGTGCAAATGATCTCATTTTCAAAACCACCTTCTGATGTTACAGCTTGGATGTTGGATGCCCAAGTGGCTGTGGTTGTGCTCACACCAGAGCTGCTGTAATAACACCCCAAAGGCAGCTGTGTAGACATGCATGGGCGGCACTTTATGTAGTCTGTTGGGTGCCTCCCAGAGTGCTAGCTGGCTTCCCTTGTTGTTTTTTGTGTATTTTCCTCAAGTCTAATGGTGGACGCAGTCTGGATTTTTTTTTTCCTCAGGATGTTGCAGCTATGAATCCATAAAAATAGTAAGGGATAACAAAGAGGAGCTGTAACTTTTTCTTACCATTTCTCTGCAATTCTAGCTGACATTGTCCCTCAATAAAAATACTTTATTTGCAAAGAGCTCTGTTTAAGCTAGCAAATTATTGTGGCAATGTGTGAGACTAACCATACTGGAGCATAAAGAATAGTTCAGCACTTACGAGGATGAAATCGTTTCAGGTCATGTCTTTTTTTCTTTGTGTAGCTTTTCTTTTATTACTGGCACTAAGATGGCTCTTGCAGTGCAAGTGAGAAAACTAGACCGAACCTCCTGTTTTTTTTGTTGGCTCCCAGTTGGAAACCCCTCCCTCGATTTTTCATTGATAAAGTCTCACAAAGGGAATCTAGAACAGAGGAATAAGAGGAAATAGAACAATATGTAGTCTTGGTCTTGAATTGCAAAGAGAGTTAACTAAAGTAGATACACTATTGAATGAGCTGCTGCTCCTTTCATGACAAGGTTCATTGAACTGTGCTTGTAGCATTCGTAACTGCCCGCAAAGCCGTGTAGCAAATCAGCTATTTATTGTCTTTTCTTTTTTTCTGCAGAGAGTCTTTAAAAAGATATTGCAAAGCATTTTTTTCTTTCCATTTCTATCGATTCTTTTATCTGACCTTGAAAAATTCTGAACCGCAACAGGGGCAAAAAAGCGCTCACATGCAAGAATGCTTTTATTGTTAATTTATAAAATAGGCTTTCACTAATAAAATAAAGGTGTGACATTTTTAGAGCTCTAATAGTGAACGTAGCAGCAGAAGAGGCCTAGGTCTCATGCTGTTCAAATTAAGGGCAGTTGATACCAATGAGAGCAGAAACTGGCCTGTTGGATTAGCTCGTTAGCATATGCATCTGTTCTTATAATGCTGGAGGAACTTCCAAGAGTATTTTGCAAGTATGGAGAAGTAACTTCATAGAGCACTTGTCTCAGTTAAGTTATTTAGGTACTTAGCCTTCCCTCGGAGTGTTTGGAAGGAGAAGATTGCTCGTGTTTAATTCCATTGTGTGCTTTTCTTTTTTAATACCTTATCTATGACGTTTCCAGCATTCAGTCACTGAAGCAATAGCTTCTCTGTTGTGATTCTGTTTGACTTTTTTGCCGTGGTAAGAGAGTTGTCTGTTTGTCTGTGTATGCCTGGAGATATGTGTCTGTATGGTCACTTCCCCATCACGCGATGTGCGTGCATGTCAGCGCGTGGCAGTGAGGAAGGGGCTGTGCAGCACCCGCAAACCCAGCTGTGGTGTCCTTCATCACAGTAGGTGCTGCAGGGAGTGCAATGTTCCTTGGCCTAAAAAGCCCCATCCTGTGTGAAGCAGCCAGGGCAATGCAGAAGTGTTCTGCTTTCTGCAACTTCATTGGGCAGGTTGGACTACACTTACGGAGGCTTCTGGTCTCCAGAGCTTCACTGCGAAGCTCTGTGGTTGCCCTTCTGCCCTGCTGCCCTACGTGGAAGATTCAATGCTGCTTGTGGGACTTCTAGAGAGGGTCCAGCATAGAGCGACAAAGATGATTAAGGGATGGGTTTATCGTATGAGGAAAAACTAAGCGAGCTGGGCCTGTCTAGCCTGGAAAAAAGAAAGCTGAGAGGTGATCCTGGTAAATATGTATAAATACATAGAATGCTTAAGGTTGGAAGGGACCTCTAGAGGTCATCTAGTCCAACCCCCCTGCACACGCAGGGTCAATGTACAAATATGCAAATACTTGAGGAGAGAATGTAAACGGGATGGGGCTAAACTCTTCTTGGTGGTGGCCAGTGAGAGGAGAAGTGGTAATGGGTATAAATTAAAACACAGGAAGTTCTATCTCTATGTGAGGAAGAACTTCTTTCCTGTGAGGGTGACAGAGCACTGGAACAGGCTGCCCAGAGAGGTTGTGGAGTCTCCTTCTCTGGAGATCTTCCAAACCCGCCTGGATGCCACCCTGTGCCACGTGCTCCAGGTGTCCCTGCTGGAGCAGGGGGGCTGGACTAGATGATCTCTGGAGATCCCTTCCAACCTCAACCGTTCTGTGATTCTTTTTTCTTCCCCTCCTTCCCTTTCTCTGTCTTAAGCTTGCCAAACACTGTAGAGCTGTACATTGAAGTTCTTTTCCTTTTCTCACAGTTTATTAGGATGTTGTAACAAGCACACACAGCTATTTTAGATATAGAATGCTAATATATCAGGAGTCTGTTCTGTAAAGAGCGTGGAAGTGGGATATGGTTGGCTTGTCCATATGTTATTTGCAAAAGAATAAGAAAAATATGCAAAGTAGTAAATGATCAAGAAGGAAGACTGGAGGTAGTGTTTGGATTCGATGGACATTGCTGATCTCTTGTAACTCAGAGTTGTACTTCTTGCTGACTTTCTCATTAAGTGTTTATTGAACCATCCTTTCTTCAAACAAAATAAGGAATTGCAAGAGGCAAAATACTTTTAGCTGGAACAGAAAACCAGCAAGGAAGAATAAAGCGTATTGTGCTTTCAAAATATCACTCTTAAAGGATTGCTTTTGAGTGAAGGAGAACAAAACCAAGGAGGGGTAACTGATTCCATTAAATGATATACTTCGTCTAACGTTTTGACTCTGCAGGAGTTGTTTTTCTTTTCTTTTTTTTTTCTTTTTTTCCACAGCTTTAAAGTGATAAGAGTTGATAAAGCACCTGGTTTTTCATTGCCACTGCTCTGCCCAGCATGTTTTTTCTGTGCAGAAGAATGGGATCTTCCTGCCTCTGCCCTTTTCATTATAATGAAAATACACGAGAGGCAAAATGCGCTCTTGTCCAAGATAGCTACTCTGAATATGAATTTGTTTTGATAGCTACTTTGTGTAATACACGGCAACCACATGCAATTACCATATATGGCAGAGGGGAGAAAAAACAAGCGCTAATTCTTATTAGAACAAATAGGATACAGGTTAGTGAACGTTTAAAAATAGAGTTATACTGCATTAGGACCTGGAGTTGGAAAACGCATGGTACCTGTAAGAGTATCATGCATTTAAAAAGCATTTACTGAATCAGTGTGTTTCGGTGTAAGAAAAAGCGAAGTGGTGGGCATGGAAGGGAAGTAGTATTTACTGTGTTTTAAAGCTCTTCATGCCAAAGAAGGTGGAAATGACAGAGAAAAGGGATAGCATTCTGATGTGGTTTGTTCGTTTTTCTGTTACATAGAAAGTTAGACTTTTATCAGAAAATATGGCAATTTAGTCAAAGTATTATGCTTTGGACTACTGGAACACTAATATGATGGAAGCAGTAGTTACAATTATAGCCGCAGTTACTAAGAAATGCATGCTCTGTTACTTGAATACAACATTTTAGAGAAGCAGGAAGGAGCAAAGTTATCCGTTCTTTTCATGTTTCCCTCCCCCTTCTCTTTATGAGAAAGATATGTATGTGATTTGCATGTGTACTTTTTTATGAGTATTTAAGCACAGCAGAAAAATAGAGTGATTCATTTGATAGAAAGTGGATTAGGAGTAGGAAGGAGCTGGTTTATCACCAGAAAAGCAATGCTGGGAGAAATGAAACCTTTCCTTGGGCTGGTGGGTCATCATCATGAGGGGCTGCTCTCTGTTCCAGGAGGTCTATGGTAATAGTTTGGGCATTTGAGATTAGTCTGCAGGAAACTTCACAGGCAAACTCTTATGCCTTGGGATAGGAAGGTATCTCTAGCATACAAATGCAGCCAGAACATCTTCCCTCGTTCAGTGTTATGGCTGAAAGTATTGTCCTTCAAGAGGCCATATCCAGTATTTCCATATCCGTACTCCTAAAGCAGGTTATTGTTCCATTAGTTACAAGAGTTTCAAAATGAGAGTAAGTTTGCATAGAGGTACATTAAAAAAAAATCAGGATGGGAGCAAAATGGAACTGATGGGTTTGCATTCCTCCTATCCCACTAAAATTTGCAGGTCATGCACAGATCATTCAATCATTCTCCTTGCATGTGTCATCAGGTTTCTTAGTACTATGAGCCATTACTTGCTTCTTTTCAATGATGCATGAACAGATTCCTTTTGAGTTCATTGCAACATGCAATCAGAATCCTTTAAAGTACTAGTATTAAAGCTGTTTAGAAAGAATGTCTTCTGCTTTGGATAGAGATCACTTGTGCTTGCCTTAGTCGAAGTAGGGCTGAAGTAATGGAAATCTTGACTTTTTGCTCACATCAAGAATTCTCACAGTGTACTGTGCAGCGTGAGCACCTCATTGATTGCAGTTTTCAAGTGTAAAGAGCGTGCTCAGCAACATCGCTATGACATACAAAGTAATTACCAATACTTGTTTTGCCTGTTGTATCTTTTAAATCAAGTGGGCAGGTATATGGCTGGTGCATATTGCCTTATTCCCACTGAGTAAAGTTGTGCCAGTAGAATTGGAATGAGAGTCTGTCCTCGTGGCCTGTATTTGAGAAAGAAAATGCCAGAAATTACTTGTGTAGTTGCTGTGTTTGCCTGTGCCTTTTGCTCTCTTTTACTGTGTGTGTATCAGAAGGTTTATCTTTTTATCCCGGATATCCAAACACATTTCTCCAGCAGGTCTCCTCTTCTTGCCTTTCTTCTCAAAAACCCTGTTATTTTAATATTTTTTTTCCTAATTTAAGTAGGAACGTAACCTCTCCCATTCCTACCTTACAGCAGCAAGATGTGTCTGCTCCTTCTCTCCTGTACCCATCCCTCTGGATTTGCATATCCCGAGGAACTGTTTGAAGTGAAGCTTAAGCTATGACTTTATCCACCTGACAGAGCAAAATAGTATGGCTCTATGATTTGACAAGTGCAGAGTTTGCAAAAAAAGTGCAAAAGTCTGTGCAGGTTGTACGGGGGTTTACTGAGTCTTTCATGTTCTCCATGCAAGCAGAGGAAGGCTTTGCAAATCCTGCTGTTTAAGCTCTCAGTGTATTTCTGTCTGTACTTCCAAGTACATTGAACCAAACTGGATGAGCCTTTCCTATTCGAAATGTCAAATTCCTGTTGCTTAGTTTCCAGTGAGGAGGTAATGTGATAGTAAAATGATTCTTTAGAGGGTCATACACTGTTTTACTGTTTGTGAGTTTGTGAGGCTCAGTCAGAAGGAAATGATCAAAAACACTCAATGTTCATTATTTATTAATTGAGTTCTGGCAGAGCTTTTCTACATTCTGGCTTTTTTGATTGTTTGTCTTTGTTTATAAACAAAAAAGAAAAACACAGTTCACAAAAAAATGAAAGAGGAAATTTGTTAACAAAGATTTATGAAGAGGAAGAAATGGCATTTTTTAAGGTTTAAGTGGAGGTACCTTGTAGGATGATTTGACACTGTGGTGTCGCTCTCTCTGAGTTCTGCTCCTGAGAGAGAAGACTGGAGAGCAGCAGACCATGAATCTTAGACAAGGTCATGCTGGGTTACCAGAAAATATTTATCCTGGAAAGTTCTGGGTTGGGCATATTTAGGTGACTTGCACTTTGCTGCAAGCATCACTTTATTTATAATAAAAACAACAACAAAAAGTCTGCAAGAAAGTGTCACTCTTCACTTTTCTGTGTCTCCTCCTTGATTACATAAAAATTCAGGTAGAATTAAGAATGGTGTATTTAAATACTGTATCTTTCTTTACTGGTGGTGTCTTCTTGTCATAACATATATCAGTGTTCTAGTACTCGTCTTCTGTTCTGCAGTGATTGCCATGAGGAGAGATCCTTTTCCAGGTGCAGTGGCCTGTATGGAGCTGTGTAGAAAACTGAGGTAGGAAGTTGATGCTGTTGAAGGTTCTGAAGACTTTAGTTGTTCTCTTTTTCCCAGGGATTTAAATTAGACCCATTTTAGGTGATTTTTCACAGAAATGGCAAAAAGTAGATCTCTGAGGCCCTTTTGTCACGTTTTCAAGCTTGCTGCAGAGCCTGAAGTCATTCTTATATCTCAAAACTCTAGTAATAGAAATAAGAATAAACACCACATGGTCAAAGCTATGCATTTTCTTACTCTCTTTTTCCAAAATGGCTGAACTTTTTTTTTTTTCTGATTTTTTCCCTGAAAAGTTCATTTGAGGCAAATGCTATCATGGAAAAGATTGCTGAAGTTGTATATAGCTTAAAACCAAGGCTTAGGATGGAGAGAGTCTGAAGTCTTAAGTATGAGGGCCTCTATGAGGATCACCTTTTTTGGGCTACTGGTCAGTCGTATCGTCTTTAGATAGAAGCAACTGTGTTTGTATATCATGCCCTTGAGATACCCATTTGTCTGCCTTTCATTTTCCTCTGGTACTTTCCACTTTGCTGAGTGGTAGAAACAAATTGATGCAGAAGATTGTGCTTTCCACGGTCTCCATTCTTTTGGCCCTCCTTGTCTTTATCTGCTCCTTTTATTTCATAATTGTTTCTT
>NW_010583064.1:233481-277631 GCF_000705375.1 Tinamus guttatus | reverse complement strand
TGAATGGCTGTGCTGGTTCAATTTGGGCGGTGCCAAAAAGGGGTGGCCCTCGAGCCCTCCAGGTGCTGAGCTGCGGTTCTCCATGCGGCTCTTACCTCTCACAAAATTCACGGCCTTGTTTGACACCGGTTTTGCTTTCAGGAGGAGGGAGCTGCAGCATGTGGACCTGGCCTGGCCTCCTGGTCAGGACAGGGGGGACTGAGGAGGTGCTGCAGATAGCACCCACATCTGTGCGTGGCCCCGTCTGTGCACGACCAGAATGCAGCACAAGTTTGCTCGCCTGGGTCTCCTGAGGAGAAAAAGCAGGACTTGTGTCTGTGACATCCAGCGTGGCCAGGAAGGTCGGTCAGGGCAGGACTGTCAGAAGCACGTGGAGACATTCAGGTGCCCAGTTTCCACCAACTTTGAGCTGGATCCCTTGGACGGTGCTGAAAATCTCCCATACGGTTCTGTGCTCGGTCTTCTCCCATTGAGGCTGCGAGTAATATTTGCATACTTCACTGGGTGTTCAGGCTAAATTAATATTTGTAGAGCACACTGTGTTCCCCATGCTGAAAGGAGTACACGAACGTGGCTCTTTCTAGGCAGTTACATCCTATTCTTAAGTGTTGTAAATGTGCTTAGCCAGGACAGACAAGATTCACTGCATTCGTTTAGGAAAGAAAAAGAAAAAAACGGTTGGTGCCTTGGTATATTTGTGAATGCATTTTTTCCTTAGATGTTGTATTTATAGTAAAGAGGAGGGGTTTTCTGCTGAAAGAGTTCGAGAGGCTGTCTTCTGTGTTTATGTGCCATTCATTATTTTGGTTATATTGCATTATATGCTGAGATGGAATGTATGTAGCTTTCTCAGGCTCTTTTCCTCCTTATGGAAACCTTCCAGTGAATGTATAAATCTAGCGACGTTGTTCCTTAGGCTGAAACCATAATTGCAGTACATCAGTGCATCCTTGCCTGGTGAAGCTGACTGGTAAAGCAGCTCCTTGAATCTTGGTGCCCTCCTTTGCTTATTCGCACGTCGTTTGTGCAGAAGATTGTTTCTGCTGTCTTCTGAACTCTGTTTTGTGTAGTCCGGTGAGATGTCAAAAATAATGGTTATAAATCTTTGCAAAGCCAAATAATAAGTATTAAATTAAATCTGGAGAGGAAAAAAAAAAACAGAAAAAAGAATTAATTTGAGCTGTTAGATGTTGTTCTGCTCACAGACTGTCAAAGTTGTCCTGAAGTGCACGAAAGAGGGTGTTTTCCCCCGGGTTGGGCATGCAGAGCATCTGCTGGGGATTACAGCATGGTGAAAAACAGAAGCTTCTGTGGCCGGGGTGTCGTGCAGTGCTCCCTGCGAGGCCTGCAGCGCTCCGGCCCTTGGAGCACCCACGCTCCGGGCGCTGCTCGCCGGGACACGCTGCTCTAAGCCCGCAGCGGCGCTGCTGAAACTCGGGAATTGCTGCAGATTTGTGCCCGTTTCAATGAAAAGAAGCTTTCAGCTGAATGGATGCAGGCAGGCGTGAGCCAGGTGGAAGGAAAGAAGTGACTCAGCATTCGGCAGTCGCTGCTGATCGCGGCTTTTGCCAAGCGCCGAGTCACAGACTTTTTTGTTCTCTCTCCCTTCCTTTCTCCTCCTGGAGGCGAGCAGCCGCTGTGGGCGCCCTGCGGAGACGCCGCGAGCCGCGCTCCCGCGGGAGCCGGGGCCGTGGCCTGTGTTGTTGTGGCCTGGCCCAGGTCCGGCCCGCGGTGGCCGGGCGGTGCTGTCACTGCCCCAGCCCCACAACGTCCTCCTGCTGTCGCTTTGCAAGGTGCTGAATGCCCGGGGGCCTGGCTGGGTCGCGCTGCTCCTCTCCGTCCCCTGCCCCGGTGCCCTTCGCGGGCCATGGGCTGGCTGGTAGCTGGCGTGAGCGCTTGCCCTGGAGTCACATAGCGAGCCCTGGCATGGGAGGGGAGCTGGGCATTGTGTACGGGCAGCAGTCATCCTGTTAGCCCGGGGATTTGTGGCGTGGGAAGGCACGGAAGCTGGAAGAGCAGCCGGAGACAGAGCGTTACCTGTGAAATTTGAAATGTTGCACTGTGGGATGTAATATTGGCAGGGCTGGTAAATTCATGTAGCTGTATCAGTGGCTGCACTGGATAGAAATCCCTGTAGTGCAAACATGTTCAGGCAACCTACATCTGAAATCTGTGTGTGGGGCATCCCAGCATATCTGTGCGTATATCTGTATAGGGGCATTGGAACAAAACACAAAGGAAAAGGGAGAAAAGCATAGGTATGTGCTAGGATAGTACACCATTTGAGTAAACACTTGTCTTGGGCTGGGACGGGCGGCAGGGCGCGGAAATCAAACAAGGAGACTCCAAATTTAGAAACGGTGTTGAATTATTGGAATGAAAAATAAGTTTTAAAGACTCCAAATGGAGAAGACAATAGCTTACTGTAGATCCTTGAAAAACATGGGCTGATGAACTGAAGCTCCCTGAATGTTTCAGCCCATCTGTCTTGTTAGTTTCTGTGTCTTAATCATGGATTTCATGAAGTGTCTAATCTTCTCTTTTTGGCTTTCTGTCTTCCTCTTGTATAAAATTTAAGGAAGGGAAATCATCCGAGCTAGATTTACTTTTGCATCAGAAAGAAAATCAGGGTATAAAAAGACGCCAGCGATTTGTGTGTTGGTGAGCCAAGCGTGTCCGCTTCGGGCTCGCAGGGGGCCGCGTTTTCCTGCTTTGGTGGCTGCTGCCACCGGCACGGGGGCAGCCTGGGGGCGCACGGAGAGGCGCAGGCGCCACAGCCCTGGGTGCTTTGGGTTGCCAGGTTCTGCTCAGGGGCTGTGTGAGCAGCCCAGGCTGAAACGCAGGCTCTGCTGAAGTCAGTGGCAGAGTTCCCTTGCTGTCCCTCCCGCTGTTGCAGCTATACCTGGCAGCTGTCGAGATGTATGGGCAGGACCTGGCTCCCTCTTAACCTTCGGGAAGATGCAGCAGCTCTCCTGAACCAGGGCATCACTTCCAGATCATATCTAGGGGGGGAAAGAACAAGCAGATGGTCTGAATATCTCCCCGAAGTTAGAACATTTTAATGACCCTGCTGTACAGTCCTAGGTCTCCAGGTTCTTCTAGCCCAACTCTACCACAATTCTTGGAGCTGAATCCGTTCTTAGCAACAGTGGAAATTTTTGCCAAAAGCCCCAGCACAGATGAGACCATGTATATTTGCAGTGTGTACTATGCAGAAGACACTGATTGACATTAATTAGGAGTGGGTGGTGTGAAAGTGTAAAAATAAAATTCCTTTCTGCCGGGTTTACTATTAGAAGCGAGGTACGTGATGTAGCACTGGGTGCTTGTGAGTGTGTCTGTGTTGGGAGGAGGGTGTCTCTTCTACCCTTAGAACAATAGTGGGAGTGAAGCGTTGCAGGTTTGAGTGTCAATAAAAGTCTGGGATTGCAGCCTTTTCCTGGTGAGCTGTGGAGGCTTGTTCAAAGACAATAGTACCTTGTTAGCAGATAGTTAACCACAAGGGTGTCAGTCTTTGCAGCAGATGGGGGACAGAGCCGAGAAAGACGAGGACTGAGGAACACCTCCCCCTGCCTCGTGTGCGACGTGTCTTGACTCTACCACAATTCTTGGAGCTGAATCCGTTCTTAGCAACAGTGGAAATTTTTGCCAAAAGCCCCAGCACAGATGAGACCATGTATATTTGCAGTGTGTACTATGCAGAAGACACTGATTGACATTAATTAGGAGTGGGTGGTGTGAAAGTGTAAAAATAAAATTCCTTTCTGCCGGGTTTACTATTAGAAGCGAGGTACGTGATGTAGCACTGGGTGCTTGTGAGTGTGTCTGTGTTGGGAGGAGGGTGTCTCTTCTACCCTTAGAACAATAGTGGGAGTGAAGCGTTGCAGGTTTGAGTGTCAATAAAAGTCTGGGATTGCAGCCTTTTCCTGGTGAGCTGCTCTGGAAGATGTGCTTCAGATTTGTTTTCTTGTAGCTTTGAGTTCAGGAGGCCGTGATAAAAAACCATGCTGTGCTGCAGAACGGGTGTACGTGCCAGCTAAAGCTCGTGGCTGCAGCAGCTTGTGTTACTGTGCGCACTGGTGTGAGAAGTGATCAGAAAAAGCTATTTCTTCTTTTTCCTTTTTTCTTTTTTTCTTTTTCTTTTTTGGTAAATTTTAGCAGGAGCTAAAGAATAGATCCCTGCGTAGCACGTTGGCATTTCTCTGATTGATAATATTTACTAATTCCTTCTCTGCGTGCGTTCTGAGAATGAGAAGCCATGAATGAATTCCACTGTGTTAATGACTTGTGAAATGTATTATCAGAGGCGGCTAGCTTGTTCCTCTGAAGGAAAGAGGCAATCATCTGCGTCCTCTTGAAAACATATTCCTTGGATTCTGTTTAACTGCACTAACGAATGTGAACTCCATGCCTTTATGAAAGTTCTTTAGGGCTTGTGTTTAGTGTGAGCGATATTGCCAGAGGATTATTTGTGCAACTTTTAAACAGTCCTCTTCCTGACTGCTCTACCAAACTTTTTATATACATCTTACCCCAAATGTGAAAGTTCAAAACATAGCCACATTCTCAGCTGCTTTTGACCACCCTCATTTACACAGTTGCTACACTGAGTTGCTTCAACTGAGGGGCTCTTCCACAAAATATTCAAGGCCTGCCAGCACCAAATTGTGAGTTCACGTTTAGCCTTCACTGATCATGACTGAAGGACAAATCCCATCTTTCTTCCTTTGCTATCATTGTGCAAGCATATCCATTGCCCCAATTTATGCTCGTTTAAATATAAAATCTGAATCCGACTGCCCCTACTGCATCTCTTTCCATTGCTGCCCAGTGATTTAACTGAGTGCCTCATGTCTGCTCATTTCCTAGCAGTCTCTGGTGCTCAGTTAACTGAGTATTTGCCGGGGGTTGAGCGTGGGAGAGGACTACTGAGCTATCGTCTGCTCTGAGCCTGCGCAGTAGTGATAGTGCCCGCTATGGGAACCTTCCCTTGTCTGCTCGTGCTGCAGAGAGAAAATGAGTTGTTATTTAGCATTGCTGGTTAGGTAGCCTTTGCTAATGCAACATTGTTTAGAGTAGTTTTAATATATTGGTTATATGATCTGCTCCTGGAAAGAAAACAGCAGGAAGGTGTACGTGCTGGCCTGCAGTTTGTGCAGGGCTCCGTAGGGCTGCAGACTAAATGCCAACTGCATTATTCCTTAATGTGCCTTTGGCATGCAGGATCCATGAGGGATAATCATAGAATCATAGATATATGTTGGATTTAACTGCAAAGGCAGAAAAAGCAATTCACGGGTACACAAGCACTGAGGCTCCTGCTGCATGAGGCAAGAAACTGCAGTTTCTGCAGTTCAGTTAAGGAAACCACAAGGAGGTTGATTTTGGGGTTTTGTTTTTGTTTTATTTGTTAGTAGAAATATTGCCTTATGTTTGAAAGGGTTAAATAGAGATAAGTTCATGGTTAAATGCACTGTGAGGCGCACAGAATGTGTGGCATATCTGGTGTCAAAGAAGCCACTCATCATCACGTATGCGTAGATAAAAATATACTGCGTTTTAAACAGTGTTCTTTTTCCTGGCTATAATTGTGACGTTAACTGCCAGTTAATCACAAGTTACTTTCACAACTGTGAGTGTGTTCTTGCTGTAAACCCCAAGTCAGTGAATTGAGCAAAAATATATGAATTGTGAAGCAAAAAGAAAGACAGAAAAGAATAGCCAGAAATACCACGTTTTAAGTCAACCTTGGACTGCCTCATGTTTCTGGGCTTTATTTAGGGCTCACTTTGTGGTTTTGGGAGAGTTACTCAAAGTTTAAGGGCTGTGCATCTCCTAAGATGCGATCTCTTGCGACTAAGGTACCTCAAAGCTTTAATAATCCCTTCTTTAAATTACAGAGTTACTAAAACCACTGGTGTCAAAATTGGGTTTTCACACTAGTGCTATAAAAGATAAAAATCCCTGATCTTGATTTGCATACTCATAAAGGTCATCTTAAATCGTTGAGGCAAGTAAAAAGATCTTGAATTTAGTATAAGTCATCAAATTAATTTATCTGTAGGGCTCTTCTTACACTGTTTATCTTGGGCTGCCTAGATAGAAGCAAATAAAATGTGTATGGAAAAATATTCTGTAGGTATACGTCCTTAAAGGTTTGGGTAGCTATTTGTAAACTTGAATTAATCAGTTGGGCTGATATATGCAGTTCCTTGAGTTTTGTGGGTGTTGGACTGCTTATGGGTAAGTAGGAGGACAATCTTTTTAGTGAATACTTTCTCGGGTTGTGTCATTTTAAAGCATTCTCATATTAAAATTTGTGGAGAAAAAAAAAAGTGCCTTTAGAAAATCTTCTCTTGATCCTCTTTGACATGAGCATCTTTTGAAAACCAGAGCCTGTGTTTCATATGGTTCTTCAGTTGTCATCTTGTTTTTCAGTTCCCTGTTATAAAACAGAACATTAAATTGAGTGCAATGTATAGGAGTGTGGCTTAAAATAGTTTTTCATCAGCTAGACCGAGTCATGGCTGTGTTGTTAGGTGCTTTCCTATTAGTATATTAGAATAAAATAAAGTTTGCGCAGTTTGAATGCTTTTCATGTCCGCATCGATCATATTTGTTTGCAACTTAAGGAAACAGAACATGAGATTTCATCTCAAAACTACCCTCTCTTTTTTTAATGATCATTGATTACATTTTGAAAACATGGCTGTTGCGAAAATAGCTTTGAAGTCAGAACACAGCTACAGCCTTAAAGTCAGAACAGAGCTGCTCTTATATTTGGGATGTGCCTAAACTGGTGATTTTTCAAATGGAATTTTTGGCACAGGTTTGCTGCGTATGTTAAATCCGAAGTTCCTCTCTTCCTGCTCCTTGCCCCTCCAGCACCAGCTGTGTATTTGTTTGTTGAAGAGCAGAAGGCGTCAGTGGAGGTTTCTCGTCCTGGGGTTGGCTGGAGCGCCTGCGCGCGGCCCTTGGACGTCCTGGAGCATCTGCCGGCCTTTGCGCCGCTCCTCCCCACACATCCTGCCCTTGGACACGGTGTTGCAGAGGCACCCACCACTCGGAGGGCAGGACAAGCGCCAGGGCCACGCGGATGGACCTGCCCTGAGCACGGCACAGCGGGGACCCGGCCTTGTGTTGCCATCCCACGCGGGGGCTCTTCCTCTGTCCTTCCCGTCGGAGAGATGGGATGGGTTCAGAGATAACGGGTGATGTTGACTTGCTCTGTCGATGCCACCGACCTGCAGTGAAACCAGCTCCACAATGAGCTGCTGGCACAACCCGTTCAGGAGGTTTCTTCTGCGGAGGACTGTCAAACTGGCCATAAAATTTCTCTTCACTTGGGTGCTCTTTTGATGTGGACCAAGACCACATGGGTGGTCTTTAGCTCTTTAGCTGGTGTGTAATTCTTCTCGGGCTGAGATGCTGTGTTATGTTTTGCTATTTAAGCACAAATTAAAATTGAAAAGGGGCTTTTAACACCATCACTTCCAAATCATGGGATTACTGAAGTCAGTTTCGCTGCAATATGGTTACTTGCGGGGACTGGAAGTTTTTAATTGCGTACCCTTTGTGCTATGTTGGAAGGAGTAGTGCTTCAGGGACTATTTATTTTAGTAGAAGAAGCGTTAATAACCTGAAATTCTACAGCACATATAAATTGTTGAACATCAAAAGATTGTTTACTTTAAGGCTGTACGTAATGATCTAATTTCTTATTATGGTCGGCACAGGCTACTCACAAGACGGGCTGAATTTCTTCCTTTCTAATGTTTCTGCATCAGTGTAATAGATCTGAGAATACTCCATAGATATTTTACCATCTGGTCCCCTTAATTCCACTGAATTTACAGGGGAAAAAAAAAGTAATGTATTCTGCCTTTCTAAATACAATTCTTTTTCCATGATTGAAAATCGAATCACTTATCCTCTCTGATAAGACTATCATATTCTGTATTTTTCCCTTGTTATATTTTGAATATTCTTAGGAAAAGTAAAACCTCCATTTCTTAGTACAGGTGTTGGTATCTTTAAAATTATTGTTCTTTTATTGTCCTTTTGGGATCCAGATATTCTCCAGCTCTGTAAAACAATAAGGGTATTAGTGTCCTCTTTTATTTTCCAGATTATAGTAAAAATAAAGATCTCTAAATGTCTTAAATGAAAAGCAAGGCGGTGTAAAAGGAAAGCTAGCCTAGTGGGAGGAATAATTTAAAATAGAAATTTGAGACATTTCTGTAATAAATCCCAAACGTAGTGAAGCTCTTTGTGGCTGGGGTTTGATCTCGAAATGGGATTCCTGGGCTGGAGCCCTCCCCCAGCACGATGCCTTCCGGCAGGTCCCTCGCGCGCCACGGGGCGAGCGCCGCGCGCCCGGGAAGGGGCCGGTAACGCCGCGGCTTCCCGCGTGCCGGCCGCGCGAGCACACGCGGTGCTGGGAATACTCGCAGGGAGGAGAGGGGCCGCGGACGGCCCTTACTCTCGGGGCGCTTCCTGTTCTTGCCAGGCAGATGGATGTGTCAGGAGGTGGCTGCCAAGCCCCCATGGCAGCCAGGGGGCTGGGCATGGCTTTGCCACAGTCCCCTTGCTGGGCAGGGCCCCAGGCCCTGGTAAATGACCTGATGGGGACCGCGCTACCGACTGGAATGGGTAGAATTTATCAGCCGCAGCCTGTAGAAGTTGGGGAGAAAGAGAAAGATCAGCAAAGGGTCAAGGAAGCCGTCTGGGTTATCTTTCCAATTAAAGCCCAAAAAGTTCAGTAAATTCTGAAAATGCGTGAAGTCTGTTCTCTGGCAAAAAGAAAGATGTTTCTGTTCAGATATGTTTTCACTTTCTATTGTCTTTATTTTTTAAGAAATGAGGCAGGCCTGTTAAGAATCTTATAAACAAAGCCCAAAACTGCTGTTGGGCCAACCATAAATTTTGGGATATGACTTGTGTTTTATATTTATCGAAAAGAAGGAGAAAAAGAAGTCCAAAGTTGCAAAGCTTTGATGAGAGAGCCAGCAGTTTCAATACGGCTGCAATCCAGGCCGTGGGGTGGGTTAACTGGAGTCACCGCGTAACACCCTTGAAGCAGCCGTCATAGATCATAGAGGACCATACGTTGTAGGAGCCACTCGAGGGGTTGTTATTCCTATTTGCCTTGAAAGCCCAAGTTGTTTGCTGGGCTGTAGCGCAGATGTCGATCCAAGAGAAATAGCGGAAGAGCTCAGGCAGGTCTCCTTCGTGACTGCTTGGGATGCAGGTCGGGCAGAGGGGATGAGTTGCCAGCTGTTTTCTTGGCTCATAGCAGATTGTAATATTTTGGGTTACAAGAGCACTGTGTGTTCTTTTATGTTATGTTCTTTTCCCTTGCCCAGCTTCCTTTTTGTGCTGCAATATTGAGCACCAAAAGGTAATCTTACAGCATGATATTTTAGGGTTACACCACTGCATGCTGTTCAGGGGTTTAATGATCTCAGGGGCACACTATAATTTGCCTTATATTTATGAACATGCACATAAATTATATGGTGTTTGCTTGGGCATTCTTCTCCCAGGTGGTCTGCTACGTTCTTCATAACCTGAAGTTTTGTTTTTGAAGTGCTTTGTGTTGCTAAGATGCTTTTCGGTGTCACGAGCCAGTGCTCGCGCCCTCGGCTTGCTCCGAAGCAGCACAGGACCAGCAGCCTCGCAAGCAGCACCTCTCTGTCCCAAACCCTCATTTTGGTTTTGTGCCTTCAGCCCTTTTCTCGGGTGTCAGCAGGTGCCGTGGCCCCGCGGGTGACGTGGGAGGCTACGGGATGTTGCTCCAGAGACAATTCCTCTGAATACGCAGGCAGCAACGGGAAGAGACTTCGGGCGCTCCGGTGCCTTTGCCAAAGCGAAGGTTACTACGGCGCAGTGTCATTCAGAGGGAAGAAAGGGAAGTAAAAGGCAAAAGTGTTTGCAGGATGGCAAAACTGTTGACTCTTTCAACCCTCCTCAGAAGTAAATGATTAAACAGGCATTTTCGGCTGGTCCTGAAGGGATGTGCAGCTCCAAGGATAGATTTGTATTCAGAGATGAAATCCAGTTATTGTTTAACAGAATGAGTCAAGAATTTAAATTATGCTTTGGGTGTTTTTCTTCCATAATTACATGGGGGGGGTTGGCTCTGTTCCTGGCAGTATCTAAGAGCTTGTTGCAGCAAGCTGAGGGACAGAGCTCATGACTTGTCCTTGGCGCTGGGAGAGCGCTCAGGTTCGGAAAGCTCGGAGGGAGGAAAGAAAGATGAGGAACTTCTCGCTGCAAGATGTTGCTGGAAAAATAATATATCTAAACCTTTCACAAGTTCCCGTGACCCCTAAAAGCTTTTCTGTGCTACTGCACTAAGATTGTATGTGCTGGGACTGCACGGGCTATTACTTAACCGTAAGAGAGTGCCCGGCCATGACTGTAAAATGGCCTCGTTCATGCAGTCAAATGCAATTTGTTCTATAACCCTGTCAGGGCACTGTCATGTTATGACATGATACTTTTCAGAGCGGAGGCAGAACCTTGCTTAAAAAAGCTCCTGTCTCTGGGAAGGGAGATGATGAGTTTGAAATGATTTCTGACTGATGGTTGTGCTGCAATTTGCATCCATATTTCTGATGTCTATAAAATGTGTTACCATTATGATTCTTAACAAAAAAAAAAAAAACTATTCCTCATAGTACACAGAAACTGCCCTAGAATTTTTCTCCTTATCTGTTTGTGGACCCTGTTGTGTTAGCAGTATGGTACAATCTATAGCTGGCACCCACATCACACAGTGCTAGAAAAATACATGAGAGATGAGAGTGAATGTGGGCAGGGCCGTAGCCTCTGCGGTTGCTCTGTTTGTGGCACAGCTCCTGCATCTCTTGTATTTGGTATTTGATCAGGTTTTAAGAAACCTGGCGTAGGGGCCAAAGGGCCAGCCAGCCCTGGATCACAGCACTTTAGTATATTATGAAAGGATCCCACTTGCGCAAGTTATGTGTAGCTAGTGATCTTGTTTGACTGACCCAAGGAAAAGGTATTTTGGAAGGTATTTAAAAAATTTAGAGATGTTGATTCTGTATCGAAATGCTATTTTTGTAAATCTCACTATAAAAATGAATATCCCTTTTGTTTTTGGTAGGGTCTGGAGCCCAAAGGCTGCCATGATCAGCTGCTTTTGCTCTGTGCTGGGGTCAGAATGTAAAGGACAGTCCACGGGTATGGTCTTTTCAAGCTGATTTTGTGTGCAGCGTCTACGGTTAGTAAAAGCCACAAACATCTTTAGCGAAGGTCAATCCAGTGTTTCAGTAGGTGAGAGATATGATGGGTGAAGCCCATCCAAAATCACCAGCTGCATTGCCTGCTAACTAAGAAAAAAATTAAGAAATAACCTCAGTTTTAACATAGCTAAACACTTGCCTTGAAATATTAGGTAAACTAGAAGTGGATTTTTCCCCTCCTAAATGCTAGAGAAGTATTGGAAATATTTTTAAGCAAGCAAAAAGCAAAGTATGCATATTTTCTTAGTCCTTCGCTTTAGAGACACTGTAGCAAGTTTGTTTTCTGAGATCTTAAGACATGTACAGAAACTAAACAGAAAACAGGAGAAAATAATGGCCTAGTAGCAGTGAAGGCAGAAACACCATTTAGCTTTATATTAAATAAAACCAGGTGTGCTTTCAGATTCCTAGCTTCATGCAGTCATTTAGTCTGGTTTGACCAACTTCTTTCCCTAAGTCCCTTTTCCCTTCCTAGCCCTTTCCAGTCACCGTGCCATTGCACCAAAGGTTTTCACAGAGTTACTGGCACATTTGCATTGTTTTGGGCCCGACTTTCATGATTTGCCTTTCTGTGCTATTGAACACCTTTGTAATATTTCTGTCTGTGCTTGGCATTCCAGGGGCCCTGTTATTTTGCAAGGCAAATTCTTTCATGCTCTTAGCTGCTGAGTGCATTCTCAGAAAGTCACTCCCACCACATCAGCAAGCAGAGGTTGCTCATTTGGGGAAGAGGGAAGACAGATTAAGGGATAATAGCCCCACTCCAACCTGCTGCCGCTGAAGCAGTAGCAGCCCACCCCATAGGCTGCATCAGCCATTACTTGGGCGTTACACCACTTCACATGCATCATCTTCATCAATGTCTGCAGCATCTGATGATGAAGGCTGGCCTGAGTGAGGTGGCAGTTTTGGAGATGCATCGTTGATGTGCGCCCTCGTTAAAAAGTGTCAGCCAGAGGAGCATAGTGCCACAACCGCAGTAGAAAAAGTAGCCCCCGAGGACAGTCTCCGTAGCTTTGAAATGAGATTTTCCTTAACCAAGACCTGTGGTTAAGTTAGAATACCTTCTGCTTCAGCCTTGCTGTGCTTCACGACTAAGAAAGGAGAAAACATATCCTGTAACAGCTTCATGTAGTCAAGGTCTTAGAAGCCTTGGATTTTCTTCAGTTATGTTGTTGCTGTTAACTTGCAATGTGCAACGTCATTTGGGGACATGGCACTTAATTGCTCTGCGCCTCTCTGTTTTATTTTTTCCTTTTATATATGAGAAGGCTTCATGTGGGACCTTGGCATGCTGTGATGAATCAGCTAGGTGGCATTTTCCATGCTCCATTCCGAAGCAGTGCAGGATGAAGGTATCCTAGCTTTATGTCGATGAAACTGTCATCTTTCTGAAATCATATAATAGCAAGGTCCTGTGAGTGCAACATGTATTTGGATGAGAAGGTGTGTTAAGCCATCTGTCCTGAAAAATCAGCAGATTCCAGTCAGCTCTCATAAATCCAATTGGTATGTTTCATTACTATGGTATTTTCCTCTCCGGCTATCTTGAATCAAGTAAAGGTGATGCTTTGTTCTGTTATCATCTCCATAGATTTCGGTAACTTTTTTTTGAATCTCTGGTGTTATTAGAGAACAGGTACTGGTGTTAAAAACAGGTCATGAGGAGAAAGAGAATATGCCAGAATGGGTAAGCACAGAGTGTGGGGGAGGAATGGAAAAGCCAGGTAGCATGGCAGACAGCTACAGGTTGAGGGATCAATTGGGAAGATACCAGGGATGGAAGCTAGAACATCAAGAAGATGGAGATAGAGTAGTTGGGAACAGAGGCAGCTAAGAGAGGGAAGAGTGGAAAATGAGTGTACTAGCAGGTGCTGGATGTGGGTTGAGGAGCAGGCAACTCCCTGGTTGTGTGTAATGCCATAGTGCTGTAGAAGCTTGGAGTTTATGCTTGTTGATGGTCTGAAAAGACCTTTACAGGCTTTTATATCTTACCTCTTTGGGAGCCGAGTGGCTGCAGAAAGGAGAGATCCACTAGAGGAGAGAGAGAGAGAAGTGTTTGGAAAGTCCTTTTCTTCTGTCCCTTCTAGACAGTCAAGAGCAATACAATATAAAGCAGTGGCTGCATGGAATGACACAATATGTAATTCCTGTCCTCCTTACTTCTCCCACCTCATCCTGTTGAGTTTTCTTAACCTTAGCTAGCTAATACTCTAGTGCTGAAACACAAGTGGTATCATCAGTACTGTTAGGAGAAGTGAAGGTATTTGAAAGAGAATTCTAAAGGAATCCATCAATGACCTGCTTCAGGATAGGAGATTGATTTTTAGTTTGATTGTTATTTAGATTTTCAGTCTTTTTTCCCACTTAAATTGCGGTTGTGCAGATTATATTCTTTACATGAACACAGAATGTTAGTTGAAAAGAATTCAACAGTTTTTTTTTCTTTTTTTTTTTTTCTTTCTGTTTTTAGATTAACAATCTGTCTCAATAAGATCACATTTTAAGACCAAAAGGTCTTTTTGCTTGCAATTTTCCTATCTGAGATGATGGAATCGCACTCATGATTAAGAAATATGTATTTTTTGCCCATATTGTATTTCATTTTTTGCTTGTGTAAATGGCAACCTTTCTCATCTGTGAGTCTCACAACCTTGCTCATCTGTAACTTTTCATGAAATTCAATGTGATTTAATTTTAGTTGCAAAGTTTTGCATTATTATTCTAATGTTAGCTTTTTCTAAGAGAAGTGAATTATAGAAACAACACTTGTGAGATGCAAACTTCCAGATGATGGTATCAATTTGCTTTTCACTGTTAGGCACAATAAATTACTTCTCATTGCAGGTGAAATTTGCTACACTGACATGTTTCCTCCTCCACAGAACACAGTTGTATCTGAGACAGTGATAAAGAGTGAGCAGTCATGAATCTGAAGTAGCATTTAACTTTTTATTTAACTACATATTTATCTACTTGATAAACTCCGTGTTAAGCTTCACAGATGGGTTATTTTCAGACTGTGTTTTAATTTCCTGTTACCTATGAGGAGTTTGCGCTTAACTTTGTGATAGGCTTCTCTAGGGAGCATAATACTGCAGTTCCAAAACATGGCTCAGATCCTACAGCCTCGCTTATTCAAAACTCCTGATGTGAAAAAGCAGAAGAGATTTTCCTGTATAAGGAATGAGGAAGGAAGTCTCCTGAGTAGACCGTGTTTTTGACAAAGCAGATTTTATTTTTTATGGCTTGGTTCAGAATTAGATTACTGCAGTCTCATTCCATCTTGATTTCATCAATAAATGGAGTTATTTCAGCCTAAAACTGGCACAGGGGATGGTAGCCTTAGCTTCTCTGTAATTATTTTCTAGTCTACATGGGTAAAAAAAGAGGCCAGCAGCACTTCTCTATTAAATATATTGTAAGCGTGATCTGAGTATGGCATCGAACACTTCGAACATTAAATGGCTGAAAAAAAACGCTTGGAAAATAATTTTTTGTTATTGCACATACACTCACACAGAGATTTAATGCAAGAAAAAGGAACTAATGCCCTTATGCTTTAATGAGTGCTACAGAGGCAGACCTCATATCTCTCTTTATTCCGAAGGATGAGAGGTTGTCCAAATAAAGCCTTTGTGAGAGGCATACAGGAGATGTCCGTTCCAAAAGGACACAATTATTATTAAAAACCTTTCCCTAACCTGATGGAAAAAAATCTGAGATGAGTTTGTTGAGGTCTCCTCTCTGATGTGATGCTTTTGCTTCTCACGCCAAAGCCTGATGCTGCAGGGCTGTGTGCCTGGGGAGAGGAAGGAGAGATGGGCAGTAAGCATCCATCGTGTGACATTGTCTGCCTTGGGACAAGGTCATCTGTCCTTCGGGCTATGGAGTCAGACCCTTCAAAATCAAGCCTTAGAAAGGAGAAAAAAAAACAAACCAAACCAAAACAAAAAACACTCACAGTATTTTAAATGGCTAAATGAGTTCGTGAGCTAAGAGGCATTTCAGGACATCCAACCCCATCTTACGTATTTCTAAGATTTATCGCTTAATTTATGCTTCAGGAACCTCATTTAGTTTTCATGCTGGTGCTAGAATCTTGTCTGCATTTCACAGCCGTATCTGTTAAAGTCAGAACTATCAAGCCTGCACAGTCCTGGCCTGATTTCTAGAGCAGGCAACTCACCTGCAACACTTCACTTTAATGGGCCTCCAGGTGCACACAGAGCTGCTGTGAAGGAGGCCAGCTATATAAGTCCCTAAGCATGAATTGGTACCTAATTTAATGTATCCAGGGGTGAAAATGACTCCTGGCAGCTTAGTATTTTCTGTCCCTGGGACTCCTATTTCATAGACTGCTCTTTATATTTCAGACAGGAGTCATTTATGGTAGGCCTTACAGAAGCCAAGTAGGCATGTGCCTCTAGGTGTTGCGTTACATTATATCTTGTTTCATCTGTGAGTTACCACTGTTTTTTGAATTTTATGATAGGTCTTCTTGCTGGAATGTTTTAGTAGGGCTTCACTAGACCCAAGGGCTAGCATGGCAGAGCAGAGGTGTGGAGAGCAAGAGCACAAGTGTATAGAGCAAGAGCTCTTGTGTGTAGAACAAGCCCCTTCTCTAGCAGCTTTCCGCAAGGAGGGATAAGGGAGCTGCCTCCTCTTTCCCGACAGCCTCTTTTGCTCGGCTTCACTCTTCACCTGCTCGTCTTGACCCTCTTCTCCTCGGCCCCTTGCTCGCTTCCCTTCGGGCTAGGTGATGTCCTCCTCACGGAGCACAGAAGATGCAGGGCGCCTGCGGCTCTCCATTCGCCTGGCCTCCACGGAGACGCTGTAGTTTGCGTTCGCCGGGGCTGTTTCAAGGCAAAGGAACCTAAAATAGCTAAAGCACTACCGCTGGTGAAGGTGAGCATGTGACTGCTTCAAGCCGAACTGCCACCAAAAGCCTACAGAAATAGCATGTGGTCTGCTGCCATCTGCTTGCACCTCGCTCTTCCACCCTCCGTTGGTCTTGTCACTTGAGGCTGCTGCAAGCTCCTCAGCACAGGGTCTGTCTTCTGCGCCTTGGCAAGGGGCATCACGCGGCAGCACTTTTCCACCCCATTGTTGCGAAGCCCTCGGCTCACTGTAATATAAAGCTGAAATATAAATAATAGTGATAGCAGCATGCTAGTTGTATAATGTCATCTTAATGGGGATGTGGGTTGGACCGAGCAGTGGTTCTGTCTTGCGGTGTACGCTGCGTTGTAACTCATCCCGAGCGTGAATTTGCTGATAGTACTCACAGATCTCATTTATTGATTGGTGATGTAAGTGCCCTATAGGAGGACAGATGAGGTAATTTTACCAAATTACTGAAGACTGTGACCTTGAGATGGATCAGATGGTTGAGAAGGATAGATGGGTCACTGATAACAAAATGTCCTTGTTCCAAAACTGAATTGTCATCTGTTAATTACTGGGGAGGGATAGCAGTAACAAAATACCAGCATGTCACAGAAGATACGGCATACATTGATTTTTACCAGTAGTCATTTACTCTTGTTTTGACAGGCGATTTTTGATGATTTTGCTGCCTTCCTGTTTTGGTAATGATCAGATTTGAAGCTGGGACAGCATAAAAACTGTTGTGAACCGAAGGAAAGAATTTGTTTCTGATAACGAGTCTCACTTTTATTTATTTTTTATTTTTTTTAATTTTTTATTTTTTAAGTAGGAGTTGATGTGATGCAAGAAATTCTGCTAGATGGAATAAAAAAAAAAAGTCAATCGGGAGGCCTCCTTCTCTCTCTCTCTCTCTCCCTGAATTAGAGATAGCTTGAGTATACATTTGAATAAGGGATAGCAGCAATTTTAATGTGAATACTCAATACAAGGAAAAAAAAAGAGATAAGCACTATCCAGCTCTTGCTTTTGGATAAACAGTAGACAAAACTCAAAGGTCATAGGGGAAAAAAAAAGAAGTGTAGCCACTTGTATCTGTGGTTGCTATTCATTTGGTCAAAAAGACACATTTTTATTTCAGTGGCTGAGACATCCCTGTATAAAGCATAGGAAACGTTCAGTTATGATTACCATGGATCCTGAAAAGAAGAGAGGGATTTGAAAAGAGGTTGAAGAGCTTACTTTGGTTCTACTGTTTTCTTTTTGTTTGTTTGTTTGTTTTGTTGTTGTTTGTTTGTTTTCTGTTTTTGTTTTAACTATTTTTTTCTGGCCTCACATTAGCGGTTCTTGGCAGGATTTGGCCGTTCTTTTTGTTCCTCCCTCCTTAGCATACTGGAGCACTTGTCAGGTAAATATTATATTGAAGAGCTTGTCAAGGACTTCTATTCAAACACATTCTCACTGAAGGCAGTGGAAGAAATTAATTAATTAAGGGTCTTGTGCTTGGAAATCTTTCTACGTGTTGGTGAAAATTTCAGCTTCATTTGGATGAAAAGAGAACTTTCCTGGATGTGATCTCTTCAACAATATTTCTTTTTTAAAAAGTATGTGGTAAAACTGGATAATTTAAATTGTGAGAAAATTATGGAAGTGGTGTAATTATTTTAATTATTTCATTTAGAAGCAGGGACTCTGTATAAGGAACCATTCTTTACTGAGCTTTAAGCCCAATACCTGAGTGCTCTGCTCTCCTTTTATGTTTTTATTCCCACAACCTTGTATGAGTTAGGCAACTCTTCTTATCCCTGTCTTACAAATGAAGTATGCACAGACCAAAGGATGAGCACAGCAACACATATTGGGGTTTGATTTTGATTTCGCAAATCCTAGACAACTATTTTACCCTCCAGATCACCTTTCTGTTTGGATTATTGCCCAGCATTTTTGCTTTGTATTCGTGTCATTCACTTGCTCTTTCCACTCCCTCTTTTCGGCACGATCACAGCTCTCAGTTACCTCAGTTAACTTGCATCCTTAACTAATAGAATTTATGCACTCAGAAACAGTGACAAGGCACTGAACAGTTTCTGCCTCTAAATTACTGCTTCAGAGAGGGAAATTTGCCCCGGGGCTATGAAACAGACTTCAGTCTGTGTATTAACTCATTAAGTCCAGTCTTCTGTCTTGCAGTGTGTACCTCCTGCATTTTTCTCTGCGCTTGGTAAGAGTCTCTTAGTTATTTTAAAATGGAATTGATTAACAATGCTTGTCCTCAAAGCTTCCACCTCGGTAACTCTCTGTTTGTCTGTCACCTCCTGTCTTACTTTCCATGCTTAGCAGCATTTGCAGTTGTACAGAGATTGAGACCCTCAGATGACCTTTTACACTAGCTGGTTTGATCTCCTTCCCCTCTTTTCTGAATGACATCCCAGCAAGATTAAGAAAAACAAAACCTGTACCAGAAGTACACGTAGCAAATGCCGAGCATTTGCCCCAGATTTCTCGCCTCTCTCTGAAGCTCTTTTACAGTTTGGTGGTGAGGGCTAAACCCAGATTTGTTTTCTCTGTCCAGGGAGATGAGAATGTCTCCTCATATCTGTCTCCTCATACCTGAGAAGAGCCCAGACCTGTCTTGTCGCACAACAAAAAGGGTTTCAAATGCAAGGATGTTTTTTCCCAGATGCTAACCCTCACTCCAGAAAGCCTTTCATTTCTTGAGGGTCCCTTCTTCTCCAGTTCTTTGCCTGTCTTGGAACTGCTGGGTAGCCTGTCCCTTGAGATTTTCTTTTCCAACCTTGCAATATTTTAGAGCATCTGCTGTAGAAATCGATCAACCATTTGAATTGTAAATGATTGTTTTCTGGAATATACACATTCTTGTCTGATACAAATTGGTGTAGTTTCATCAACCTAGAAAGAAAAATTAATGGCCGTTCTATCAGAGCAATGTCTGGTGGATTATGCTGGTGGCAGTACTTCTTGTACCATAGTGTAGTCCACTTCAAATCTTTTCTTACATTACATGTACGGAGTTTTGTCTTAGAGATCAAAACATGTGTCCTCTGCATCCTAACTTTCTTCTTCACAGAGCTGGGAAGAGGTCTGGACTCAGTACACATGTAATCCTAGGTTATTTTCTTGTCCTGAATTTCTTCAATGAGTGATTTTTGTTTTTTCCCACATTTATTTACTCCTAGCCAAAGTGGAACATTACAGTGACTTGTTGTGTAGACTAGAGATTGACGGGCTGTGAAGAATTGTATGTTTGATTTTCCTGGAAGACTCAAAGGAAAATGAGTAGGATACTAGGGATGTGGAGGGTGATTTATTTTTACATGCCTGTCTCAATTATTGACGTTTCTAAAGTACCTGTCACTGATGGATATAGATGTTATTAAGTAGGGTATCCAAAATCCACATGAATCCGGAATAATTACAATATGCCACATGGACTAGAAATCAGACTAAATACATATGTGTCTTGTGATATGAACAGTTACTCTTTTTCAGAAGATAAGTATTTCTCTTGATGCGTTTTTAAGGGAATATTTGATCTGCTCTTCCTTGCAATAATTCTGCTTGGAAGTGAGAGGATTTGGGTGAAATCTTTGCTTAGCCTGACGCTGCTACCAGCTCTCAGCCATGCTCCTTTGCTACTCTTTTTCTTCTTGAGATGCATTCACCAGGTGAAGGAATGGAGCTCCTTTGCTATAGATCTGTTGTTATGACACTGCTTGATAGAACACTCTTGGTTTGGTCTAATTTTGTTTGATCTCTAGTTGGAAGAGTTGCCTCTGCTGCTGCTTTGTTCTTGCCTGATTTTCTTAGGGTTACCATAGAAGCCTCATCTGCCCCATGTCCCTTTTGGCTCTTCCTATTGTGCTTTTTCTTGTCTACCGAAGGAGGAAGTTCAGCTTGGTCCAGAGTTTCCAGACAAGAAAAGGAAAGTCAGAAAAAGGCTATTGTGTGTTAATGGAAGCAGCGTGTTGGGATACATCTGAATTACCCTTCCAGGCTATTCCTCTGTTGTCTTTGATGCCAAGCAAATGCTGGGAGGGAGCTGACCAGGATAATGTGGCCCATATCGTGAAGTAATCAGTACTTAGAGCTGTATCTGGATGGAATAATAAAAAGCCTTTTCTATATCATAGCTTTCATCATGGTTACACCAGTATGGCAGCAATGCTTGATATTTTCTCGGTGTAGATATACTCCATTATTATTGCAGTAAGAGTTGAGTATTTCTATACATACCACTAGAGATAGGCAGTTTTTGTGATGTTTGAAAACAGCTTATAAGACAGAAGTTGGTGTCATGCACTTAGATTCTTAACAGAGAGACTTTCAGAAAAACTCAGTAGTGCTTTAATTCCCTGTCAAGGGCCTAAGAGATCAGCTGTTCTGGGGCATCCACACTGCATTAGGAGGCTGTCTGCTTGATGGTCTTCATGGCTTTGCTGTTTTAAATCACTCCCTCTAGTTCATGCTTTGTATTCCATTGTGGGGAGGAGAGTAAGTAGTAGGCAGAAAGGCCTGTGGGTGAAATTTGTACTGATAGAAAGGTCCCACTGCACAAAGTGAAAGATCGTGTGTAAGTGGCACTCACTTTGCATTTTTCTCCCTTCTTCTATTGTTCATCTTCTTCCTAATTTAAGAGGATTCTCAGATATATCAGTCTTGAAAGGATGCTCTCTGCACAATGCAAATTTGGAGTGATGTAGGAGAAAACTTGCCTACCTATGTCTTCTTTAATAGAATTAGAAAGTTAGGTCTTTTGCCTCTATATCAGAAGTGATACTTGAGAAGAAAGCAGCTTTACAACTCCTATCTCCCTTATGCCATAAAAGTAGATGGTAATCACCTTTGGAAAAAACAAAAATAAGTTTTATAACCCGCTGCTCTTCTCTTCTGTGGCTCAGCAGCAGTGGTGGTCCCCTCTGCAGAGGGTTCAGGAGTACAGTACGCACCCCTGAAAATGAAAAACATTAGAGGCATTTGCATAGTAGATCAGAATACAGGCTATCCAGCTACTGGAGCAAAGACCACAAACTTTCATATCTGAGTCATCTGCTGAACAGCCACATATTTCTGTGAATAAATGTTTGTTATTAAAGTAATTCTGTTTGCTTTCTTGCAGCTGAATCATTTCACTCTTAGATGGTGAAGGTTATATACCAAAAGGATTTTCTTGCTCAATCTCTCTTTGGTTGTTGAACAACAGTGATCAAAGTTTGGTCTTACTTCCAGTTGCAAGACTAATTGTTTCATTCTGGTGTGACTGTGTCAGTTTTTGTGAACATATTGATGTTTTGTGTCTATAGAAACCAATGAACACTTCCTCCCAATTTTCCATATCCTAAGTAGGCTGTGATGGTGATTCTTGGACTTCCTGTCTCTCACTTACATCAAACAATCTGCAACAATGATGTCTTGTCTTCTGTGTTCCCCATTTATCACCTTGGTAATTGGCAATATCTTTATTATAGCTCATGTTTCTCCTTGTCAGGATACATCTAGACATTACTGAAGCCTGTAATCTTCTTTCATTTTTATTCTACATCGTGGATTTGTTTAAAGGACTTTTTTAATAATAACCATAAAAAAAATAGCATGCAATGTCAGAAAAGCTGGCTGAACTGCCTACAATCAAGGTTGCACATTATCTGTTGTTTTTACTGGATGGCCTTTAAAAGTGAATTCTTTTTTTTTCCCCAAAGTCAGTGGCTGTTTCAAGTTTTCATATTGATTTCATGTTACATTTCAGCAGTAATGAGTCAGGTTGTCTTGAGAACAAAGTACAGAAAAATACATTTTTGTACTGTTTTAAAATATAGTCCAGCAGTTTCATTGAGTACCTGTGTAGCACATTCACGTTTGGGGGTGGATACTTGAAATTTAGTTGTGGAATTGCCCTGGTGTTAGGGATCTGCCTTGTCATTTGCATTACAATTTGTCTGTAATTGGCCAATTTATAAACTCCTGAAGTGTCTCATTTGTACTTCCACAGTAGGAGCTCGTTAGGTAGCTGAATTCTTGAAATAATCTGTCTGCACCTAGCAGACTGGATTTTAAAACTGAAGGACTTTTTGCTATTGCTACATCTGTCTCCTGAGGACTGCTGTGATTTGAGGCATAAAAGTGGGTTTTCAGCAAATCCATTGGTTGCATGGACAGCGTTGAGTAGGAGAAGATGGAGGGAGACCAAAGTACTGGGAGGTGCGGTCAGGAGAAGGGTTGGAGAACGTGGGACTGTCTGAAGAAGGCAAAGATGGTCGTTATGGCTGTGGACTGGCGTTTTGAAGCTGGGGTGGCCATGTCTGGGAGGGATCGTATGATAGAATTGGGACTGGGATGAGAACCTAGGAGGGTAAAGAATTTGGGATGGGAAGGAAGGTATTCTCTCTTGAACACTTCAGTATCCACCTGTTGGTACCCCTTAGCCTTGCTGTCTCTGCCGTGTCTGCACATTGTGGTGAAGGCAAATTGTATGTCCTAGCCCTACCCTGTTGGTACACGTGGAGCTTGATCTCTTCCTGCATTCAGTTATTCCCTTGCCTCGAGTAGAAGAGGTGCACGTTGCGTTCGGAGGTTCACGAAGGTTTCAACCTAGCGCGACGTGCAGACCTAGCGTCTTGGGTCTGTTTGGGTCAGCACAAGTTTCTGCCCGCCCCGTATCACTTCCCCTTTGGGAAGATCATCTCTGGTCTCCTCCCCAACCTGGCTTAGCATGAAGGACCCTGAAGAGTAGTCCTTAGTCTCTCCAGTTCATTTTTGCCGTGACGAGTTACAAAGCACTTGCATACCAGACTGCTGGCACTTGTGCAGGGAGACTTCACAGGAAGAGGGGCAGCTGGTGCTGAGTATGTGTGTGGGAGGAAAACCTCTTCAGATGGTGTAAATGGGCTTGGAAGGGACCTTGGTCCACAACTGGTATATCTGCAAGTCTTGATTCTGTGTCTGTGCGGTGAGAGCACAGCGGTGTTGTGAACATGCGCTAATTTTAGAGCATCAGCCAGTTAGGTAACATCGTGGCAGCTGGAAAATAACCCGTGAGGAAATTGTCCGGTCTGTCTTCAAAGCATGGTTTGAATTAGAGATACAAATAAGTCTTAGGACCATTTTTTAACTGCGAGAATGAAGCAAAATACTTGAGTAGTGCTTATTCAGTAACTACTGTACAATGAATGACACCATTTCCTGTGGAAAAAATACTGTGTGATCATAAAATTAAAAAAAGAAGGTGAAATGTTGCACAGTCGGCCTTATTTCTGGTATCTCCATGTCTTTTTGTTGTTAGCTGTGCAAATAGAACATTTTTATGTGTCTGTATGTGAGCGTAATGAACTATCTGTGGCTAATTTTGCAGTTGTTGGGGGCTTTCTGTCCTAAGATGTCAGAGCACTTTAAAGAGAGTTCAAAGGCCATTAAAGTATCTTGCACTTCTGTCTGCACACCTTGGCCAGCCAGCTCTGCCTTCAAAAGCACTTGCCTCTCTGGTTGTTAGAAACGACTTTTAGCTGGAGGAGGTAAGAGGGGATTTTTACATATATCTAACTGTTTTTCTTGTAAAAAGAAGAATCATGTCAGAAAAGCATGATATTCTGGACAGGAAAATCACGTCTGGTCATCTTTTGCAAGTCTTTTTGATAAGCCACATCCCGTTGTATTTGTAAATCTGTGAATAGGAATAGGTGAAAAATACAGGAAAATATGACTCTGAAACCACAGATGATATCAGTGAGGAAGTAGAGCCAGGTAAACTCTCGTAACTGTGCGTAAATCATTTAGAAAATGTCAATGTTTCAAATTACCTGTGCGTCTTGCTCTTAGTGCGCTCAAGGAGTTGGGGAAGGTGGAGGAAACAGATACCGATAGGTGAAAATACAACGAGCAAACCCCGCTGTTGGCAGTCCTGCGTGTGCATTGCTCACTTTGGAGCTGGTGGGTACACACCAACTCCGAAAGGCAAACACGAGCAACCTGAGGCAGAGAAGTAAGTTGGCAGGTGAGCAAACGTTGGTCTGGGCGAGCTGGCTGCGGAGCAAACCCTGTGCGCTCTCACGGTGACGGCTACGGGCAGTAACCCCTTGTGTGCACTCGGAGGCCGTGGCGCCTTCGGGGGAGCAGGGCAGGAGCTGCTTTTCTTTACATCTACTTTGGGCTAGGACTCGGAATATGGGTGGCGTGCAGAGCTGCTTGGCACACAGCGAGCTTGCACCCTTCCATACACCGGGCTGTCTTGCGTATTGGCCCATTGCTTAGCACTTAGCAAGCCAGTTTCTGTCCGTACTATAGACAGAATAAGCACAATGCTTGCAAGTGCCTTTATTATTATTATTATTACTATTATTATTATTATTTGAGGCAATGAAGACTTTGAGCCCTGGCCAGGTGTTGCGGTGTTTGGCAAGGGCAGGGGGTGTTGTTGCTGGTGCCAGGGTGTTTAGCAGTGTGGCTTTGCCGCTCTTCAGTCTCGGGTATGTCACAGTGCCTAGTACCTGCGTTTAAACATGGCTCTTGAATATACCATCATGTAAGTAAGGGTGTTCAGTCCTGCTGAGTAATTAGATTCGTTCGCGCTAGCTGAGCTTGCACAGCTTCCTGCATGTGGCTCAGTGAGGAAAGAGATATTTTTTTTCCAGCCTGAGAGTAGGCTTTACACATTCTTTTTTTCCCCTCTTTGCAGATGTTCTCAAAGTCAGAGTGCTCCTGGTTCCAGGGATCAAAACTGGCCGCTTGCAGCTGGGGCAAAGAAATAATTTTGCACTAGCTTCCAAGTTCAGCAGTAGGCCCAAGTTTAGCAGCCTTCCCAGAGGAGCTAAGGGGGGGAATCTCGCGCCTCTCCCGATGCCGCCGTGTCAACGCGCCAGGCGGCAGCTCGGCGAGAGCGCGCCGTGCAGGTTGGCCGTAGCAAGAGCCGTCGCCGCTGCCACGAGCACCGGGAGCTGAATTGCTTTCGGAGGCAAGGGCGGAATCTGGAGGACCCAGTACAACCTGCTGAGAGCTCGTAAATCAGGAGATGCTATCGGGTTGCTCTGCTTGGGCTTGTGCAGGCCGGGTTGGCTTTGTGAGCGAGCGCCTTGGGAATACGCCGGGATGCGGGGTTTTCTGCGCCGCTTCTTGGCCGCGGCAGCCATGAGCGCCGGCTTTGCTAAGCAGCATTGACGCGCTGCGCTGCGCTCGCCGCGTCTGTCCTCGGAAAAGTGCGGGCAGAAAGGAGCAGTTGTTCTGCCTTGCACTCAGTGGAGCGCTGCTGCATGCAGATTTACTGTCAGCTTTGGACCAGGTGGTTTGTGGCTGCTGCCTGTTGCAGTAGGCTTGGAAGGAGAGCTGGCTGGTAGGGGTTTGACCGCTGCTGTTTGTCTTACCTTAGGGAAAGTGCTGAAAATGCTAAAAATGCTAGTATTCACTTTTTTTTTTTTAAATGCTAGACTTTCAGCCACTTTTGTTTGTAGCCAGTCTGAATCATGATGAAAAAAATGCCTTTTGTAGATAAAAAAAATGACATTTTCAAATATGCTTATACAGAGTAGGTACCCAAGTATTGTTTTCCAATGTAGCTCTTGTGAAAATCTGTGGTGTTAGCCTCCTAAGTTAATCTTGCTGACATTTTTTTCCACAGCCCAGTTGTAAATGTAGTTTTCCCCATGTCCTTAGATGCTTACTTTACAGGCTCTTCATTAATATGAATATTCTGTTGATTTATGTGCATGGAAGCTAAAGCAGTGAAAGGTTTTAGCGTAAGACAGCCAAATAAGCTTGGGTCTTTTGATCAGTTTCCACTAGTATTAAACCCATAATCTGTCCTGTTAGATTTTGTTTGAAAGGGAGTTCAGTGTTTAAAGAAGAGAAACCTGCTGGGTGACACTCGATACGTCTTCTCGAGTCGCCACCAGAAGCCTCATTGAACCTTGTTGGCAGAAGTGCCTTCTGCAAAGGGTTCCCAAAACCGTCTTCCAGGCTATTGGATTAGTTATTGAGTTATTGAGTTGCTCTGGCACTGCAGGAGGTCTGGTGCCAGCGATGGACACTTGGTCCGTGGCCAGCTGGAGCTGAAGAAGGGCTGAGCTTTAAGACTTCCAGAATGCATCTGTGGCCACAGAAACGGAGCACTGGGGTAGTGTGTCCTCCCATCTGCGGCTCATTCCTCAAAATCGATGAATGTGCGTTTTAATTTGGGGAGCCTTGTGTAGCCAAAGTTACCGACACGGTAGAGATCTGCAGCTTTAAAGATTGCCTGGCAATACAGACAAAAATCTAACTTTCCTTGAGGTGCTGGCAGCCGCCGGCGCTTTGTGCGGACACACCTTGGCAAGGGCTGACAAAAGACAAGCTGCAGTTTCTCACCCCTGTGCTCCCTTCGGCTGCTGCTGAGCTTAAAACCACAATATGTCTTCTCAAGTTGGGCACGGAAAGTGGAAATGCGGGATCAGCACCGAGAGCTGCCTCCTTAACAAATGGTGAATTTAAAGTGCTTCGAGTAACGAAAATATTTAGAAAAGAAATTCAATCTCTTATTTGGAACGGGAACATTGAATTTCTTTTCCTAGAAGACAGCTGCTCTCAGTTCCCTTGCTCTCCGTTTCAGCTCCAGCGGCGCCGCTCAAGTGGCACTGGGTGTGAGAGAAGAATCTGGCCCGTGGTGAAGGACAGTAGGCAAAGGAAGAAAAATACCTGTGCAACAGTGACTTCCTCCAAGTACGACAGACAACGGGAAAGCCTGTTTTGAGAGCAGACTTGGTCCTATCTGCAAGTAAAATTTGTGTGACTTCAGCTAGAAACCATGCCTATTATATATCTGCATGGTGAAGCACTAGCATGGTTAATACTGAACACTCCCAAAAGAAACACATTATAAATCCATTTTGGACTCAGCCTCATCCATGTCACAGAGCCACCACGACTGTTGGTAATGACATTGTGGCTATGAAAGAAATGAGAAATATTTTACATTAAAATATTGACAGATTTCAGGTGGCTAGTCTCCTCGAACTACAGACTCATATCTCACTTGTTGTTAGCCCCTTCTACGAGCCCCTCACTGCAGCTATAGAATTAGGAATAAACAAGCAAACTCCCACTGCTAAGTTTGGACTTGCAGCGTGGGTATATTAACTTTACTAATTTTTCGGAAGCTGAAATGTCACAGCTTGCCACTCTGGCAGCAGAAAGTATCTGGGTTCCCAATTGCTGTTGGTGCTGAAGACAGGGAGCTGGAGTTAATTTCAGTACTTTCATCGTTTGCAATCAAAGCGTTGTGGACCACCAGATAAGTGGGAGATTTCATTGATTTTGGGTAGCTTATGGAAGAGTAGAGCAAATTCTTTGAATTACTGTAATCAAACATCTTGACTGAAACAAGATAGCTTTAGCTCCAGTTTTGACGTGGTATATGAAGCTCATCTTGAAGGGTGTCCACCCTTCCTGAATTAAGAATTGCAGCAGTTCTCCTCGAGGAGGGCTGCACCCGCCAGCCGAGTTGTCAGGCTGCCCTAAGTCTTTGCCATGTGGATGCATATTCAAGGCCTGTGTGTTTTCTTTTGGACATTGCCCCCTCCACATGTCCTGTGCGATGGCAAGGAGGCAGCCCCGCTGCAGACATGTGGCAAAGCCAGGCCTTTTGGCACCTGGAATTTGTGCTCGTCACTCTGCTCCACTGTGTTCCTGTTGTAACACGCAGCATGTCCTGATGATTTTGGTGATTTTATCAGCTGAGGACCTGTGTTTGCACGGTGTAAGGTCTAAACGGTTTTGTCAGTCTCTGCATTTGTTTGTTGCTCTCCTGGCATAGGTGGCGTATTTCCTGTATCCATGTGAAGCACTAAGCTCGTTGCTCGATAAGTAACTGGAATGTAAAGGTAAAATTGTGTGGCTACTGTTAGCAGTCTCAGTCTTGCAAAAAGCCAGTAGATGGGGTGTGTGCAATTCCTGTGCAGTATCACTATGCTGCTTCTAAATCTAAAGATCCAACGTGTATTTTACATGATTATTTACAGAGAGTCGCTTTCACCATTAGACAGAGATGGGCCTCAACATCAAGCACAATTTGAAGCCCTCCTGAGCAGAAGCACCCAAAATTCCTCACTGATCTTTATGCTGTATTGCTCCGAGAACACTGCATGGTCCTAATGTGCACCTCTGCACCAAGCGGGGCCTTTGAAAACTGGACATGAATTTTATATCCTAAGCCTGTTTTTAAAGTTAAGTCATGAATTAGAGAAGTTTGGATCAAACTAAAATGGGTTGGGGTACCACAGAATTCACCTCGAGGCTACGTTATTAGGTATAGATGCCGTGAGCCCAACTGTGAAATACGTGTTCTCTTTTTGTATCTCCAAGCCCAACCTATAAGAGGAGATGTTGCATAGCTCCAGTAGTGTTCAAAGGTGCTTAATCTTGTTGATTATGCATAAGAAACCTGATTTTGTTGGCAGTGCAAATGAGATGCTTTAGCTGCTGTTAACAGTTTTGCTGCAGGTGGCAGAAGAAAGGTACTTGTCACACAGTGGAGGGGAGTCCGCGCTTTTGGCTGGTTAGGTGAGGCTTGAAATACAAAGAAATCTCAGTAAGGAGACTAGTGGGTTTAGGACAGTTTCCCGAGTTATATTCCTCTGTGAAGCTTAAAGCAGAGCTGAGCAGGAGCCAACACGGAAGTACGTTGGTCTGAGGTCATTTTTGCCATTTAGAATTAAACTGTCTAGAGACTGAGTCCTGGTAGGTCTTAGCTGCTAATACTTGATTTGTGATGGAGAAAGGTTGAAAGGATTTGTTAATAATTAACCGAGGAAAAGCTGCTGAAATGGAATCCATGTCTGACATGCCTGCACATAAGGAGGGAGTATCTTGCCAAGAAATAAATTAAAGTTAGACTAGTGTATCAGAATTCAGTTATCTTCTCAGAAGTAGCATAAAAGCTGCTGGCCAAGGACGTACAGCTGACGTTTCACAAGAGATCTTGGGAAGAAATTATGCATGTGTATGCACGTACACGTGCACATGCACACACATGTGTGCATGCACTGCAGGGCTGTTAGTACAACTGCAGGAATGTAAAAATCTTTAAGTAGCAGAGTGGCCTCGGTTAATTCAAAAGAAGAGTTTAGTATAATATGGCACCGTTCTTGCTTGTGGCTGTGACAGTAGAGATAAGTAATGCAAATCTGCTACCTGGTGCCACCTTTCAAAAGAGAACCACCATAGTAGTGTTTAAATCCGGTGAGGTGAAGTGGTGCCCAGAATACATCAAGGATCTAACACAAATGATTCACTTTCTTAGCAGTCTAATTTTACATCATAGCATAATCTCGGTTTCTTCTCCGCCGTTAATGTGCAGTTCTGCTGAGTGTGCAGTTCACATTGGCTCCCTCAGGCAGATTGCAGGTCAGCCTTTGAATGCAGGAGAATTCATGAAATTTAAGTATTTTGTGTACAGTTAACTGAAGTTGTGCAAGTACAAAGACTTTGCTTTATCAGCAGATGTGGTCTAGGTTTACATTTATGTCCACATTAAATTCTTATGTTTATTGCAGTCAGGGAAAAAAAAAAAATCAGGAGCTCAGCGCAGTATTTACCAGTCTGCTTTGATAGCTGGCCAATCCACTTACCCTTGCATGAAGCACATGCTACAGTAGTTCTTTCTTCTATTAACACTTCGATAGCTGCAAACAGGGAATGATTCACATGATGTAGAAAGAAGAGTGAGGAAAATAAATAAATAATATAAAAAACCAAGATTAGCAAAAACCTTTGTGCTCGCACCTTGTGCGGAGCTGGCCACGGATGTGTGTGCTGTGAGCACGATTAGGTCGTGGCGTTTGCTGGGCTGCCACGACGGACAAATGGTATTTGAGGACTCAATCCAGTATGTGGTGAATTCAGTATGGGGAGCAAAGGGCAGAGTTTCTATTAGGAAACTAGGATGGGGCTGGGCGCTTTCTGGTTAGTGAAAATTGTTCCCGGCTGCTGCTTGCTGCAGCTCAGCTGTTTCCCATGTGACACAGCTGTGTTTCCTCACGTCTTGCCTGGGCTAGTGCTCTGAATTTGGAGCAGGAGGTGCTTGCCAGCGCCGCATCTGTCTGGTTAAGACTTTTTCTTTGCGCTGCGAACAGTTGGAGGGCGTTCATATCTGTGTGTGAAAAACTGGTGATGGGCTTTAGGCCATCCGGCATGAAAACCAGCAGAGCTACCCACTGCCAACGCAGGTGCCTGTTTGTGGTGCTTTGTCCGCACGGCGCAGAACACCTCCCGCTGGTGAAGAGCGGGGTGGGATGTCACCGAGTCGATGCCGTCCCTGGGTGCTGCTGGGGGTGTCATTTACAAGCAGCGGGAGCAGCTTTTTTTTCCCCCAGGGTTAAACCCAGCGCTGTCCTCTGTTAAACCAGAGAAATGAGAGCCTGGGAGAAGGACATGGAAAACACGTTAGCTTAGACCGAAACCTGGCGCCTAGAGCAGCTCCAGCTTTGACAGACCTGAAGACAGTGCCTCGGGGCTGTGCTGCCCTGCAAGGTACAGTGCCATTTTCTGCTTGGTGAAAGTGTTAGTGAGGGACTCGAGTCCGTCGTGGGGTTTCCTTGCGCCTGACCCTGTCCCCACTCGTTAGAAGGTAGTTCCTGTCGGAGAGAACTAGCAGCCAAGCTGAGCTGCCTCTTGAACTCTCCGAGCTGCCTAGCTGCCCGTTTTCCGTCTCCCCAAATATTTAACAGTAAACATTTACTCTGAATTGTTTTTAATGCAGCGAGCAGCAAAGTGTAAATATAGCCAAGTCTTCTTATTTGGCCTACCTGTCTTTCCTTTCCTGAAGAGGTCTTCTGCATTTTAGAATCAATAAAGCCTTATCAAAGTGAATATTCTTTCTCTCAGACTTTATGCTCAATAGTGTGAAAGGAATATGGCCTCCCAATACCTTAAAATCGCAATACTTGAAAACTACCACGTAGGCAAGTGCTCCCTCAGTGCTGCGCTCCCTTAGCACACGGCTATTCCAGAGTCCTGTCTCCTTCCTGGACTGGGACTGCGAGCACGGAGGGGAAATGCAGCACGTCGGCCGACCTTGGGACTTCACGTTCTCGTATCGATGAGCACAATTCTCCGAATTTAGTGCTGTGAGGCATAGGACATTCAGGGGCACCTCTTCTCTGCCTGTATGCTAAAGACATAACAAGTCAGCCTAGTCTCATGTCTTTAGCCACGTGCCTGCATGTAGGTAGGATGTTAGGTTATAAGGATGGTTACTAATTGGTTTCAGTGTTGTTTGTTGCCTGAATGTTTTTAATCTAGGGTAAAAGAACATCATTATTTTTAGCTTATAACAAAGAAAAACACATTTTCTCTTAAATGTCTTGATATGAAGTAATTTGAACTGAATTTCTGCGTAAATCATTTCCAAGAGAGTGGCTGTCAAGTGCTATGAAAAAAATTTGCACTTTTGTAGGGACCCAATGAGACATTGCAAATTTAGATTTATTCTCAATGTTAAATGTGGTTGAAGATGTCAATTTTTTTTAAGCAGCACTTTGAGAAGTAGTTAGCTTAAAAGTGCAGCAATTCAAAGCACAGAGGGAATGATTTTGAAGTGTAAAGTCTTGAAACAACGCAGAGGCTGACAGTTTCACTACAATTAGAAGCGAGGCAGGCACAACTCCCACTTCTGAAAACTTTCCGAACTGCTTCCTCTCTGGACCTAGAAAACCCTTTTTTTTTTTTTTCTTTTTAAAAAAAAAAGAGCTTTGAGTGGCTTTGCTTATTAACTTAACGTAGTTACACTCAATAGTGGTAGCAGACAGCGGAAAGGGTTGCCAAATCTGTCTGTAAAGGATTATCTTTATAGAAAGCTTCACAGAAGTACTTTTTGTTGAATGCTTTCTGTTTCCTGTGAATGCTGCTTTTCTGAGGAATGCAACTTTTTTTTTTCTTTTTCTTTTTTTTTTTTTTTTAGCAAGGCTTGTTTTGTTAGGAAACCACTCCCTTCTGCTCCTGCGCTCAGCCTTCCTGCTAATTGCCTGCTGGCCCATGACATTTTCCCCGAGTTGCCACATTCTCCCACGCGGTTACGAGCTCGCGCTGACGCCGCTGTGGCACGGCCGGGAGGGGCTGAACGAGGGCCCTGCTGCGCCTGTGCTCGTCCTCCTGCCAACCGAAGTCCCCGGGCTTGCGGGATCCGAGTTTTCCAGGGAAGGGCGGCTGTTTGCACGGGAGATGTGTGAGGCAGATGGGACTAAGAAGGTGCTGTGTCACTGTGCTGGCTTAAGCACCGCTCATGCTCCGTGCTGCTTTTTAGGGTTTTTAGAGCGAGCGGCCGGCACCTGCTCGTGCCCAGGCCCTGGCCTTCGCTGCCGGTCTTGCCTTGCGAGCCGGCTGCGCCAGGGTGCACAACATGAACAGTTGGAGAGCCTGTAGTAAATCTAGGCTCTTCCAGAGGTTTTCACTCTGCTCAGGTTGACCGGAAGTTGGGTGCAATCGAGGACGAAGCCAGTGCTCGTTGAGCGCCAGCCGCGGGAGGGCGTGCGGCACGTGCGAGGAGCCCTGTCGGAACAGTGCGGGAGCTGCGGGCAGCGCCGCGGCCTCCTCCCCGCGCTGCTCGGAGGCATCCTTGGGAAGCCCCGGCCTCCCCGGCTGTGACAGGGCCGTGGGGAGCCGGGAGGGCCGCGTTCCCGTTGCTCCAGCCCCCACAGCAAACTGGTGCAGCTGGGGACCGCTCTGGCGTCACCCGCGAGCAGCCCGTTCCCTCGTGTGCTGGAGCAGCAGAAATGAAGGCAAGAATCTGTAAATCATAAGTTTTAGGGAAAGCTAGAACTGGTCTGTCAGAATAAGCAGGCAGCAGGGAACAGGAGCACCTGCGTTGCATAGCTTTGGGCAGGTCAATTAATCCTTCTGCAGTGAAATTCTCCTTTGCATAATGGGTGTGAATAATAGCGCTCGACTTGCCTTGCAGGGCTGTTGCGGACTGGCTGGGCAGTTAATTTTTTTTTGGTGTTTGTAATGCATAAAGCCCTAAATGAGGGCTAAGTATTATCGTGATTTAATTTTGATTGAGGGTTAAACTTTGGTGACGTGCCCAGGCAAGCATTCGCTGGCAGTGAGCTAGGAAAGTGACCAGCAGCAAGCGTGTTTGGCAGCAGTAGAAGGACTAAAATGGAAAGCAGGGCTAACTTATTCCAGTCCTACGTATTTTTCTTTTTTTTTCTTCTCTGTTACCACTGTTCATTTCCCATGAAGTACATGGAGCCGATCAAAACGTCGAATCGGGATGGTAAATTTTAATATGGTCTTGCTTTAGTAGGAAGGCAAATAAAGGTTAGTGAAATGAAAACTTGGCCTGTTGGAGGAGTGGCAGTGCTCTAAGAGGCGAGCTGAGCGAGCGGATGTGCCTCCGAGCTGCTCTGAAAGCCATCGCTGGCTCGCAGGGATCGTACCCGAGGAGCGAGGGGTTGGTTATCCCCTGCGGAGGGCAGCGGGTGCCAACGCTGGCACGGGTTGGAAGAGCAGCCACGTGTTCATTCTGCACGTGTCCATACACGTCACCGTGATTCCTCCGTGAGGTCCCCGACGGTCGGGGGGTAAAGAGGGGCCTTTCCAGAAACTCTTTAAAGCTTTGCGCCAACGTCCTCGCTGTTTTTGTTGTGTTTGAAAGCATCGCTTGGCCCTGGATTTCCTTGAGGTTTTCTCTCTTTCCCAAATCTAAGAGCTGTTGTGGTCGCTTGTCTGAACACACTGACAGCCTTGGCTCCACACCTGCCTTCATGCTCAGGTAAATGAAAGAGCTCTTTCTGGAAATACAAATCTGCGTGGGAAAACAAACCGAAGAGGTACAGCACATACCATGTAATAATAACATCATTCCTTTTTTCCCTTTTTTTTTTTTTTTGGTTACAGTATAAAATCTAGAGGTCAAATTAAGATAATGTGAAATTCATGGCACCATGCCAGTTTACTTGAAAGAACCTTACATTTGTCCCTAAATTTTACAGGTCATTGATGACACTTTTCTTAATAGCAAGATGGTCCTCCTTTAAGCCGATATTCCTTTTTTTGGCATTATTAATTATCATTATTATTGTTGCTGTTGTTATTCCAGGAGATCTGTATGGAGGCACGCTGAAATCTGGATTAAAAATAGCGTTTTCATATCCTCCCACTCACTGTACTTTGTGCACAGAATGCCTTTTATAAATGCAGACTTGCTGCTTGGCTAGATAAAAGGAGCTGTCATTTCATTTCCATAACGAAGTCATTCCTGGGAGAATTTCATTGTTTTAGCAATAAAATTTTTCTAAAAGGCCTTTTATATTCCCTGAGCAAGGTAAGAGAAATGAACTTCTGAGTGGTTATTCTACAAAACAATTAAGAAAAAACAAGACTGTCGTAATTTGATGCAAGGAAACTTGTATGCATGTAAATTCTCTTGTGTGTAAAATGGGAAGAAATCCCTAACTGAAAAGGTATTAAAAAAAAAAAAAAGCACCCTCAAAGTATTATGCAAAACTGCATTTTTTTAAAACTTGATTAAGTTCAGCCCTATTTCAGAAGGCACTTACAGGAGTTTTCTGACTCAGACGCCTTCCCGATTTAATACCAGTCATGGGCAATCATTACAAGTTATTGCAGCGCGTTAATTTTGCTATGCAAAGGGCACGGCCTTGCGCTGGTGGAGGAGTGATCCCTGCGCTCTGCGCAGAGACTGGGAGCCCCTGGAAGCAGGACCCGCACTTTAATTTTTAGTATCTGAGTAATGTGGCATAGCGACAAGCCCTTCCTCTCTCTTAGGCTTTTCTCAGCGGCTCTGGGCCCGCCTTTGAGTTCCTTTTCTTTGAACGTTGCGCATGATGAGGCGTGCCAGAATTAGAGCATCAAAGAAGCGCTGATACAGAAAGCGTATGCAGCGAGCAAAAGGTCCTGTGTTCCCTCCCCAGCTCTGATATGTCTCATTTGTCACACCATTTGAGCCATGTTTGGGTTTTGCTAAGCATGAATTGATGCAGTTACCACTTAGTCATCCTAGACAGCTTACTACTATAGGTAGGTATATGTGATCAAGAATGAAAGGGAAGAGGAGGAAACAAACGTTTTCCTCACAATCAGGAAAGTCTTTACAGATTCAGCCTCGCCGTACCTAACGCTTGCAAATTGCATAGTACTAAAGCACTACGGCGAGTTCAGAAATGATTATTTATGGGAGGTTTGTGAATGCAGGATGTGATATTATGAGTCACCCGGCAGCAAAGATGTTTGCGCAGCGGCTGGTATGAGTCACGCTGGCATTTGTGTCGAGCGCAGCGATTGTTTCAGTCCCTCGCTCGGCCGGGACGCGCGATGAATGAAGCGCCCAGAGCCCCCCTCGTTGCACATTTACTACGTGCAGCTACACGGGTAAATGGCAGGCTCAGCTGTAGAGTATTTCCTGCAACTCTCCTGCAGGCACGTGCACGCATGCACCCACCCCACCCGAGAGCAGCGCTGCCGTTTTCAGTACTAGATTCGTAGAAAGGAAATGCATAATTACAGGGCTGGCTTTTGCACCACATAAAGCAGCCCACATCAAAAGGTGTTCGCCATTAATGTTTCAACAGGTAATCTCTGGATTTACTGCCAAGCGCTGTTCCTGTGAGGTAGTGCTCAGTGCTGAAATCATTGAGATCTCTGCTCTAAGCTAGCAAAATCATCCTAATCCAGACAAAAAAAAAAAAAAAGGCCGTGAATAGGGGCTTTGTTTAAGAATAGTGTGCTTCGTGTTGCAGCGGGACGGCAGGAGCAGCAGTCATGCTGGAAGTGGGGAGAAGGTTGCGGGTGGCTCCTGCGCCGCTTTCCTGCAGAAGCGAGGCGCGCGGGACGGCGTTGTTCCACACGTGGGAGTGGGAGCCCCGTTATGGACCCCATTCCAGCCATTCCCGACCCAGTCCTCTGCGGGAGGAGAGGCTATGGGATGGTTAGTCCTCATCCGTGAAGATTAGTGCAAGCACAGGGGGAACTTCAGCCACAGGTTGAGCCTTTGTGTGAGTTCTTGTTAGTGCTTCCACTCGCAGAACTGTATTTTTTTTTTAAGGCAATTTATCCATGGCTTTGTAAAAGGTTTGGAAACAAGCAGATCTGCCATTGGTTTGGGTGCAGGAAAGTTAACAGTATCACAGCTTTTGTATCACAGCTGTGGCCATCACCTAAGAAGAGAAGAAGGCCTGGCCCTTGAATTTGCTTAATGGCTCTGACCATTTAGCCATTGTGGAATATCTTCCACAAAAGAAGAAAAAAATATTTAAATCATTTAGCAGAAGCACCCAGAATGATTTCCTTTATTGCTTATACCAGTTCAACATTACCAGCCCTGAGCCTGAATTACTTTGGACCATTTGCATTCTTTTTTCAGTTTGTTCTGCTCAGAAGACTTGTCAGGATGTCTGTGTTACAAACGTGCAGACAGTAGAGTTGTTTTTGCTTAAAGTTTCTGGGTGAGAATGAAGAAGCTGGCACCCAATGTGAAACGTAAATCAGTGTTGAAACTCTCCCTCCACCCCCTGTTATTCCTGTTTTGGTAGCCATGAGAAAATGGCTAGTATGGGGGATGGTTATGTTAATGGGATGATGGATTTTTATTAAGAATATATTGTTGACAGCTGATAAGAGATGTTTATTTGGTATTTTCTTCTTCCTAGGCGAAGCAGCCTTGGCATGCTTGCTAATTTTCTTTTCACCTCATGACACTGTGCGTTGCTCTCACTGCCCATCTTCTTGCTTGCTTTTTCTTAATGTCTTACACAGTGCAGTGGAGGCACATCTGAAGGGGACTGTTCAGGAAAAAAAGCTACTTACATGGCTTGCAGGTGACAGGTTTTGAATGACAAATATCTAGTGAGTAGGTCTGAGAAGCCCTATTTCTGGCCTATGTGCTTAATTTAGTACTGAAGTGGTGGTTTACACGAGCTCTAAATCAGGAAGAATACTGGACCACATGCCAGCCCATGGGAAGTGCCTGTTTACATGACTGTGCTGTGGAGACTTGGGTTCAAGATGCATCTTCAGATGAGGAATGGATTTGAGGTGGACATCAGTGAGGCCTGCCTGTTTTATGTAGATTAGACCTTACTCTTTCTTTATATAGTATCACTTTGCTGTAGCCTTAAAGTAGGCATGAGTATAATTTAAATAAGTTTTACACTAGCATAAGAATTAATGTAAAGATGACTCAGCCCCAACCAGAGCAGGATGTCAGGAGATTCTCAAATGGGCAAAGTTCAGCATGGCTTAGGTAAAGAAGCTTTTATTAACCTGAAATACAATAGGTAGTTGTTGGATTTTTTTTTCCTGTTAGAATTTTTTGTGTGCGTAAATCAACTAGACCTGTTGAAAATCATTTAGAAGCGGTTTCCTGACGTGGGAGATGATATGCACGTTAGGTAATTGAAATTGCATATGCTCCAGGAAGATATAACCTTGCCTTTCCCATTGCAGTGGGGCAGGATTGAACCTGTCTAAACTGTTTCATTCAGAGGGAGAGGAAAGGAGGAAATGAATTACTTTTTTATTTGCGCTGAAGGATTAGTTGTGGGATAGTAGTGAGCAGCCAAACAACTCGAGAACACCACTGCTGTCTCTTAAACATTTTTATTAGCTTGTGCTGATTTGTGAATTAGGAAAACGAAATAATATGATGCAAGAGAGCAAGGAAAGACAATGAAAAAACTGCAGGAAAGGACTGGAAAAAGGATCATCTCTGCCTGCCTGCTCTTCAAAGTGAGATGAAGAGCATGACCTTTTCTTGGAATAAATACAGGCTAGTGCACAGAGCTCATTTCTGATTTTTGGTTTTGCCAATTTGCAGTTGCTTGCTTGTGCTGTGATTCTTGTTGATTGTCCTGAGTATAACCTGTAGTTTACAGGAAGTACTCTCATGTGCTTTGATTTGAAGTCCATCCATCACTTGATTGCAGTTTTCATCTTTCAGCTCAGTGTACTCGTTGCTCAAAGACAGGGCTGTGCTGTGGTATCTGAATAACCGTAATGCAGCTGGACTGTAAAAACAGCTAGATTATGTAACACTTCCCATTTATAGTGAATATGTGATCACTAACCATATACATGATAATGATTCATGGATCACATTGAAACTTCACTTGCAAAGCACAGCTCGTATTTACTCTGCGCTGCAGAGCAGAGCCATAAGTGTGTGAGAGGGCAGATTCTCTCTATTCAGGTACCCTTATTTGCAGTACAAGATGGTTGCAAAAATAATATCCCTGTTTCCAGCACATTGCGGAAGTGATCTGGAAAAACAGGCTTTCATAGCGGACTTCTGGTCTTTGGGTTAGACCAGTCTCAGATACCCTAAGCAACCCATGCCCTCAGCATCTGCAGAGGAGTTGCTACAAAATTACAGCACAGTGATCGAAAGCAGAACTGGGCCCTTTGCTCTGGCAAAGAGAGGATGTGAAATACTCTTGGTGGTGCCCACGTGTCCTGCGTGGCAGTCGCTGGGAGCTGAGGCTCCTTGCACGCTCCAGGGAAGAGCACGTTCTGTGCTTCTGCTTAAGTCTCAAGCATGCTCAAGATGCGACGCTCCCTTAAATGGGAGTATTTACAGAGATGCGCGTTGCCCGTCGCAGAAACAAGTGCCTAAGGGTAAGGTCAAGTGCGCAAGTTGTTGCAGGTTAAACTAGCTGGGGCGATCACGGTGCAGCATCTGCTCCAGGGGAGCTGTCTGCAAGCAAGGGGCATGTGTAGCCCGTGGTGACTACAAGGTTTCTCCTCTTGCTTTCCCCGAGGGGTGGGTTGGTGGCCTTGCCTCCTGTCCTCTTTCCTGCGACATGTAAGTGCATGTCCAAGGATAGTTGCCACAGCTCGCCAGGAACAGCAGAATCTCTGCATGGACTTAAAGATTCCCAGCTCTTATTAAAAAAAAGGCCCATTAGGTCTTATTAAAATAATTGGAAACCATCTCATTTTTGCAGACTTGTTAAGGATTTCCTAGTAGTTCTTTGGAGTCCATTTTCAGGTTCATCAAAATGTTGTTTACCAGGGAATTAAGTGTTGGGTGACAAGCTTGGTGAAACAATAAAGATGTCCAAAATGACAGTTTTTGAGAGATTTCAGTTGATTGCCAAATTAGTGGGGGAGGGCAGGGAAGAAAAAGAGGGAAGAAGTAATTTTGAAAGTGCTGAAATGTTTCACTTTAACACTTAAAACCAAATATATAATGCATTTTTATGTATTTTGAATTTCTTTAATCTTGAGGTTTACATCATTTAAAGGAAAAAACGGCAGCTTGCAAATGACTTAAAAATGCTTTATTTGCTTCCTCTTTTTAGTTTGCTTTCTAAAGTAAAACAGCTTATGAGGTCGTGTGTGACTGTAGACTTCTCCATCAGATAGGCAGTAAGGTCCTGTTCTACTAGAAGAGTGGCCGTTGACCAAAATCTTGAAAGTTTAGCCCGACGTTTAGCTGAACACAGGGCTGGGGGTCTGAAGGATGTGGAAGCTGCAGTGCCTGTGTCATGGGGGAGCTGTACGGCCAGCTCAGTGTTTCTCAGTGGGCTTTTGGCTTTTGTAACAGGTTTATTGCATTGCTCTCACCTGTCAGGGAGAAGTGTTGAGACTACGCATCCACGCCACATTGCTCATGGTAGCAAACTTGGGGTGCCGGTGCTGTGGGAGGGCTTAGCCTCAGCCAGGAATCCAGTTGCAAAATATAACAGTTTTGGGTTAGATTTTGGAGGCTTTTGTTGTCATTTTGTTTATTTAGACACAGCAGACTACGTCGTAAACTCTTCTGAGGAGGTTCGTCTGCCTACCACTGTTGCGTGCTCCCACTTTCCTCTGCTCCTCTGCTCTTCACCCCTGAACTGCTCATGTCCATCTGTCTGACTTTTTTCCTGCCTACACGCGAGGGGAGATTCATCTGCACTTGTCTGGAGATATCTAATCTGAGCTGATGGTCTAGAGTCACTTTATGGAGGGAGAGGAGCAGCCCTTTCTAGAGGATGATTCAGTCCATCCTAAAGCAAATGTTTAAGATAGGTCGGGTTAATCATTTTCTGGTTTTCTCCATTCACTGTGAGGAAAGCTTGGACTACCTCAGGTGCAGATTTTTATTTTACTTATGTTTTCAGTTAGGGAACGTGCATTGCACCAGCATGCTTAGAAGGTGGGATCTCTATTCCCGATTCATGAAACTAGATAGGAAATGTCTTAAGAGGCTTATGGGCAAGGAGCTAGGAAGGGTTTGTGGCAGAAAGTGAGATGAAGAATAATTCAAGAAGCACAATTAGCCCATGGGAACCTAACCGAAGATTAAAAAAAAAAAAAAAGTCCAATTCAAGCCTTGTGGAAAACCGAAGATTATTCTAAGTTGTTTTTGTTTTTTGTTTTTTTTGTTTGTTTGTTTGTTTTTTTGTGGGCTTCAAGTGAAAATGTAGCACAATAGTTTCCCCAGAACCCCAGTAAAAAGTTCGAGGATAACTTAATGCCTTTTTATAGTTTTGAGTGTATGTTTGATATGATCTGAGAGTGAAACTGTAGTTTGGCACTTAAAATGGTATATTTTTCATGTCCTCCAGGCTACTGTTGCCTCTGCAGCAGAAGGTGCATAGAATTTGGTCAAAAAAATGAGAGCTGTCCCAGAAAGAAATATTGGTAGGTCAGGTCAAAAAATAAGTGTGAAAACACCTCACAATATTAAAAATCTCAGTTATGAAAAATACAATTGCTACTCCTGAATAGGAAGTATGTGTGCATATTTTTTGTTTTTTTTTTAAGTACTCATCTGTTATAGTGTTACAATTAACAACAAAAATAGAAAGGTATTTGTATTCCATTAGAGGAATTCAGTGAGAACACAAAAATCTTCTGGAATAGAGCTTTTTGCACACTAAGGGCTTTATTTGCACACACTTCTCAAAACAGCAAACCCAGAGAGGTTTTTTTTTTTCTTTTGTTATGGCAACAGAACTATTCAAGAATTTTTTTAATTATGTATTTTTTTCAGCAACTCTGAACTCTGGATTTTAACTATTTTTAATAAGATGTACAAAGCAAATAACTCTTCCTGTAACAGGTCAATGTGTTTCATGCAGACCCGATCTGGATCTCTCCATCACCATCTTAGCTCATTAAAAATGTATTTGCTTCAAGGAGCTGTTGGAATCAGTTGTACATTTGCTGAGCAGCTGCATGGATTTTCCTTTCTTAGTTTGTTTTGCTTATCTTTTACAGATCTATCTTACTATATTTGAAAGAGGAAAGCCAGTGAGAACTTGTGAAAGATCTGTCAGCTTCTGAAAAATCTTCATGCTAAAGGATAATCCAGGACTTCCTGAAGAAGAACCTAGTGAATGTTGTGAGTTACTAGCAGTAATAACATACATTTGCAGTTATGTCCCTTGTATGTGACTTTTGCACTGTAGTGTTTGCTGTAGTTGCTTTGGTGTCTGGGTTAGGCTGCAAAGACAGACTTTTAATTTTTCTCCCTCTCTACTTTTTCTAACGAGATTAAGGGCAGAGTGGTGATATCTGAGGAAAGATCTTGATTCTCTTTTCCTTGGGCTGATAACCGTTATTCAATGCAAAACTTGGTTGTTGTTGTTTCGAGGGATTTTGTTTTTTTTGTTGTTTTTTAACTAAATGCCTAACCTTGGTTTTGAAGGGTCTGTGACATTGTAACCTAACAAAACTGGAAAATGATATGGATTACTGTTCAGCTGTGTATAGTTATGGTTAAGGAGTATTATATATCCTCATACATTGATTTATATCATTTAGCCATTTTCAAATTAAGAGGTTGGAATTGTGGTTGTCTTTGTTCATTTCTGATGTTGCAAACTACTGTTAATTTGATCAAATGCTAATATTAGTTTGATTATTATGTATTTCCTATACAAATGCGCCTCTTCTCACAGGTTCACACTCATGGGAGGTAGAGCAGCATATCTTTCACAGAGAAAAACAGTCACATAATTAAGACCTGGTCCTGTAGCCTTTAATAAGAGAAACTGTTCCCATGAGGAAAGGCTAAAGATAAGGCATGAATATTTTAATGTTCATTGTTTTTCTTATGAAGTTTATGGCTTTTCTGGGTTGAAACGGGCAGTATGTGCAGTTCAAATGTTAACATCCTCACAAACAGAGCAAAACAAGAATTTTCTGCCTACCAAATCTGAGAATAATCCCTGGTGTTGCTTTCTCAGGGGCCTCTTACAAAATAGCTATTACAAAGAAACAGAAAAATCTTTGTCATCGCTCCCCTTTCCTGCATGTGAAATAGTTAATAAAGCTGACATTTGGAGTTCTCAGTAGCTGCTATCACTAAGTTGCTGAGTTAGTAATTCATTAAGATGAATAAGGGGCCTGCAAGACCTGAAGCTTTTCACTGTCTACATATCCAAGCAGATGTGGCCATATCAGTTTATTCCCACACTTTGAAAGCCTTCTTTGAAACCACAAAGGCTTAGTTTGTGAGCTGACATCCTAGAGCAGAGGAGGGCTGGCCTTTAATAATAATAATAATAATCAAAAAAACTGTCCTAGCATGCAAAGTTGTTGGGATGGCAGGAGCTGTTTGTTGAAGGTGTTGCAATTGCTTCCACTGATTGCAACAGCGGTGCTACCTCACGCCGAGGAGAGCGTTCTCCGGGTCCTGCATGGTTTGCGGCACCCGAGATCAACCAGATAAAGCGTGTAGGGGAGGATGTAATCATCAGCCCTGGCAGGTGATGGAGCATCTGTGTAAGATGCTGTCGGTGTGATCATGGCATCCTGCCCTGTCCTAAACGCTTTAAGAGGAGCCCATGCGGTGGTATGTTGTTGAGGTGACAAAACCCTGAATTAGCACCCGCGAAGCCCAGGTTTGGCAAGAAGTAGCACTCTTCTCACTAGGTACAGATGGAGAGAAAGCACTCTTGAAAACGGCTCCTGCCCAGGCATCCTGGAGCAGCTTCTTCAGAGGAGTCACTGGCAGGTGATGGAGAGCTCTTCACGACTCCCTGAGAACCTATTTTGTCACCTCACTGCTGCTTGCAGGACGGTGCTGTCGCAAGCAGGCAGGCGGCCAGGTTCCCCCTCTCCCCTCCCCTCTTCCCGGGATACTCTCAGGGAGATGGGAAGACCATAAATGAGGAGGAGTGGTATTTCTACCCTCACTGCTCACAGGAAATGCCAGCATGCAGTCATTTGACTTAAAAACGCTGCTCTCCCTTCCTTGAACGTTGGCAGGGAGTTGTCGCATTGAAGCATATGAAGAGAGGTTAAACCTTCCCTGCCATGAACAGTAGTTACTCTGTTCCCGTCTGTCTCGTTGCTCTGCCACCGAGGCAAGTTTCAGGCCTGGAGGAGGTGGAATCAGGAGGGCAGTAATTTGGGACCAGCACATGGTATCCACCTAGAAACTGAGTGTTTACTAAACAGCACAATTTTTCTCCCTTCTTCTCTCCTGCTCTTCTCATTTGGATGAAACCAATTTCTGGAATAGTGGAGCTGGTACAAATCAAGTCCATATTCTGCTTCTGCAGGGAGGAAAGAGATGCTGTGAGGATTTGTTAAGGAGGAATCTTACTTTGCTTAGGCAGAGCTAAAAGCAGAGGGAGGTGGGGTTCCTTTGCTGCTGCAAGAGGGCACCTTGAGATTTCCAGCATAAGGTTTTGTAACTTTTTGGTAGGATTTCAGTGCCCCGAGTTGTTTTAAACCCTAAAACATGCACTGTAGCCTTTTTGGAGCGCTTGCCACACATGCACAAACACATTCGGACACGAGCAATGAATAAACTCTTCATGTGCCTTGCTCGCAGGCATTTCTTCACTTTTTTTTTTTTCCACTTGTGCTAAAATCTCTGGCACGGTTTGTGGGAATCAGAAAATAAGCCTCTGGATCCTGTATGCGTCAGTAACTGAAGCAGCTTCGGCTGATCTCCTGTCTGGAGCTGTTACTTTGGGCAGAGGGCGGGCAGCAGGAGAGCAGCCGTTGCCTCAGGTGGCCGCAGGCCTCGCGCAGGGCCCGCACGCGTCCCGGCGTCGGCCTGGC